>CM021102.1:398634907-398935013 GCA_007115665.2 Sequoiadendron giganteum | reverse complement strand
CTAGGAACTAACTTGGATAGATCTCCATTTCACACAACCTTTCTTAGATACTTGATTTTCTTTTCCAAGCTACCATAATCTTTCAAAATCTTTCAACATGAGATCTAAATGGACTAATTCATAAAGCTCCCACATGTATTATCATGGTTACCTTAATGAGAGTTCCACCTAATGATAGCTAGGGATGAGTATTTATGTGAATGCTATCATCATACCATCGACTTAAATAACATATACTCCACATTGAATATAGCTATCTACATACTCCTTTGTTACTATATCTGCAATATACAAAAATGCAAGAATATTGTCCCTGTCCTTTACAAATTCAAAATCTTGAGCATGACAACCTAAATTTTCTATATGATTTGCCAAATAATTTCATTCTTGGTAAGTATGAGAAAGAATTACCAACTCAAATTTTGCAAATATTTTTCAAGATTGCTATAAAATGTAGCTCAGATGCCAATTCAAAATGTGCTTTTCCTTGCATGCATTAATTTTCAACAAAGAATCACCCTCAATATGAATTCTTTGAACATCAATCTTAAGTGCCAACTTCAAACCATGTAGTAGAGCTTGTGCCTCTACTATATTATTTGTACACCATGATAGATGAACTTATTTAGCTACTAGTAATTCCCCCTTACAATTACAGATGCGAATAACTACCTCTGATACCCTTGGACTGCCTCGAGATGCACCATCAAAATTCATTTTACAATAATCAGAATGAGGAGGAGACCATTTTATTTTACTTCTGCCCACTTTTTGCTTCAAAGCCTGATGCAAACTACCTCTAAAAGGTAAAACTATGTATTTCCATTCTTTCAATATTCCATTATCCTAGTTTGTAAAAATAGAGGAGACATTTTTATGGATTTGGACATAGGAATTCACCACCTCTGAAATTGCTTTCTCAATTGTACCTTGTATCTAATCAACCAATGAACTTGAAGCCCTGAATATACACCTGTTACGCTCCCACCAAATATTTCATATTATAGTTGTTAGAATTATCTTCTAGATGCAAGATAACAGTGCTGATTTGAAGACAATAGGTCAACCAGTAAACAAATCCCATAGTGTATTACGAATTTTAAGAAAACAATTTAGATTCTTTTTAATGAAGGACCAATAGTCTTGAGCATAGGAACATTGGAGAAATAAATGATCCATGGATTCTAGAACATCTCCACATAAAACACATTTAAATGGCTCTGCTACTCCTAGCTTGCTTAATCTATCACTTCTTAATATTCTATTTCTTAAGGCTAACCATGCAAAGCTACCCACTTTTGGAAGCACCATGGGGTTCTAGCAAAATGAATAAGCTCTCTGATTATGATTTTACACCCTAGAACTAGTTATATCCCTATATCCTTGCTTGATTGTGTATCCTCCATGCCTAGATGGCACCCAAATAATTTTGTCCCTCTTGTTTGAGATGAACCCCATAGTATTTTTTAGAATATTTTGCAACACCACTTTCTCATTAGCTAGAAGAGGAATACATGAAACATCCTTCCAAAATACATTACCTATAATTTCATCCACTAATTGGACATAATCTATCAATTTAGCACCCCAAATTGTTAAAAGAATCCCTTCTACTACTCAAAGGTCTTGAAATGTATTCAATGCAGGCTGACCATTCCATGAACCCTTCTAAAATAGGATATCTTCCAGATTATTTACTTCCCAGGAAATAAAAGAGATAAGAACATGTCTACATGCTAACATGAAATTACAAATTGCCGACCGATTAGGAGGGTTTGAAATTATTAGTATTCTTGAAGGGGAAGTGTTATCAAGATACTTTGCTTGTAATATGTTGCACCACTTCAAGTTTGAATTTGTATACATTTTCCAAATTTTTTTTGTGCCAAAAGCCATATTCCTTGCTAAAATATTATGTAGACCAACACCTCCTTTGAGCTTTTTTGAACACATTTTGTCCAAAAAGATTAATGACAACTTCCTCTAATCATCCATGTTACCCCTCCATAGGAAGCTTTTGATTAACTTCTTGATTTGAGAAATGATTTCTTTTGGAGCTTTCAAAACATCAAGAAATTAATTAGGAAAGAAAGATCAAACTGATTTAATCAACAATATTCTTCATGATAATGATAACCATCTTACCTTCCATGATAATATTCTAGATTTAATTATTTCTATGATTTTATCCCAATATGAAGCTTTTTTTGCACCCATGAAAAATGATATTCCTAAATATGTACATGGAATTTTTGCTATTTGAAAACCCAAGAGCTTCACAATTTTCCTTTTAAGAGGTGCACTTGTATTAAAAATGTAGACTTTTGACTTGCTTGCATTTATCATTTGCCCCAAAGCATAAGTATATTTATCAAGAATAGTATCTACTTGAGTGGCTTCCTGAACTGAAGATTTCCCAAATAGTATTGTGTCATTTTCAAATAAAGAGTGAGTGATTGAAATATTTGTTTGTGGTATTGAAATACCATGCCAAAGCCCTTGTGAATGAACTTGATTTATAGATCTACTAAGCACTTCTGCCATTATAATAAAGAGAAAAGGAGATAGTTGATCCCCTTGATGCACCCCTTGGGTTGATTTAAAAAACCCCATTAGAGATCCATTAATAATGATTGAGAACTTGCTCCTGATAAGCATGATAGGACCCATTTACACCATTTCCTATTCAAGCCAAACTTCTACAAGGTTTACATCAAAAATTTCCAGTCCACTCTATCATACGCTTTCATCATGTCAAGTTTGACAATAAAAGAAGTGAGGCTATTCTCCTTAATAGAATGTAAAACCACATGAGTTACAATTACACCGTCAGCTATTTCCCTTCCTAGCACAAAAAATCCTTGTTGAAGTGTTATAATCTTGGGGATTAGAGGCTGTAATATGAGATAGATTGATTTTGTAAAAGTCTTATAAATTGTATTACATAGTAAAATAGGTCTAAAATCTATAAATGTTTTTGGATCCTTAACCTCCGGTATAATTAAAATATTTGTTGTGTTAAATTACTTAAGCATAGATCCAATTCATCTTGATTCTTCAATTACCATTAGCAAGTAAAAACCAATAAAATCCCAATTTTTTTGAAAAAATACTGTAGTAAACCCGTATGTGTTGGAGCTTTATCTGAAGGTAATGAGAAAACTACATTTTTTAATTCCACTAGGGTGAATGGCTTCAACAAGAAGTCATTATCTTCCTCTATAATTAAAGTTGGCATATTTGATAACAATTCCTAAGTATGAATATTAGTTGGTTGTGCATGTCTACTAGGGGAGGACAACAAATTGGAAAAAATCTTGACACCTTCTTGTTGAATATCACTCTCCTTAGTGAGATCTTTCCCTGTGGAGATGTCTATGATTGAGAAAATAGAGTTTAAGGCTCTCTTAATTTGGGTAGACACATGAAAAAATTTGGGGTTACGGTCACCATCTCTTAGCCACATCTCACAAGACTTTTTCCTCTAGTAGAATTCCTCTCTAGCAAGCAATTATACCCATTATACCTATAACTTACTTTATTGCTCAAAAGATGAAGTATCTAGACCATGCAAAATAATATGTTCATTGATTTCAGCTAACTTCTTAGAGTCTTTTTCTTTCTATTCAAATATATTTTTGAATACATGTATATTCCAATGCTTGATTTATTCTTTCACATATAACAGTTTCTTGCAGATCTTATACATTTTTGATCCCGTTACATATGGAGCACTAATCCACCATTGATGTAGTAAATGCAAAAATACAAATGTATGAACCACATCTTTTCAAATTTAAAAGAATATTTTCAGTTTGAGCATGCATTTGGGATTGATATATTCAAAGATAATGCATAGTGATCAAACATTGATAAAGGAAAAATATCTGATGACAAAGTGTTTCCCTATGATAACAAGTTTGGGGATGACAAAAATCTGTCCAAGCACTCCACAATTAGTAGGAAATATTTCCTACAATTTTTCCAAGTAAATTTTCCTTATTTGAACCTTATATCCATTAAAGCATTATCCCTGATAAATGAGGTGAAGTCTTCCATCGTTTCCAAGGGTGGATAAATACCCCCTTTCTTCTCTTGAAGGGAAGTTATTACTTTAAAGGACCAGCTACTAAAATTAACTTATCTACACCAATGTCATCCAAAACCTGAGTAATAACATCCCAAATATTTTTCTTTTTAGTTGTTGAGGTTGGGCTGTAAACATTTATTAACCTGAATTTAAAATCAAAATTTGATTCTTTTAGCGACTGCCAATTTCTCTCATTCTTAATTGCCTCCACTAAAACTGTTTTAGGATTTCATAATGCTACAAGTCCTCCAGATGCACCTTGTGCAAGGGAGAGAGTTGCCTTTCCATTTGCGCCACTTTTGAATGGTAGCCTCAAACATTGCCTCAACCATCTTAGATTCTTGGAGTACTATTACATCTGCTCCACAAGCATCTAATTGATGCTTGATCTAAGCTCTTTTGTCAAATGCATTAATGCCCTTGAAATTCCATGAAATTATCCTCATTGCATTCAAGGAGAGAAACATTCTCTCCTCGAACGTTTGTTGGCCATTGCGTTGAATTTCCCATCCAAATTAACTTGTAGACCTACTTCTATTTCCTCTTTCAATTTAGTCATACGGGACATCCTCCCCCTTTTACCTAAAGACTTATTTACCAAAGATTGATTAGAAGGTGATTGTGAAATAAATAAAGACTAAGAGTAATCAAACTCATCATCACTCCTACTTACTCTGTTTGTGCTCTTTTCATCCTTATAGAGACTTAGCACATCTGTGTTAGAAGGTATTATAAGACTTTCAGATTGTACCTCCTCCTTTTTAGTTTGTTCAGAGATTTCGTCAATCATTTTAAAACCCTTTGATATGCATATTTATTTTTAGCCAGTTCTTCTAACTTGCCTTCCTCAAACATATTTGCAAATTTTAAGAGATCTAGCACTTCCAGTGACTGAGTAACTTCCTCCCTATCTTCAGCCTCAATCATGCAAGATTGGTTTTGATTGCAATTGGTAACCTCTATGCCAAACATCAACCTCTTGACCACATTTTCTATCTGCCTCTCAGAGCTAAAATAAAAAGAAAGGGAATATAATTTTAGCGACTGAGACTAGAAAAAACTTTTAACCCATTGCAAATTATCCTTTAGCAAAGTTTATCCTTTAGCTAAGTTTGAGAAATAGTAATTGAAACAAGACGAGGCTTTTTTACTTCCAATTTCTTATCAACTTCCTCTATTCTAATATCAAACTCAAAATTCCCCTTTTGATTTGAAGCTACTTCATCTAACAAAGCTGAATCTGACACTAAATTGAGTCCTTTTGTTAGCCCCTGATTGAACCCATTAACCACTGATGATACCTTCTCACAAAGCCTAAGAGGGGTTGGTTGTGCCTTACCATTTTGTACTTCTTTAGGAAAATGAACCTTAATAACTTCCTCTTGTCCATTACATCCTTTACTGTTGAAATCTTCCTTATCTAAACAATCTTCACTAAGATGTCCCAAACCATGACATTTAGAACAAACATTATCAACAGATTCCACCATAATATTTTGAATCCACACACCATGCTTTGTAGTTATATGGATTTTACTTGGGAGATTTTTTTGTTGTATCAACCAAATACAAACCCTAACTAGATTTGATGGACTTTTGAAAAAAATATAGTCATTTTAAAGAAAAATCTCTACATGATTTGCCATTGTTTCTATTAGATTTAGCTCCCTATATTTAAGAGGTAATGCATGTAGTTAATCCAAAAAGGAAAAAATCTAATGAAAAACTCCTATGGATTAAAATTTGGACACCATGGTTGCATGAACAACCCAAATCCTTCATAAACCCATGATTTAACTCTATAAATTCCATCTCTTTGAGACTTTTCTCCAAAAATAACAACAAAAATCCCCTTTTTTTGATCTAGATAAAATAGTTGCTTAACCCCTTCCCATTCTTCAAAACAAAAATCCTTTAATAAATTTATATCAAGTGTAAGTTTCTATAACTTATAGATTAAAGCTTTATGATTGAGATCTTGAACTTATGGTTGAAGAAGATGTTCTGGAAATGTGATCTTAATGATCCCTTTTTGATCTATTGTCTAATGCTTACTATCCCTTTGTTGCTGGTCAACATCAATATATTTTGATTCCTTTTTATTCGTAGGCTCAACTTTTTGAATTTCCTTCTGCTTCCATTAAAGATTCCTTCTTTTCTTACGTTTCACATTTTTGTATTTCTTTTTCTTTTCAGAGCCCTTTTTCTTTCCTTCTTGCTTTTTTGAAGCTTCCTGTATAAGAGCGAATTTGCACCCCTTACGCGAATCCCCTTTTACACATCCTCACATTAGAAAACCAAACCCAAAGTCAAAATTCCACATAAGGTCGATGCCTTCGTTCCACTTGGCATATGTTTTGTGTGTCGACAGAGGAATAACTTTCGGGGATGCCCACATGGCACATAGACATCCACATGACACACTTACATCCTAGCAGATTCCCACGTCTAGAGCCTACAGAGGTATTACACTTCCCATTGGAAGTCAATTTGTAATTCCCTCTTTGACAAACCGACCCGAATATGGTCATTTCCTCAATTTTCTCCTTCAAGCTCATTCATTCTCATTCCATTTCATCTCTTCACAAAGTCTAAGCATTGAATTCACCTCTAAGCATTCAATCCATCACTCTCAAGCAACACTTTGCACCCCATAGTATCAACAACAACACTCCATCAACTTTGTAGAGCATGTGTTAAACAAACACCATTGCAACAAAGGCTTGAGTCCTCTCATTCCCCCCCCCATTGGCTAGTGAGCTCTTGGTGGAGGTGGTAATATTTCTACTCCTCTCCTCTATGATTTGGTTGGGTAGCATAACATTTTTTTGTAGTGCTTTTGTGCTCTTTACTTCATTTCCTGCTTTATCATACTCTTTCTCCATTATCATTATCTTGGTTGTCTGTGGAGGTGGGAACACCAAAATGGGGGCCTAACTGAGGTACACCTATATAGCCCCCAAAATTTTTCCTCTCTTTTGTGTGCAGGTGGAAGTATTCTTGGAGCTATCTATAAAATGAGTACCTTTGTGAGATCATTCTTGCCATCCTCACTCTTGTATATTTTCTTTATCATATTTTTGTAGATCTTGTCTACTTTATAGTGTTGTTTTGGTCCCTTTGAAGTAACTAGCTAGGCCATTAGTCTATTTTATCACATTCAACCTTGTCTCTATAGTCCTATAGTCGTACGGATGCCTACACACTTGATAGATGCCAACACACCGCCCTATCATCCCAGAGTCGTGCTTTCATCCTCATACAAAGAGCTCCCTGAGACATAGTGTTCACCTTGAAAAATGACTTGCCTAGCTCCATTTTGAGTTTCGGGTTTGTAGAGTGATCGAAGGACCTTATAGTCCTCATCATTCTCGTCCCACATTTCCTAACACTCCTTTAAGTTGAGGTAAGTTAGGGAAGCCTTCTACTCTCAGCCCTTTGTGACCTGGGGCCTTGAGATGGCTGGTCCCCCTCTCTCGCAAGGGATGGAGATTCCTAAGTTTGAGAAATACAACAGCAAAGGGGACCCACAAACGCATGTGTCCGCCTTTATTTCATTATGTATAGTCTTCTTCCATCATGATGCATTGATGGAAAATCTATTCCCCGGATCTCTCAAGGATGCAACACTCGAGTGGTACTATTCCTTGCCTAATAATTGCATCTTCATGTTTGATCAGCTTGTGAACTAGTTTCTATGACAATTCCAAGCCAACATCGGACCTAAAATGACCTTCTTTGATCTTATCTGGTTTAAGCAAGGAGATAATGAGAAGATTAACGATTTTATAGCATGATATCAAATGCTCTTTTCATAAATCTCATACCTGTTACCTGATTCTGATGTGCAAAGTATATTCATAGGGAACTTACAGAGGCCTTGGTAAGAGAATTTTTCCTTTATGAAATAACCTTCTTTCGAACATTTGTGTGCAGCCCTACGAGAGTATCAACAGATGGTGGTTTAGTTCAGGGGACCTTCCCTACGTTCCCGTCTTGAAGGGAAGTCCATTATGTCGATCTCTAGAAAAGGAAAAGTTGCTGCGAATGTAGTAACTATTGTAGATGACAATGGCCTCAAACACAGTTGAAATTTCACAAAGTTATTAGAATCTTATTCCTCCATCTTGAAAATGTTGTTGAAGGATATAAGATTGTAACCCTGCCAAACCCTAAACTCGTTAAGGAACCTTACCCTACTTGGTATGATGCGAATACGTATTGTCAATACATTAAGTTAACAGATAGGATACTGGATGTTGCATGCGCTTGCATCATGAGATACAGGATGACATCGAGGATGGTACTATTCATCTTGATGGAAGAAAACAAAATATAGACAAATTGGTGGTGAAAGATAATAGTGAATTGCAGATATACATGGACCCATTTTCATCACATTCTGCTAACATGATTATCAATCCCTCTAATTCTGTTATGCAGCCTGAAGCATATGTTAACATGGTTACTATTACTCCTCCTCATCTTGCTACTAGTTCACCAAATGTAACATTTACTTCACAAGATTTACTAGTGAACAACAAACCTTCTTCACTTTACATTGTTGCTCACCTCAATGGCAATATTATGACAGGAGTTTTAGTCAACCCCAAGAGTAGAGTGAATTTCATCATGGAAGATACTTTATTATTGAACTCCCTACAAAGGGAGGAATATGAAAAAACAAAGTCCATCATCCGTAAACATGATGGCCTTGCTCTTGAACTGTATGGATCAATAACTCTGTCCGTCCTGGTTGGGCCTAGTAACATAGACACAGTTTTCAATGTTATTCTTGAATTAGATCTATTCAAGGTGAAGCTAGGTATACCTTGGCTAGCTTCCATGAATGGGATCACCTCTGTTATTCACAAATTTTTAAAATTCTCCCATGAAAAATTTATGCATGTGGTACATGATATTGGCTATCAACCTTTGGTATCTTGTGGGGGATATTCATTGGATCACTTTTGGACTGCCCCAGTTGGTCCACTTCCTCCAAGAACATACCTACTTTATAAGAATTACATAAAGTATAAAACTGGGGGCAAGGGACAGCTGAAACTGACCCTTCCCATAGCATAGCAGCCAACTACCTCCTCCTCCTGAAAGTGAAAAGAGAAGCTTGCCCCTTCTCGGGCTGCCTCATCTGCTCGCCTTTCTTGGGAGGAGTATTGGATGAGTAAGCTTGGTCTTTGTCTGTTGAGTCTGATGGTGCATACTTGGTGAAGACCCAAGATCAAGATATCGAATCTTCCCACTAAACCACCTCGACCTTGGTACTACTTGTACGACAGGTAGAAAGCCCCCTGTGGGGAATACTTTATGTCCCGGCCTTTACAGCCTCCTACCGCTTCTGCTCCTAAATAAGTGAACAAGAAAATTCCCACTGCGGAGGCATTAGAGCCGACTCCCCTCTCTATATTTGAACCTATTCCTCCTACTCCCATTCAAGAGTTTGTCCCTCCATTGGAAATAGTTGTGGAGGAGACTCCCATGGCTAAGTAGGAGCCTTCCATTCCTTCGTAGCCTCCGGTTCAAAGAATCACAAAAACTACCTTGCATGCGAGTGCAATCACTGACAAAAGGTTCTCTTGGCTAAGCAGTATGCCTTATAGAGGAAGGAAGAGGAGATGACTATCCCTATATTAGGACCTCCTATTGCATCCTCCTCTCTCCTCCCCTCTGCTTTCGTTCAAACCAACTATGTATCGCTTCTGACTTCCACAATGAGTGCAAATGTGCCTGACCCCAAAAAGGTGTAGGTTTTCATCACTCCTTTGGTGGAGCCACATTTGTTGATTTTTTTTTTGGATTTCTTGCCTTTCCCAAAGCTCATAGATATGACTAACATATCGGTCGTATCTACTATAGTTATTTCCTCCTCCTCTTTCTCTACCTTTCTTGCCTCGTCTGTGGGGAGTTCGCCTCCCAAATGAAGCTAAAGGTAGAGAGTGGCCCTTCTAGAAATGGAGGACGTCGAAGGATCCCACCTTCTCCAAAAGGTGGCCCCATGATAGCTTGTTTTTTCCTAGTGACAAAACTAGTCCCAACTTCTCCTGAGTTTGTCACCATTAGTGAATTTCTAGGTGAGCTTAGCAGTGAACCTCAGGTGCAATCTCCTTCGTTCGTTAAGGTGAAACATGAAACTCTTGTTAAGTGCATGTTTAACTTAGTGGATGAAGTTTCGACCTTGTTAGTGATCTTCACAAAGTCATTGACCTTAGCTCCACAAGAGATGAGTGGAGGAGACCTTGCGGGAGGTTCGAAAGCTACTCCCCTTAACATTCCACCACTGCAGGCTTGTCCTACTTCCCCCATGATGATCTAGAGTGGGAAGCGGATGACCTCTTGGTCGATCAGTGTTAAGGGGAGGCCTCTTCTTTATCTTTAGATTAGGTGTGTGTATGTGTTGTGATGTGTTTCCCCTGTAATCATTCTATGTGTTCTTGGATGACCCTTGTCACCTCTGTTAGTGCTTGGATACAGGTGTGGTGTTTGTGTTGTAAACCTTCTTCTATTTGTATCATCATTCTTCCATGTTTGTGATTGACTTTCAAAAAATTAGTAATGATTCAAAGAGTTGGTGTCATTTAGGCTTCCCTTCCATGTTGACCCAATTTTTTATTTTCACTTTGTCTTCTCGTGCATTCTTCACATGGCATGATATAGTAGGGGGCTGATGAAAGTTCATTTATATACTATTATTATATTTATATATATTTATGAGTAGTTTTGACCCCAAAATATCAGGCTACCCTTGTGCCCTTTGTTCGTGTCCTCTTTCCTTTTTTTTTTCCCTTTATCTTTATCTCTTCTTTGCTTGAGTTGTCCCTCTCATGTGTGACAATGCCACATCTACATCACTTTAATCTTCAGAAAACACATTCATTGCCAACGAATCTTTTCTCAAGAATCTTTACACACTTCTTTGTAAGAATTGCACTCAACTTGAAACCCTAACGAAACATGTTTCCTTCATCATGGATTTGTAAAGAAAGAACTTGAGAACCTTCCTCTGAAGTGGGAACAAAATAGATCTTCCCCTCGCATGGGGGTATATTCTTCCTTTCAAATTCCTTGATGAAGTAAACATCTTTCGAAAGGGTTCCTTGATGATGAATTGATTCGTGAAAGAAAATAATAGCTTTCGAACAACGCATCCCTTGAGTGGACCCCTCCTCCTTTTGAAGGGTCCTTGAGGGACCCCTTTGAAAATTTTCCAACTTTTTGATGGTCTGTGTGACTATCCGCTTACTTTCCTACATGGCCGCTTCCTGACATGTACTATCTATGGGTAAACATGTCACTTTATGTGTGTGCTTGTGAAGCCACTTTTTGACTCTCTAGAGTCTTCTTTCCTGGGTTTCCTCCATGCGAGAGATCTTGGGGGACACCTTCCTTATAGTTTTACAGGCTTGTGAGGCACTACTTCTTTGGGCTTCCTTCATGCGAGATATCTTGGGGGTTGCCTACTTGCAAGTCCACAACCTGGTAAGATGATTTCTTTCTTCAACTTCATAGTTATGTGAAGCTATGAAGTCCTTCTCTTGTCCTACACTCTCGGTTCAAGTATACATTTTAAACTCTACTACTTTCTTTGATCTACTTTATCGAAGCACTCATCAATATTCATGCTCTCTAAAGTGGGGGGAAAATGTATAGGAGAAAATTTACACCCTTTATGCAAATTCCCCTTTTACACATCCTCGCCTTAGAAAACCAAATTCAAAGGAAAAATTCCACATAAGTTCACTACCTTCATTCCACTTGGCATTTATTTTGTGTGTCAACAAAGGAATAACTATCAGGGATACCTACATGGTACACAGACATTTGTGCGGTGCAATTACGTCCCTAGTAGATTCCCACATGTCGATCCTACAAAGGCATTACACTTCCCATCGGAGGTCAATCTATAACACTCTCTTTGATCGACCGACCCGAATATGGTCGTTTCCTTCATTTTCTCCTTCAAATTCATTCATTCCCATTCCATTGTTGCAAGTATGGATGAGTTTGGTGGTGTTGTCATTAATGTTGTCATTGATGTCAACATAGTTCAGTGTGATTGCAGATGGTGCTTGTATAGTTGAGATAATTTAGAAGTGTTTAGAGTACATGGAGCTATATTTATGAAGTTGCATTTGTGTTGTTGCCAAGTTATTTTGAGAAAATTAAGAAATAATGAAGGTAGTGTTGAGTGTGTGTTCTATGTATGCTTCGGTATTGTGCTTTGCATTTCTTTTGTGTTGATCCTATGCCTGTGTGGATCTATATTAGTGTTCATGAGCTTCAATGGATAATATATCCTGAGATTTTGCTTCTGGATTGATGGAGAGTGAAAGATATGTTCACTGGTGTGTGAACTAGTTTGGCATAACTATTTGTTTTTGGACAGGGAAAAATTTTCTTGCTCCACAATCTTCTAATTTTTTGTTTTGTATCTTGTAGATATAGAAGAAGGTTAATCCTGATGTTCTCTGTGTTTTGGAAAACTTCCTTGTGGTTTGGTGCTCTAGAAGGTTTGTTCCAGACCTTTAGTGTGTTTTTTCTCATTTCAGATGGAATGTTGAATAATGTTCTATGAGTGAAGATTGTTGTAGTTGCTATAGATGTACCTGAAGGTTTCTAAGAGATGTTAGAATTTTTGGTAATGCGTGTTGGGTGATAGACGTGTGATCATCTTGCTGGAGATGTTTGTACTTCAAAGGTCATTGGTGTTTTCATTAGGTTTGGTTGACCTGGTGTTTACATGTTACATAAATATTTGAATTGAATTAAGGAAGCATGTGATTGATCCAAGATATTATTTGGGTCGTAATTAAATATTAGTCATCTCTCATTCTTATACATTGCAGGAATGTTAAGTAGCCGACTTGATTCAAATTTGTAAAAAGAAGAATGTATAGCCGACCTTGGAGAATGCTTCTAGGGTTGAAGATGATATAAAATCAAGTCAATATGAGCTACAAATTAAAAAACAAGGAAGTGAAGGGTGCAAACAAGTGCAAAAAGTAGAGTAAGAGTGAATCAAGTTAGTAGTACTTTGATGTGCTAGATTCCTAAAAGAAGTGAGCTGACGGTGTCGGTAATCCTTTGATCAAGATGTGATTGTGTGGAACCTATTGTGGTCGATATTTATTTATCTTTTCTTTATCTGTAGGCAATGTGCCTCCTTCTAGATAGTGATCCCTATTTTAGGTAGTGAGCCTTTGTATCCGGGAAGTGAGCCCTCTGGCAGTGAGCCTTTGTATTTAATATTGCATTATTACTATATTGTGAGTTAATCCTTATCGTGGTTTTTCCCTCATTGGGTTTTCCACATAAATTTGGTGTCTCTGGTGTTTTCCTTTTGTTATTTCCATTTCATGTTTACAATTAATAATAGATTGAGTTAAAGTTAAATTGATTAAAGTTAGAAGTAAAGAAATTTGGTACAACTAATTCAACCCCCCTCTCAGTTGTCTTTTGCATTTCAACAATTGGTATCAGAGCTCTCGTTCCTTAATGAAAAGCTTAACCACTTGAGGTAGATTAGATGGCACACAAATTTCAAATCCCTATTTTTGATGGAGCTGATTATAGTGATTGGAAAGTGCAGATGAGAGGTTACCTGGTCTCTCTTGGTTTCAAGACTTGTAAATATGTAGAGACAAAGTATGTTGAACCATCCTTTGCAGATGAGATTTTTTCCTATGAGGAGAATGAAAATGAAAGGTATGCTATCTTTAGTTCTTTATCTAGAACTGAAAGGACAAAAGTTATTTCTTTGGGCACTGCTTATGAAGTATGGGAAAAATTAAAAGATATTTATGAAGGAAATGATAGAGTAAAATTGTCAAGGAAGCTAACAACTAAGCACAAATTTGAGAACCTGAGAATGGAAGAGGGTGAAGATATTGCAAGCTATTATCAAAGAGTTAAACTTGTAGCAAATTAAATCAAGAACCAAGGTGGTACCATGACAGATGAAGATGTAATTGAGAAGATCTTGCTGACTCTGCCAGAGAATTATAGTGATAAGGTCTCTACTATTGAATAATCATATGATCCAAAGACATTTACTAAGGAGAAAATATTTAGCACCTTGACTAGATTTGAGATGAGGAAGTTTGGAAGAGAAAAGGAGAAAGTTGAAACAACCTTTAAAGAAATCAAGATAGGGGATGACTCAGATGATGATAGTTCAGAAGTGTTGGAAGCAAACTTTACAAGGAAATTAAAGAAAGGTATTGGTAAGTACAAAGGTATGTTGCCATTTACTGAAATATTGGTCATTATGCTTCAAGATTTCCAATTAGATCTACACACAAGAAGAACAAAGATAATAACAATTACAAAGAAAAAAAGGATAGGAAGTTCAAGAAATTGCATTATGTTAAAGAAGATGCAGGAATCTTTGACGATGAGTTTGATTTTGAGGATGATAAGGATGAATGCTTGTTTCTAGCCTTGGAAAGTAAATATGTATCTGCTAACCATGGAATGGAATATGTGCAAGGGAATTTGGTTTGGAGAGCAAGAAGGATGAGATGGAAGGTACTACGGTGACTACTTTGCATGCTAGACATGATGAAGACTATTGGGTAATTGACAATGGATGTTCAAATCATATGACTGGAGACAAGAGTAAGTTCACTGAACTTGAAAAGTATGATGGATGAATAGTTATATTTGGAGATGATTCTGGTGCTAAGATTGTTGGGAAAGGAACAATTAGTTTTGATGGAAAACATAGTACTGATGATGTCTATTATGTTAAGGGCTTAAGACATAATCTTTTGAGTGTTGGGAAAATGTGTAGCAAAGGATTTAAGCTTGTGTTTTAGGATAACACCTGTGAGATGAAAAAAGGATCTGAAACTATGGTAGCAATAGGAAGAAGAACTCATGGAAACATCTATCAACTTAAGAGTGGTGATGGTCAATGCTTTGTTTCTCAGATTAATGAAAGTTGGCTATGGCACTGGAGGATGGGACATGTAAATGTTAACAATCTGGTCAAGATCAATTCAAGAGAAGTGGTTAGAGCTTCCTAGAATCATAAAGCCTACAAATTCTATTTGTAGAAATTATTAGTTGGGAAAATATACAAGATACAATTTAAAAGGAAAAGAACAATCATCTACCAAAATGCTAGAATTGATTCATATAGACCGAGCTGTGGTCCTACAATAACAAGAATCCTTAATGGTGATGTGAATTTTATGCTCTTGATTGATGATTACTCTAGGATGACATGGATTAATTTTATTAGAGAGAAAGCTCAAGCTCTAGATAGATTCAAAGTGTTCAAAGCAAGAGTAGATAATGAGGTAAACTTGAGAATAAAATGTTTAAGGTCTGATAGAGGTGGAAAATTTACTTCTAGTGAGTTTAATACATTTTGTGAAGAGCATGGCATAAAGAGATATTATTATGCCCTTAGAACCCCTCAGTAGAATGGAGTTGTGGAAAGGAAGAATCAGATTGTTCAAGAGGCTACCAGAACCATGATGGAAGAAGAAATTTTTTCTGATGTGTATTGGAGAGAAGCAATCCACATTGTTATTTACATTCTTAACAGAGTTCAGATCAGAGGTTACATCACAAAGAATCCTTATGAGTTATGGACTGGTAAGATTCTTACTATTAGATACTTTAAGGTATTTGGAAGCAGATGTTACATTAAAAGAGATGATGAGAATCTTGGAAAGTTTGATGCTAGATGTGATGAAGGAATTTTTCTTGGATATTCAAATAACAACAAAGTATATAGATGCTTCAATAAAAGACTGAGAAAAATAGTTGAAATTGAAAATGTAAAAGTTGATGAAGCTATGCATAGACCAGTAGAAATAAGTGAAGTTGAACCAGATGATCCTATTTGTAGAAAAATACAAGAGGAAGAAAAGGAAGAGAAAGAAAAAAGTGATGAAGAAGATATTCTAGAACCTTCACCTAAAACTCCTAAATATGCTAAGAAGAATCATCTAGAGGAACAGATAATCAAAGATATAAGTGAAGGTGTAAAGACAAGAAGCAAAGTGGTTGAGGTAAACTTATGTTTACTTTCTAAGATAGAACCTAAGAATGTGAGTGAAGCATGCAAAGATGAGATTTGGGTTAGAGAAATGAAAGAGGAATTGTAGTGGATAGAGAAGAATCAGACATGGGAACTAGTCCCTAGACTAGTAAACAAGAATGTGATTGGTTAAAAATGGGTGTTCAAGAATAAAATGAATGAATATGGTGAAGTGATAAGAAATAAATCAAGAATTGTATGCAAAGGTTATTCACAAGTTGAAGGAATAGATTTTGAAGAGACATCTGCACTAGTGGCAAGAATGGAGGCCATTCAGATGTTCTTGGAATTTATAGTTCATAAAGAACTCAAAGTATACTAGATGGATGTCAAGTCTACATTTTTGAATGGAGAACTAGAAGAAGTGTACATGGAACAACCAGGAGGATTTAATTTATCACACAAATCAAACATGGTCTATAAGTTGAAAAAGGCACTATATGGACTTAAACATGCTCCCAAAGCATGGTATGCAAGGTTGGATAGATACTTGACACAACAAGGATTCAACAAAAGGCTCTCCTGACAACAATCTCTACTTCAAAGTTGAGAATTTTTTTTTTTGATTATTGTGGTATATGATGATATCATCTTTGGTGGAAATGAAGGTATGTGTGATAAATTTGTAGAAGAGATGCAAAAAGAGATTGAAATGTCTATGATTGGTGAGTTGAATTTCTTCCTTAGACTTCAAGTTAATCAAAATGATAAGGGGATATTCATTTCACAATCTAAGTATGTTAAGGAATTTCTGAAGAAGTTTGGAATGGATGACTCCAAACCGGTCTACACCCCTATGGTAACCAGATGTAAACTATAGATGATGAATCTTCTAAAGTTGATAAGAGCATGTATAGATCAATGATTGGTGGACTACTGTATCTTACTACTACTAGACCAAATATCATGCATGCAGTATATTTGGTTGCAAGATTTCAAGCAGATCCTAAAGAGACACATGTTATAGTTGTAAAGAGTATATTCATATATCTAAAGGGAACTCTAGATTATGGGCTATGGTATCCTAAGGATAGTGATTTCACATTGAATGCCTACACAGATGTAGATTGGGTTGGTTGTGTAGATGACCGAAAGAGTACAAGTGGTGGTGCATTCTTCCTTGGAGGAAGATTGGTCTCATGGTTGAGGAAGAAACAAGATTCAGTTTCTTTATCCACTGGAGAAGCTAAGTATATTGCAGCAGCATTATGTTGTACACAGGCACTTTGGATGAAGCAAACTTTGAAGGAAATAGGAGTGAAATGTGATAGGAATATCTCTATATGTTGTGACAATACAAGTGTAATAAAAATTTCAAAGAATCTGATGATGCACTCTAAGACAAAGCATATATCTATCACGTATCACTTCTTGAGGGAGAAGGTGTTGCAGAATGAAGTCAAACTTGAATATGTGTCTACCAAGGAACAAATTTCTGATATATTCACTACTTGGCCTTTCCGAAGGATACTTTTGAGTATCTCAGGGGAAAGTTAGGGGCTACTGTCCCTCCTTCCTTGAATTAGGTGCACATGGAAATGCACCAATCCAATGGGTTCATAGATTCTTTTCTAGTTTGGACTAATGATTGTGGTCTACTCCTTAGGGGGAGTAGAGAGTTGCATTGTTGCAGTATGTGGTGTGGGTGCACTCCTAAAGGGGAGTGATCAGAGCTTTATATGGTAGATGTTTCATGCAAAACCTTTCTTTTCCATTGATGTCAAAGGGGGATAGAGTCATGTGAAAAAATGTAAGGAGAAAAGAGTGCAAAAATGCTTGTGTAGGTTCCCTAATCTGAAAAATAAAGGGAAGAAGAAGCAGGAGAGTATGTATCTTGTCTTTGATGGTTTTTCACATCATGTGTTGCCATCAATGACAAAGGGGGAGTTTTTTTGCAATTATGGATGAGTTTGGTGGTGTTTTCATTAATGTTGTCATTGATTTCAACATAGTTCAATGTGATTGTAGATGGTACTTGTATAGTTGAGATATTATAGAAGTGTTTAGAGTACATGGACCTATATTTATGTAGTTTTAGTTGTGTTGTTTCCATGTGCTTTTGAGAAAATTAATAAATAATAAAGGCAGTGTTGAGTGTGTGTTCTGAGTGTGCTTGAAATTTATTCTATATTGATCCTATGATTGTGTAGATCTATAGTAGTTTTCATGAGATTCAATGGATAATATATCCCAAGATTTTTCTTCTAGATCGATGGAGAGTGAAAGATATGTTCATCGGTGTGAACCAGTTTGGAAAAACTATTTATTTTTGGACTAGGAGAAATGTTCTTGCTTCATATTCTTCTAGTGTTTTGTTTTAGATCTTGTGGATCTGGAAGAAGGTTAATCCTAATGTTGTACGTGTTCTGGAAAATGTCCCTATGGTTTGGTGCTCTGAAAGGCTTGTTCCAAAGCTTCAGTGTGTTTCTGCTCGATCCAGATGGACTGTTGAAGAATGTTTTGTGACTGAAGATTGTTACAGTTTCTATGGATGTACCTAAAGGTTTCTAAGAGATGTTAGAATGTCTGGTGAAGCATGTTGGGTGATCCACATGTGATCATATTGTTGTAAATGTGCGTGCTTCAAAGATCATTGGTTTTTTCATTAGGTTTGGTTGACCTAGTGTTTACACGTTACATAAAGATTTGCATTGAATTAAGGAAGTGTGTGATTGATCCAAGATGTTGTTCGGGTCGTAATTAAATATTGGTCCTCTCTCATTCTTATCCACCACAAGATTGTTGAGTAGTCAACCTGATTTGAATTTGTAAAAAGAAGAATGTATAGCCGACCTTGGAAAATGATTCTAGGGTTGAAGATGGTTTAAAATCAAGTCAAGATGTTGTGAATTAAAAAGACAAGGAAGTGAAGTGTGCAAACAAGTGTGAAAAGTGGAGTGATTAAGAACGAATCAAGGTAGTAGTACTTTGATGTGATAGATTATTGAAAGCAGTGAGTCGGTGGTGTCTACAGTCCTTTGATCAAGCTGCAACTGTGTGGAACCTATTGTGGTGGATCTTTATTTATCTTTTCTTTATCTATAGGAAGTGTGCCTCCTTTTGGATAGTGAGTCCTATTGTAGGTAGTGAGCCTTTGTATTTAGGTAGTGATCCCTCTGGTAGGGATCCTTTGTATTTGGTATTGCATTATTACTATATTGTGAGTTAATCCTCACCATGGTTTTTCCTTCATTAGGTTTTCTATGTAAATCTAGTGTTTGCCTTCTGTTATTTGCATTTCATGTTTAGACTTAATAATAGATTGATTTGAAGTGGAATTGATTAAGGTTATAAGTAAAGTAATTTGGTACAACTGATTCACCCCCCCTCAGTTGTCTTGTGTATTTCAACATCCATTTAATCTCTTCACACACTCTAAGAATTGAATTCACCTCTAAGCTTTCAATCCATCACTCTCAAGCAGCACTTTGCACTCCATACCAACAACAAAAAACTCCATCAACTCCATAGAGCATGTGTAGAACAGACACCATTGCAGCAGAGGCTTGAGTCCTCTCATTTTCTCCCCCATTGGCTAGTGAGCTCTTGGTGGAGGTGGTAAGGTTTCTACTCCTCTCTACGATTTGGTTGGGTAGCATAACACTGTTTTGTAGTTCTTTTGTGCTCTTTACTTCATTTGTTGCTTTATCATACTCTTTCTCCATTATTGGTATCTTGGTTGTCTATGGAGGTGGGAACACCAAAATGGGGGTCTGATTGAGGAAGACCCCTATACATCCCCCCAATAATTTTCCTCTCTTTTGTGTGTAGGTGGAATTATTCTTGGAGCTAGCTGGAAAATGAGTACCTTTGTGAGATCATTCTTGACATCCTCACTCTTGTATATTTTCTTTATCATATTTGTGTATATCTTGTCTACTTTATAGTGTCATTTTGGCCCCTCATAAGTAACTAGCTAGGTTGTTAGTTTGTTTTCTCATGTTCAACCTTGTCTCTATAGTCCTCTCATCGTACAGGTGCCAGTGCACCTAAGAGACTCCAATGTGCCATTTTGTCATCTCGGAGTTGCACTTTCATCCTCGAATAGAGAGCTCCCTGAGACATAGTGTTGACCTCAAAAATTGACTCACCTTGCCCCATTTTGAGTTTTAGGTCTGTAGAGTGATTGAAGGACCTTATAGTCCTCATCATTCTCATTCCACATTTTCTAACACTCCTTTAAGCTGAGGTCAGTTAGGGCAACCTTCTGCTCTTAGCCCTCCATGACTTGGGGCCTTGACGTGGTTGGTCCCCCTCTCTTACACTTCCCCTACCTTGTTATTATTTTGATCACAAAAAGCCCAATTTTCTGTAACCCCCCTTTGTTTGCTGATTATTATGCATGTAGTCATCTCGTCTTTTTGAGCCATCTTGTGTCTTTCTATTATCATACACCTAAACATTTTTCTCATTCTACTTTTGTATGCAAGCCTACAAGGAACTCCCTTCTTCTTATTCTTTTTGAACTACCCATTTTCCTTGATCATTTTGTCTTTCATGTGCCTCTTGCTTTTGCTTTTGTATTGTCTCATTTAGAGAATGTACTTTTTTCCCATTTGGATTGAAGGGAATGCCTCTTTGAATTAGATCTTTATTTTGAAATCGATTTTGATGATTTCCCTTGTTCCAGACCTTGTCACAAACCCTAGATGAAGATTGAATACACTTCCTAACATTAGGTTGTTTCTATAACCCTAGTTTGCCTTCATATTGACTTTTTGCTATTGGATTTTGACTTAGCCTTTTCAAATGAATACTGTCATCCTCACATATGTCAAAAAAAATCTTATTTATCTTGAAGCAAGCATTGATTTGTGTGAAAAGGGGCCCAATTTGGATTTGTAAATCTGTGTCTCACACTATGCATCCCATGCCATGATGGTTGCCAACTAGGATAACCATCAAATCTATGATGATGATAAACCTGCGTACTATAGCTTTGGGGACCATGAGGTGTAGGCCTATCATTTAAAAAAAAAGCTATTGGACTACCATTT
This sequence comes from Sequoiadendron giganteum, assembly GCA_007115665.2. Classification (NCBI taxonomy): domain Eukaryota; kingdom Viridiplantae; phylum Streptophyta; class Pinopsida; order Cupressales; family Cupressaceae; genus Sequoiadendron; species Sequoiadendron giganteum. The sequence goes on along the minus strand of CM021102.1, from coordinate 398,913,859 downwards.
TCACTCAAAGCCTGCCATTTTTTAAAAAAACCCCTAATTAAAAATCCAAAGCTTTTGAGTGTTAATTTTCTAGTTTACTTGAATTTTCCTACAAAAGTGTCAATTCTAAACTATATTTAACTTTTGTAGAATTTTGATGCCCTACTACACTCAATCATTAAAAAAATATAAAAATTTCATGATCACTTAGAATTGCCCACACAAAGTGCAACATGACATCATCATGACACCACCTTGTGGATAATCTACTTCCAACTAAATTTTACCATTTGGACTGTAAATATTTTGTACACTTCAAAAGACCTACAACCATACAAGAGATGACATCAACACATTATATGCTCAAACCAATACTTATCCACATCATTATGATATTACCATTAGGATAACCTAGATCCAAACCTAATAATAAATCCTAAAGTAACCAATTCACTTAAATCTTCCCACATGGCAGTAGCAAGTCAAATTTCTAAATTTATGGGAAATTAACTCCCAATAGAGCTGAATATAGATTTAAAGCCAAGTGGTTATTTATTTAAATAAAAATTTAATGCACATAGATATTAAAGGTAATTTCACATATTTAAAAAAATAAATCTAATATATTTGAACCCAAATCATGTGAGTTAATTAAAAGTAAATGATCAATATCCATTTGATAGCCCAAAAATAATTCTTTTGACATTACATTTTTTCTCACCTACTCACTTCTTGGAGTGAATGCACTTAATTTTCATGAATTTTTACAACTTAAAAGGTTCATTTATAATTTTTTATTATCATGAAAATAAATCTAAGAGTAGAGAAGTGACCCAAAAAATTCAACAAAAAATGTTTGCATGTAAATTTAATAGAAAAATAGTTTCATCATCCATTAAAAAGGAAGAACGCTAGTTTGTGGTGCATTTTACTTACAATATTAAATGTTTTATTTTCTTAATAAATAACCAAGTATACAAACATGAAACCATAAAGTAAAATTAAGGAAATTTTAAAGTGATTTCATGTAACTATATTTTAATTAAACTTAAATTGTAGCATACTTACACTCTATTATGAAAATGCATAGTAATTGAATGTAACCTAAAATCCATAAACCTTATATTTATAAAAAATCAATTAACATTAGGCCCTAATTATGTAACTGGATAATTTCAAAACTTTATTTCCCTATAATTCAAATGAATAAATGAGCTAAATACATGAGGCTCAAGTTCAAAGGAATATTTTAACCTCATATATCACCCCTAACTATGGTATTATCTCAAATACTAACTTAGAGAACATCAACATGGATGATTTACACAAGATGATGACTACTAACAATGCCATCCCATGGGTGAAGAATATTGCACTAAATGGTTTACATAAAGTTGATGTATTTTTGTATCATTAAAGAGTCTAGAGAACTAATGATAAAACAAATCCACCAATATGATGAAAAGAAAATATAAGTTCTTAGTTGAGGAACGGTATATGTGAATTTAAGTGCAAAGAGTATCGAGAGAACCTTTGATATCCCTATTTACCCAATAGTCCTTCCACTAGATCAAGTATAGTCTATAAAATAATTCAGTGAAGGTAAATAAAAATGTAAAAGAGTTATGCATGTCAACTAGATGGATGATACAACGAAATAAAAGTCACTTTTTAAAATTCCAACCTTGTATATGAGTGCTTTAAAATGAAGTGGGAGATATGATAAACCTATTGAGAAGAGGTTTTTAGGTTTCCAAGTACCATTACCTTTGAGCCTTTAATGTATGGATATGTAAAAATAATTATTGATGGGAATAATCTAATCCATTGGGCACAAGATATTAGTGGTTCCATGCATGTAAAACATACTAGTTCTAAAAAAAATTCTACATGACATCCTAAATGGTATATTTTCATGTGCTTAGAAGTAAATTTGTTTCTTTGACAAGGGAAAGAGTCTTGAGAAATAAATAAGGACAACATATTTTCTACAAGAATTATCCCCAAGTAGAAAATGGTGAATCAATTAAATATTATAGAAGGGTAAATGATGCATTTTTCATGTGGATAGTTAGAATTATTAAAGGAGATAAAGCTAAAAGTATCATTCTATATGCTCAAAGTGCTATTGATAGTAGGGAATTTGGTATATCCAATTCCCAAAACTCACCTATCTTAGAATGGAAGGGTTCAATAGAAAACCCTATAAATTGCCAAGGTATCTCATGGATAAAGTGATATTATTGGAAATTTTTCAAGGAAGTTGATAAAATCTCTTGAATTGATGGATTTAAACACAAAACTAGAGTAAAATCACCTATTTATATGCATTGACATGTTTTCCATAGCATGAGAAATGCAAAATATTTAGAGGATAAATTAAACCTTCTCAACTTTTAAATATTTAATTTGGCAAGAGTCAATTATGATCTAGTGGGTAGATTGGAAAGATGGATCTCCAATGATAAATTTTGTGAGCCTCACATGGAAGATTAATAGCTAGATTATGTTGATGATGATGAAGTTAGGAAGAGATCTCATCAAACTTTAAATCCAATGAAAACTATGGGAACTCATACTATCCCATTACAAGTGATGGAAGATGATGAAAGTATTACTTCTGAGCTATGAGATGAAAAATGTTTGATGATCCCATCCTATATTTTTATTAGTCTTAACTAGAGGTTTCTTATAGTAAAGTATTGACACAACATAATTTACATGTGTTATCCAAGTATGGATAAATTAGTGTATTATAGCTTTAAAGGCTAGAGGGATAATCATCACTTACAACAAGGAAAATAATAAGAAAAGATAAGATAAATCAAGTAAGCATTATAGCTATGAATAATTCTTCATCAAGAAAAGGAGGACCCATGAGGCCAAAGCCATAAATTCTAGAGAGGTCCCATTGAAGTAGCTCAATTAGAAGAAGGGGAAACTATTACACCTATTCTTGAAGATCCCAATCATTAAATACCTTCTATTCCAATAAATCAAATAAGGAAGTTTGTATCATCAACATCTAAATCTCCCCTTCTACAAGCTAAAATAGTAATGTCAATGATTATCCAAGAATTACAAGGTTCATTTACATATCATAAAGTAGTAGATGATCCTAAAGGCATGCAACCATTATTGTGAAACCCAACCTCTTTAGATATAAAATAATAATTTTTCTCTCCTCCACCAATGTCCAATATAATAATATTTGTTGAGGAAATAGAGAAAGGAGAGGAAGAAGTTCAAATTTTAAAGGAAGGAAATATAGAATCAAGAGTAACCTTGCATTATATGCAAGAGGAGTTATCAAAGGAAAAAAAATCAAGTCCTATTCCTTATCATATTAGCACTGAGAAGTAGTAGTTTCAAGGTAGATCTAGTGATTGAACAAATAATAAGGAAACTAGTCTGAGCTCAAAAATTCCAGTCATCAATCTAGAAGATTTTTTTTTTCTAGATTCCAAGACATTATTTTGGATATTCCTTCACAAAACATAAGTAGGGAGGATGCCATTTTTTATTAATTCCAACAACTAAATAAAAATATTGATCCTTTGTATCATATTGAATAAGTAGTAGGGCAATCAATACATGAGGTTATTGTAGAAGTGTAAGTAGAATAGACAACTGGAAATGCTAATAAGATTGTTATAGATAAATTTAAACATGAAAAGTTATAAGATAATTTTCTCATTGAGCACACAAAACAACAAGTGTCTTAAGAAGAACTAAGTTCTCCTACAAGATAACATGAACACGTCATAAAAAAATAGTTCCATGTGGAAGGGTAAGAGAGTAACATCCCATAATTTTTATAAAGAGGATTTCTAAAGAAACCACAAGTTGAGTGAATCCTGTAATATTTTAAAAGCCTCTTCTAAAAAACAAAATTCAAAGGTCATCCTGGACCTTGGATGGCTTAAGCTAAACTTTGGTGGCATGAATAAAGAGAATCCACATTGAGTAGGTGGGGTGGCATTATATGGGATCACACAGGGAAGGTGCTTCTTGTCTATGTTGTCAATCTTGGAAGGAAAACATCTAGTTATGTGGAGGTGGCTATTACTTACTATGTAATTCAAATTGCTAAGAGTAAAGGTGTATCCAACATGAAAATCAAGGGAGACTTGTGTAACACTACAAAGATACTAAGTGGAAAAGTGACTCTTTTTTTATCCTTGCAAGATCCCAACAAAAAGGCTCACTACGATATTATGAACATTGGGAATTATAATTTCTCTCACATGTTTTGTGAAGGGAACAAGGTGGTTGATGCAATTGACAATCTAGGAACATCATGGAGAAAATGAAAATCCTGGGAGGACCATTTAATGATCCAAGAAAATGTGAGAGGGCTTATCGATAATGATGGAAAGGTACTCTAAAATATATATTTACTTCACTAACTCATTTGACCCCAATTTCTGACAAAACCTTCTGACGAAACCTATATAATCAGATGTGTCATCGAGCACTTGTGCGAATTTCCATTTTAAAAAAAATTCTTACCTCGACGTTTGTCGGAATTTTGACGAGCTGTTGTTTTGTGTACATTTCAACGAAGATCTTTCGCCAAAATTGGGGCGGTCCTGCAAAGTTAAATTGTGGTGGGCATAAATTGAAATGAGCTTGACTATTTATTGTGACAGTGTTTTGCTCGATGGTTTTCTTGGGGAAAATCAGAAGAAACTCAAGAAGATATCTCTAGGTTGAGGGGAGTCATTGTCTTTTTCCATAATTCATTTGTGAAGTCAGATTTGTACTTCCAGGTTTGAAAATCATATTTGAAAGCAACATCTCATTAGATTTCATTTATAGTCTTGTGCATTTTTAGAATTTCATTTCCAGATTTTAGACCTGGCTTCACAAATTCTTTATAAGGGAATTGTTTATAACTGATGGAAAATTCTTGATGGATTTGGACAAAGATTATATTTGCAAGGTTTCAATTTTAACCCTAATGATCAATTTGTAATAGATTTGGGAGCCATAGCTATATAATATCAAAGGTGTTGGTTGTTTTTTTACTGTAACCAAGTTTATCTTCTAGACACATAGCATATAAAATCTCAGATAATACTGCCTTACAATACCATCAATCTATATTCTAACCCAATACTACTTATCAAATCCTTATATGAACATAGTCACCTATAACCTCACTCAAGCATTTTAATTAATTCCTTGAATTAAAGCCAAAATGAGAATCACACACCATAACAGTGAGATGAACAGAATAACCCTTGATCATTTTATTCAAGATAATAATATATTCATACAATGGAGATACATGACCTTGAAATGAGTAATTTTCATTCAGATGCTAGTACTGTCTTGAAAATTAAGTACCCATGAAACTAAAACCTACAACAGAATGACACCAAATGGTGCAGAGCACACCTAGGCTAACCTCCATGTTTGTTATTTTGGCTTGTACTTGACTCTAGCCAAGTCAGGATGTTAGTTTGTTTTCAGACCTTAGAAGGTCATTTCTTTTGTGGGCTAGGTGAGTTAGTCATTAGGACTAAGGTCACACAAATAGCTAGTGTTAGTAATTTAAGTTTTCTTAATGTTAGTTGTCTATGGGAGATTAGAGTCTTAAAGATGTTCTAAACACTTAGTGGTTGTTGTAAAGATGTCTTCAGGCCATTAAATGAGTTGGTTCCTCAAAATCTAGAGGGAATAGTGGTCCTAAGAAATAGGATCAAGGCATAGAGAAAGATGCCAAATGTTGTAAAGAAGTTAGCATGGGCATGCAACTCGGTTACCTTTGGATTCCCTTGATAATAGGAAGTGGGAGATCGGCCAACAAGCCCTAGAATCATGGGGATGGCATCTATTATGACCCAAGACTCGAATCTCATGACATGATGTAATTGGTAATTAGTTTTTGAAAGTAAAATAGAGAGCTTTGCAATAGTGTTTTCAAGAACAACCCGAACTTTTGTGATGACAAAGATGCTTAATGGATTGAGAGACTGAGTTTAGTATTTGTTTAGTGTTCTATAGGATTATCTTAGTCTTTTTCATTTGATAAGCAAGTTGTTTAGAGTAGGATATTTGGTGTTAGGCAAATTGTTTTGGTTTTAAGTTCTTACTAGTCCAGTCTTGACCAGTCGGTGCTTTCATGGCTCCCCCATGAAATCTAGCCTTGGGAAACACCTAAGGACAGATGGAAATGTTAGGGGAGTCATTAGTGTATATATATTTAGGATTAGGAAGCATGAAAGAGTGGAGAGCTCTTTTTATCACTAGTCTCTAGGTGAGCAGACAGAGCCTGATTAGAGGTCTAGGAATGTCTTTGAAGATTTCTTGCAGGGTAAAGAGGTATTGTACGAAATAGGTATAGGTTCAAGTAGGGTTTCATCATAGCTCATCATACTAGGTGGACTGAGGTCATGTCAATCATTTAGTTTATGGTTTGAGTAGGTTCCAAGCAAGATTACAGTCAGTCCTAGAAATTAGGCCTTTTAGCTCTATCGTCCTAAGTTGTAGGAAACTAGTGTATAGAGGTTTTCAGGCCCTAAGCCCCATTGAACCTTTTAAAAATTCCAAATTAGTATCCAAATCTGCCTTTAGTTTTGTAGGGTCTTTGGAAAAATTTAGCAAGAATTGACAAAACAGGACTGGTAAAGGCTACAAGGAATAGGCCTGTTTAAGGTCTCAAATGGTGAAACCTTGAACCCGATAAGGATAGGGTTGAAGAACCTTCTAAAATGGTTCAAATATGCAAGTTTATGAATGTTTTCAATAGGATGGGCACCCCTGCAATGAAGAATGACGTTTGTGAGAAGTTAGCACTTAGAACTTTCTAAGTGAGGAAGAGAAATTGAACTTGTCAAATGGTGTTAGTCCTCCAAGGTGAAGCACAAAGGATAGAACTCTTAGAGAAGAGTTAGAATTGGACTTAGTTAATCATCTAAGCCAATCAGGACCTAGAGGAGACTAGGTTCCTAGAAGAGACAAGCTGGGTCTCTTAGTTGTAGTGCAAGCAAGCCTTGGAACACTCACATCACCAAACCTAAGAATAGTATCTTCACTATAATATCAAGCTCTTTAAAAATTCACTCTACAACTTCAATTAGACTTGATCTAAAGATATCTAACTTGCTAACTAGCCATATTTTTGGTCTTGAAATCCTTCTTATAGGGAAAATGAAGGAGCAACAAGCATCGGACCAGAAATACACCTGTCACTGGTCACTTGGACCGCCTTATGACATTTAAAAAATTGGTTACAACAACTGAGTCTCTGGAGAATCTTCTTGTTCATCCCATCCACTGGAGAATAACTGTTGCATTTGCCAAACTTTGAAAACTTGCACCAAAACTGCCACCAAGACATAGCCAAAATTTGTTATAACCATAACCGCTGAGCTGTTAACTGCTGGTTTTAGACTTTGTCCTATTCTTGTTTAGTTAAGTACTTTTCTACCCATCCTTGATATTCCTCATCCATTGGCCAATTAAAATTTACCTCCTAATTTACCTTTGCACTATAAGTTGTATACTTTACTGCTACTTGATTAGCCTCCCTTTCAAAAGATTCCAAAAATGTGCTAGTGTTAATGATTTCATCTACCCTATCCTGCCATTGCTGCAGTGATCTAACATTTCCTTGGGCATCTACAATATCTGGTAAAGATGTGCCACTCTAGTCATCAAAACTCTTTACCAACTCTTTAATCCTCTTGCTCAAATCATCAGGTAAGGCCTGGAAACCTTACAGTGACTTCACAAAGTCTTGAGTAGGCCTTAATTGTTGAGGCCTATTAGCTGCATTTTGAGAATTTCATTTCCAGATTTTGTTGTGCAAGTTCAATATTCTGATTTTAGGAGTATAACAGTTGGAAATCATTGTAAAATTAGAATTTAATAATTTTTGGAATTAGCATTTGAAAGTGTTTTTTGGGGTCATTAACTTCAGACTATCTTCTCTTTTGCAGGGGTGGTTGCATGCCGATTTTTTTTGGTGTAAAATATCATAATTATTATATTTTGTTACCTGTGTACGATTAAAAATTATTGGAGTGTGTGTGAGTTTGATATTTTTTGAAGATCTAAATATTCAAGCTTGGTAAAAAAAAATCATGTCAGATAATATTAGTCCAGAACAAAATGAAGAGACAGTTGCTAGATTGTGGGCTATATTGAAAAGAAAGGGTGAAGGGCAATGTTATTGTCCTTGCAATAATTGCAAGGGCTTAAAGACGAGAAGAATTTTAATCACAACAGCTGAGAAACATTGTAGGCATCATGGTCACGTTGAAGGGGGGCATGATTATCGTCCATTGGTAAGTTGTTCATTATATGTGTTTATATTGATTGAATTTGTAAATGTTTATATTGTTTTAACATTTAATATATATATAAAAAATCACTTGATCATGATCATGGTTTATTTGTGTCTATCATTATTATAAAGGTGGGGCACCCTAGGGCACACGATATGAATTATCACGGCCCAGAGAATGTGGTTTTGCAAGCGGAGGAAAATGGAGCTGTGAATATCGAAGATGAAGTTAATGATCCTATGGAAGAAGATGATCATGCACCAGAAAACACAATTGAAGATGATGGTACAAATACATTGATCCATGACACATGTAGTGGAACATCTGATCATGTTGATCGAGATGACTTTGATGATGTTCATGATTTACTTGTACTTGAGAAGGCATATGAGCCCCTTTATGAAGGCTCCCAAACAACTCTTCTCTTTGCTGTATTGTTGCTGGTGAACTTGAAGGTTATGAATGGTTTATCCAACATAGCAATCTCACGGATGTTAAGGTATGTCATATATGTCATTTTTTTTCATCTATTTTAATTGTTGTTAGTTCATCGCTAGTAAATAAAGGATGAAGTATGTACCTTTAATATTCTTTATATTAAGAAGTTATTTTTTATTGTAGATTGATTGGTGAATTTTTGTTACCACCATCAAATATTTTACCTCACTCATATCGAGATTTATCTGGCATTATGAAAGATATTGGAATGGAGTATCAAGCAATAGATGCATGTCCCAATGATCATATTATATATCATAAACAGCATGAATTTGCAATAGAATGCCCGAGATGTCATATCAATAGATATCGAACAAATCAACTAACAAAAAAGGTGCCTCACAAGGTTCTTTGTTATATTCCCATTATTCCACGTATGCAACAATTATTTAGGTGCGAAAGCTTAGCTCAATTTATGGATTACCATGCACGTAATAAAAGTGGAGATGAGATTATTCGAATGCCTACAGATGGTTCTACATTTAGGGACATAGAGGAAAAATGGCCACACTTTAAAGAAGAACCTCGTAATCTCAGGTTTTCATTGGCAGCGAACGGTGTCAATCCATTTGGAGAGCTAAGATCTATTTACTCGGTGTGGCCTATTTTTTTTATCAACAATAACATTCCTCCATGGATGTCAATAAAGAGGGAGCACATAATGTTGGCAATGATTGTTCCAGGTATTTGTTTACATCAATTTTCTTTAACGTAGTAGCATCTCATTTGTCTTATTTGTTGCATAATGACTTATATGTTTTTTCATTTAATAGTCATGTACATGAATTTATATATATTGCAGTAAAATGGTTATAATAATTATGTAATGTTTATGTTCATTCAACTAGGTAAGTACCAAGTTAAAGATATGAATGTATATATTGAGCCTCTTATCGACGAGTTACTAAAGTTATGGAATGGTGTCACTATGTATGACGTATCTAGACCAATAGGACAAAGACAATTTCAATTCCATGCAATGCTTGTATGGACAATTCATGATGCCCCAGGGCTAACACATTTTTCTAGTATGTTATAACGTTCGACTGCATGACTTTAACGATATTTAATTTTATGAATTAGATATCATGCATGTTTTTGAAATAATCTATTCATTATATATAATTATAAAAATTGACATATTTAATCCAATTATATATGATTTGCAGGTCTTCAAACAAAGGGAAAATTTGCATGTCCAATTTGTGGTCCAAAGATGAAATCTTGTCATTCAACAAGTTTAGGAAAGCAGGTGTTTGATGAGTATAGGCACTTCCTCCACATAAATCATAAGTATCGAACTACTAAAAAACATCTTTTCAATGGGAAAGAAGAGACTACATCAAAACCACGAAGAATGACACCTCACCTATGGAAGTTGGAATATAATAGAATTAATCGTCAAGGTTATACATCAGATCAAATTGTTTATCTATCATTTATGATATGTTTTGAATTTTTATTTTTATTTTGTGATCATGTTGTAATTGACAATGATTGTCATTGTTAATTTGTTTAACTTATATGCTTCATGAAGGTCATCAAGGCATTAATGGTCGGCTTCCACAGGGACTGAAAAGTTATCCCAGATAATTTAGTAGGTTGCCCTACTATGAGCAGCTACAAATTGTGCATTTGTTTGATACAATGCATATCGGAAAGAATATGACAGAAACGTTATGGAAAATATTGGATGGAAGGCATGACAAAGGAAAAATTGTTAAAATTTGTAGTGACATTCAGGAAGCCAGTCATGCAATGAAAAATGTCATTCAATTAAATAGCGATGGAGACCAAATTAATATAAGTGCCCTTCCTTGGTTATTAATAGAGCAGCAAAGCAATGCTACAAAACAAGTCATACGAAAAATTCGATTTCCTACAGGATTTGCTACCAACATAAACAATATCATAACAAAGAAAGGTGAATTTGGGTCAGGGATGAAAACGCATGATTGGCATACCTTCATTAAGGTAATTATTCTAGTATATTATATATATATTTGTATACTGCATGTACTTTTTAGTTTATTATGTTTACTACTTTTGGAAAAATATTAATGAAAAGATCATTTTATAATTGCTGCAGTACGTTCTACCTCTATCTCTCCCAGACAACTTCGACAACAATGTCAAGCAAGTTATATATGATCTTGGAAAATACATGAGGTAAGTAGCGATGTTTGTTCAATTCGTTGTATATTTTTGTTAAATCTCATTAATATATTTATGCCTTGAATCACTTGTAGATGGCTCTCATCTAAAGCAATCCATAAAGAAGATATAAATTATTGGAAGAGAAGAATTCCTCGTCTAATGTGTGAAATGCAAAAGTGTCTACCTTCGACATTTTTCAATGCACAAGAACACTACCTCATACACCAAGTTGAAGAGATTGAATTATGTGGACCTGTACACACAAGGTCAATGTGGATGGTTGAGAGGCACTTGAAATTTTTGAAGGCTTTGGTTAGACAGAGAGCACATCCCGAGGGTTCTATGGTGGAGGGATACATGGTATACCAGACCATGGTGTACATTACTGAATATCTTCCTAAGTTTGCAGCAAAGATCCATGTAGATCGCATTTGGGATCCCAACTCCATTAACAAATTCTAAGGGGAGTACTTGATGGGGAAAGGTAGATTGAGGAAAGTGTCAGGTAATTATAAGATGGTCATGGAGATTGGTGTAAGTGTTCTAAGGCTTTCTTGCACAACTAGCTAAGAAGACCTTTCCTTGTCTTCTTCTGGGAACCTAATATTTTCTAGGTCCTTGTTTGGCTTAGATGATTAACTAAGTCCTAATCCAACTCCTCTCCAAGAGTCTCACACCTTGTGCTTCACCTTGAAGGACTAACACCACTTTGTTATGTGCAAACTCTCTCCTACACTTAGAAGACTCTAAGTGCCAACATCACACAAACATTGAATTGATTGCAGGGGTGCCAAACACATTGGAAACATGCCATGTACTTCCAACTGGATCCATCTTGGAGGATCTCCAAACTCCTTTCCTACCAGTTTCAAGAATTGGTCTTGAGGAGACCTATTTCTTGTAGCCCTTGACAGAGACCTTTACTTCGTTCTTGCCCAAACTTTCCAAACAACTTAAAAAACCAATTCCACATTCGAATACCCTTTTGGATTTTTTGAAGGATTCAAAAGATTCTATAATCCTAAGTCCTTCGTACATTGGTTTCCTATTATCTAGGTTAAATAGGGCTATTAGGCCTAGTTTGTAGGACCCCACTTTTTTTCTTGCTCAAACCTCAGTCAAATGGATTGATAGAACCTCAATCCTTCTAGCATGTTAAGATATGTCTATACCCTATCTAGAACTGTACTTGTTCCGTATTGTACCTCAATCCCTTGCCTAAATTCTTCAATTCATTACTGTCAAACCTCTAACCGGGCACTCTAAGCTCACCTAGGACTTGACATTAAACACAACTGTTGCACTCTCCATGACTCCTAACTCTACATATGTACAGACCAATGGCTCCCCTAACACATCCATCTACCCTCAGGAAAATATCATGACTAGATTTCATGGGGGAGCCATAAAAACACAAGCTGGTCAGGATAGGACCAGGAAAACCCTTAAACCTTAACCTATCTATTCAAGACACTAGAACAACTTAAATCAACTTACTTGCAGAATGAAAAAAGTTTAATACTATCCCATGAACGTGACTCTAACACTAAATCAAAACATCCAATTCACTTAGTATCACTGTCACTCAATAACACTCGGAGTTCACATAAAAATAGAAATTGCGGAGCTATCTTCTATTCCAAAAACTTGATTACAATCTCCCTCTTTTTTGAATTTGAGCCTGCTTCATATTAGATGCCATTCACCATGTTTTTAGGGTATGTTGGTCGATCCCCCACTCCTATCCTTTAGGGGATCCTATGTAACCGAGTTGCATGCAACATTTGCCATAATGGCAACTGTTGTCATGACAATTTTGTAACAACATTTGACAACTCTATCATTATGCCACCTTCCTAACTCTTAGGACCTCTATCTCCTATATTTTGAGTAACCAACACCATTAAAGGCCTCATGGAATCTTTCTAACATCATTCATCTGTTTAGAACACATTTAAGACTCAAATCCCAACTTAAGCTACTAAGACTAAGCAATGTAAAAACTATGAATAATGACTAACTTTGGTGACCTTAGTCCTAATGACTAACTCACCTAGCCACAACAATGACCTTCTAAGGTCCAAAACAAACATACAATTACTCTGACTTGGCTAATGTCAGATACAAGCCCAAAATATCCTAACTATGGAGGTTAGCCTAGGTGTGCTCTTGCACCAGATATTAATTAGAATACATTTTACATTTGGTTTTTATGTATATTATACTTATAAATTAAGGTCGTATACCATGGTAATTAACTAATTATACGTCGCTTGTGAATTTCATTTTTTTTTGATACAGTTGGTCGAGAGTGGGATGCACTACATTTGTATGTCGCAAACAATCTTGATTGGATGACAGTATGGATTGAATGATGTCAACAATCTGGTTGCGCATTAACATGGGAAGGTGTGGCTTCATTGGTTAAATAAGCTCATTGTAATGGAGATTCCAATGTTACACCAAGGGAAATTGATTTAGCATATGGTTTAAGAAATAAACAGGTATGTATAAATATATTAATCACCCATATTATTTAATTATTTTCAATTATATTGATGTATATATATGTTGAGATTTTTTTCTTTGCATACATTCGGCCAAGAATAAATATGTTTATCAACTAACGATATTGCAATAAGTTTTGCATGTTTGACATATTGCAGGTGAAACACCGCAAGGCTATGTGGTGCAATGGTCGTAAATTTTGAATCAAAAAGTTGGATGACACGAAAAAAACTTGTGATTCTAGGATAACTACAGTCTTCCAGGTGACTAATGTTTCATCTAGAAGCGACATACATCCAGAAGTCTCAGAAAATCAATACTATGGGATTTTGGATGATATACTTGAGTGTGACTTTAATTCCTTCAAATTAGTTTTGTTCATCGTCCTATGGTATAGGCTATGATTGAATGAAAATGATCCCAAGAGAACTATTATTGAACATGATAATGGATTTACCATGGTTAATACAAGGTATTTTGAGCGAGCTAGAAATGAGCCCTATGTTCTTCCAAGCCAATGTGAGCAGGTATTTTACTCAGAGGTTCTAGGTAAAGTGGGTTGGTCATATGTTGTTAGACATGATCCAAGAGGAAGGCCAGTAAAGTATAATGTGGTGGAAGAATAAGATACTGAAGAAATAGAAGATGATGTAGATGATGATCAAGATCAATAGTTAGTTGATGATGTGCCTGACGAAGATGTCGAAGAGGAGGAACTAGATCATGATGATGTAGGAGTTAATGTTCATGAAGATGATATCCGTGTGGATGATGACATTATCGAAACTGATATCAATGACGATGATGATGATATGACCAATCCTTACAATGTTGAATTTGGATCAGATGATACAGACAAAGAGTTGGATGAAGAAGAAGATCAATGACATTAATTTGTATTGTTTATTTGATATTAATTTCTTGAAAGAATTATATTTGACTTATGTGGTTACATAATTAATTTATGATGTTTTTAATTTTAATTATATTTGAACTATATTAGAATATGTTAAGTTAACAGATGTAAAAAATAAAATGGATAAACCAAAAGATGAAAGCGTGAGACCACTACCTTGTTGGGTGTATGGAGTCTAATGAAGATCTATAAAAGTGTAATCTATGATGGCAATAATTCAAAGTGTTTGGCACACAAATGTAGTTTATAACTTGTATAAATGTGCAAGTAAATGACTGACAAACTCTACTTGAGATAGAATGACAATCCTAGTTATGTGATTCTTCTTATTGATACAATTAATACTCTTTAGTTATTGTGATTGAATAGGAGGGTTTAATCTTTACTTGAAAGAACCAAATAATCACATCACACAAATACAACAAATGTGTATCGGTAAACTGAATATATATATATGGTTGATATATCAATTTAAACAATAGAAAAACATCAATAGTATCAACTACTTCGAGCATGAGATGATTACAATGACATTTCACCACATGAGATAGTCATTTAATTTGCAATTTGGCAGCAAGCTCTAAGCTAAGACAAACAGACACAGAACCTTACAAACACATATGATTTAGGCCAGTGCCATATACTTTGGGGAGTCGAATTAATTCACAAATATTTAGATTTCCATAATAGGTTCAAACACATAACATATAAGATCTCTGACAATATTGCATTACAACAGTGTCAATTTCTATCCTAACTCAATACTTCTTATCAAATCCCTTTACAAACATATCCATCTATGACTCCATCCAAGCATTTTAATTTACTCTTTGAATTAAAGAAAAAATGGAAATCATACACACCATGATAACATTGAGATGAATGCCATAACCCTTGATTATATTATTCAAAATTGTGATATGTTTATACAAAGGAGAGCCATGAGCTCTAAATATATCATTATAACTGAAATGCCAGTACTATCATGAAACATCAAACCTTCATGCTGTTGGAACTGTCAAATTTTGACAAATTCATTATTTCTTCATGATTATTAGTCTCCGAAAAAAGATTCATAATGCAAACAAAAATATCCTCACATAGCATATTTTACCAAAATTCGATTTAAAATTGTGCCATAATGCCCCATAAATTTCATCTGACATTAAAATCTTTACATATGAAAATATCGGCATAAGTTGATGTAGGTCTCATCGATGATAATATACATATCCTAAATGTATCGGCAAGACATAGCAAGGGTCACACCGATCAAGTTATACACAGAGAGAATGTGGGTTTCTATATCTTATCGGCAAGACAAAAAGTATCAACAAGACGATGTAAGGTCACATCGAGCTAAATTACCTTTTGCCGATTGGAGTAACGTAAAGTCTATCGGAGAGACTTTGGTCATTAGAGAGATTTTAAAACATTGCCCGTAGCGTTATTAGTCTTGCCGATAAAGCAAGGGGAGGACTCACTCGGTGAGACAAACGATGCCAGGGAGAATTCAGAAAGTCTTACCGACCCCTCGGGTTACACCGACAGAATTGAGCATACGAAGATAAAGGGTGTCGGGAAGACAATGCACATGGTCTCACCAAAGAAAAAGCGTATCGGTGAGACATGTCACCGTGGGGAGATCTAAGAGACATCACAACGAGTATTATTCTGTCGCCAGAACAAATTGCTTGGTCTCGGCAACATACTCAATAAAGTGAACATCTTGGTGAGACAAAGTACTTTCGGAGTAAGGCAAAGAACCGTTGGCCCGATTCATTAAATTTGAGCGATAGTTGTTTCGGTGAAAGTCGTGGTGATATAAAAGCAAAAGGAAAGAAACTATTCGGGGAGACTTGTGATGTCAGGGAAACTGTAAGACATCTTGGCGGGTGGGTGATCGTTGAACCCTGATGTGACAACGAGAATTTCAAAAAAAAAACTTGCAGCATTCATGTCTCGATCGGTAAAAGACATTAATGGCACCACGAAGCGTAGGAGATTTTGCATATCAGGGTATGATCAATTGAAATCATTGTCTCATAGAACTCAAAGCGAAGGAGAGCAAGGGAACTAGCAGAGCAATTAAGGCATTCACCTGGCTTGAGTTTGGAAGAAGTTACAGTAAGTTTCTCGTCCTCTCAGAATTCGTAAAAATTTGAATTATGGAAGGCACTAGTTCAGGAAAACTAAAGGGAAGAAA
This sequence comes from Sequoiadendron giganteum, assembly GCA_007115665.2. Classification (NCBI taxonomy): domain Eukaryota; kingdom Viridiplantae; phylum Streptophyta; class Pinopsida; order Cupressales; family Cupressaceae; genus Sequoiadendron; species Sequoiadendron giganteum. Next base: position 398,897,298 of record CM021102.1, on the reverse strand, counting down.
ACTCGGGGAGGGAAGCCAATCAAAAGCAAAAAAGCAAAAGACTGAGTTGCAACCAGAAGGTATTGAAAGGAAGCTAAATCAAGACCTCATAGACCAGTTACATGGTTTTGGACCTAAAGCTAGGCGTTCTGTACAACTCAAAACGGAAGTTGACAAATTGGACAACAAATACAAATTTATAGGTGATGTTTGGACTCCGATTAGAGGCTATGAGTTATTCAATTTCCATTACCACAGGAGAAATTGCTTTGAGCCAGTATGCAATCCATGGAGGCTCAATTTAGGGAAATTAGTGTGCCCTAATGTTTTTATTAATGTCGAACTGGTAAAATTGTTGGCCAGACACTATGATTCAAAAAAGAAAGCTATATGTGATTTGTCAGGGAATCCATTGATACATGTATCTGAGAATGCAATTGCTGAGGTTTTCAGAATGGAGGGAATATGCAGTGACAAAGTAGTGAGTGAAGAGCTCGATAGTGAGTTCAGAAGGATGGACACCATTTATAAAGGGTGGAGGTTACCTCTGCACAAAATTAGGTGTCATGGAAAACCTACTCCAATGGAAGACAGTGAGGGGCCACCCTTTCATGTAGACCTCTTCGAACCTTACCTAAAATATACTTACTACTCAGTGGGACAAGTATTAGGGATGGAGGTACCTGAGCATATGGCAGTTGTGCCCATGGTGATTTCTGCAAACATTCAGTACCACAATTCCAGATCATTTGACTATGTTGCACATGTTTTTAAGGAGTTGGATGTAGGTTTGATGGCAATAAAGAGTGGTGCTTCTATTCTCCATCTTAGAAATTACTCACTGCTGATGCACTTAGTGTTGTATTTTGGACAAGAGTTAGGTTTATGGCCCCAGGAGCTGAGGATTTCACAATCCGACAAGGAAGGTAGGCCATTGCTAGTTCAATTATGGACTGCTGTTTGGGACAATAGGTTTGCCAATTCAAATTTCTTGTATTTTGAAGAATTCTTTATGAAACCCTTGTATAGATTTTTTAGCCATCCTTGTGATTATTCTTTATTTGAACAAGTAAAAAGGTTTCTTAGGCCTAGAGATTACAATGGACCAATTAACCACAACTAGGGGGATTGGTATTGCTTAGAGAATGCCACAATGATTAGGGTTTATGGCTTTGAGGATACACCTTTCATTTTGCCCAGAACTGTCCCGGATAGAATTGCATACCTTGAAATTGCTAGGCAAATGGATTACTCCAGTGTTGTGAACTTAAGTTCATATGGGAAACAGGCTTTTATGCCCAGTACATTGTGTTTTAGTGATTTCATTGTATTAGCCAAGGAAGGTTATGATCTGACTCTGGACAAATTATTGCACTACAACATGAGCAGAGCACTAGTGAGAAAGAACTTTGATCCAGAAGGGTATATCCACTCTGCCAGACAAAAAGTAAATCTCAGAGGGTACCATCATGTGCCCTCTAAATCTGATGACATAATCAGAAACTTGGAGGCAGAGGAAGCTGAAATTGTGATTGAAAAACATAATCAGGAGTTGGTGGATGCTGAGTTGTTATCCTCCATTAAGGGGATTTCAGAAATAGATAGGCTACAAAGCTCATCTACGAAAGTTTCAAGAATGAAGACTTAGGAGTATTCCTATGTTGCCAGAGAAATAGACGTTGAGGAAACCATGGATGTAGATACAAGACATGAAGACTATAGGTCTTTCATATCAGATGATGAATTTATAAAGACCTCGAAGTTTAAGACATTTTTATATAAGCAAAAAGGGAAAGAGATAAGGGGACAGGTTGACAATGTCACTCCAGGGAATGAAGATCAACTGTTAAAAAGCTTAAAGGATGAAGTGGACAAAGAGATGATTGACATGACCCCTGAAAAGGGGAGGGAGCTACTTGAAAAGGCAGGTGTTATGATTTTTCCAGGTTTGGATATGAATTCTGCATTAGTTTTTGATAGTTTCTTAAAAGATAACAATGCTACCCACAAGCTCAGTATAGAGAAGGTGATGGAGGTATACATAGGATCAAGATACAATCCTGATGATGAAACATTGATGATTTGGGCCTTGTATCCTCCTCACAAGAAATCAATTGTTATTGATACTGAAAAGGCATTCAGACATGTCATGACCCTGAAGGCTGGGGAGGTTGATCCTGTAGCGACTGCTGATATTGGGATAAATATAGCCAAGTTGAATAAAGCCCAAATCCAAGCATTGATAAGGGAAAGGGAGATGTACAAAACCAATAATGAGAGGATGTTGAGAGAGAATGAACACTTGAAAGACTTGGTAGGTGGTGTAACAGAACTAACAAGGATGCTCACTCAAGGTGAGAGTTCACGGAAAAAAGACCGTTGGGAAGGGTCAACTGCATACTCTCAAGGGAGAATGGATGCATTTGCTGCAATAATAAAAAAAAGGAAGGTTGTTTTAACCACTTGGTTAAATAAACTCTGGGGAAAACATTCACAGTACATAGATGCAATAAAGGAACACAGGAGAGTGGATAGCAAAATTCAAGAAAGAATTAAGGAATTGGAGGAGGACACTACTAGTAATGAAGAGATTGAAATATATGCCAATTGTATTATGGATAGGCACAGGGATTTCTATGTGGAGTTACAAGGGGATATGCAGGAATTGACAGAGGCTGCCGAAGATAGATTCACCAAGTTATGTGATGATGAAGGGAAAATGAAGGAAGCGACTACATGGAAAAGTGAGGGCGAAACAATACTCCAAGGGATGCTGGAGACATCCACTACAAAAGATGTGATATTGGATGCAGCATGTGGGAAAAATGAGCAAATGATAATGATGGAGATTGTGATCCGCGATGTGTTGGGAGATGCCGACACTCATGAGCGCTAGGATTATACGAAGCATATGTCTGCAGTCCATTTGTGGCTTAAGAGAAATTAGTTAATAATGGATTTGTTAAACCTTTTATGCTTTAAACCTTTTGAAAAGGCACGTCCTTTTGCAAACTGATGTATAAGTATCCGTTGTTGGATAAATTTAAGGGGTAGAAGATAGAATTAGAATAGGATAGACTGCTGTAAGCATTAAATTTTCAGAAATGATGACATTCAAGGAGACTATGTTGCATGTATGAACTTTGAAGGAGATAATGAAATATTGTTGATTTAGTGGCTTCATTTTGGTATCAATTGTTTGTTGGGTTCTTGCGATTATTTGATTGTCTCCAATCTAATGTTTCTTGGTTGTTTAAATTGAAGTATCAAGTATATATTCTATTTATCAGTACACATTTGTTGTTTTTGTGTGATTTGGTTTATTGGATTCTTTAAAGAAGAATTAAAATTCCTTTCAATATATTATAGTAATCTGGGAATGCCATTTGGATCATTAAGAAGAATCAGATTATTAGATTTGATATTCTGCCTCAACTAGGGTTTATCATTTACACTCTTGCATGTTTATGCCAGTTGTAAACTCATAGTTATATGCCAAACAATTAGAGGACCTGCTAGATAGAAACCATTCATTAAAGGCTTTCATTTGACTCCGTTTTACCCAATAAGGCACTGGTCTCCCTTATTTACATTACATTAGTTTTATTCATTTCATTTAACATCTCTTAATTGAACATATTAATTCATACCTTGATATTGCATATATAATTTATACCAAAGTAGGATCATATCTTTCCACTGTTAAATTGCCATTTGTGGATAGTTAGATCAAGCAGGAAACATAAATTGAACATATCAATTTAGTATAAGAGTCAACCAATCATAAGGAAAACATAATATGAAGATGAATTTTCTCAAATCTTGTGGTTGTAGATGCCCTTTTGAAATCTATGCAAAATGTGGGAGGATAGACAAATCTCATGAACTATTTGACACAATGCCTCGAATAATTGTAATCTCATGGAATACACTCTAATTAGAAAAGTCTCATCACTACCCTCATAACAATCTATCAATTTGTTTTAGTGTCTATTGTGTTATACCCAATTTGGGACATGGGGTATAACAAAATAGACACTAAAATAAATTGAGAGATTACAATTCTTTGAGACATTTTTTCAAATAGTTCACAAGCTTTTTCTATCCTTCCACATTCTGTATAAATTTTAAAAGGGCATCTACAACCACAACATTTGAAAAAAATCATCTTTATATTATGCTTTGATGGATGTCTATACCTTGATCCAAATCTCCCATATTAAGGAAACCAATAAGGATTTTGGTGAAGGTTATGTTGGTGTTTAAAATACAATCCATGTAGAGGTTGCAAATATCTAAGAGGTAGCCAACCCCTATCGAGGACAACTACAACCACTAATGGCCAACTAACGAGAGTCAGTAAAGGACTGACTTCTCCTACACTTTTGGCTCTGTAGGACCAAGGTGGGTAAACCTAAACGTGTTCACATGAATGTCTCATGATTGGTAAGAACACTTCCTGTGTACAAATTACAATTCCTACACACTCAAAGGGATAGTGATCATCTCAAGGTTTTGGCAGACCAGAGAATGACTACTAGTACCAAAGAGCAAAGGAACTGACCCACTTATTTGTTACAATACCTCCCTGAGGAGGACAAGGTTGTATTCAAGTGTTTTGTGTTCAGTATTTGGATATCCTTGCTTAGAACCTACAGTCTTGAACTAATAAAATGACACAAAAATTATCCAGTGCTTCATCCATAGGGCAATGGAGTCATACAGAACAAAATCCTGATACGATGAACCCATCTCATATAGCATTACTATCATGAGATATTTTAGCATATTAAGTTAGTACTTCTTCAAGCATCCTGAGTATATACAACCATGAACATGTAACTTATTTTTCAAGCATTTGATTAACTCTTTGAGTTAAAGCAAGAAAATGAATCACATTTTCAATTAACTATTGAAATTGAACAGATGAATCTTTGATAAAGCTATTCATAATCCATGGCACACACCCAGGAGAGTAAACCATCTTAATTTTATAGATTTCTTTCGATATAAGTAATTAAAAAAGCATATCACATTAATCTATATATAAACCTAACCCCAGGATGACTTCCTGAAACAAAATGTTCATAACACTTTAACAATAAAGAGGACTGTATAACTTCCAAGCGTCAGATTGCAAAATTTTTCTGACCCTTCACAATGAGCTGTGAAATCTCCTTTATAGAATAGGAGAGCAACAAGCATTAGGCTACATTGTGACACCAAATTGAATTTCAGCACCAAAATGAAATTCAAATTTACATTCCTTGTCATAATGATACCGTGCATGAACAAAGGAATCAAAATGGTTATGAAATAACCAGTCGAAAAACAAAATTTCATGCAAAGCACACGCATGTGCACGTCCATATCCACATCCACATCCACTTGATAAAAAAATAAGAGAAGAGAAGACACGTCCAACAAACCCACTGCCAATAATCATGAAGAAGCAACACGGCCCTGGTAGAAGCAACCGCTCCGAGTTCAAGCCTGCGATAGAGATTGCACCACCTCCTCTTTACCAACCTTGTGAGCACATTCCTGAACAACTAGACCTGGTGCTAGTGCAGACACTGGCTCAATTGCCAGAACCTCCTCATCCACTCCCATAAGATCGGCCAGGGAAGCCAAATAGTACCGATAATCAGAATCCGAGATGATTATCGGGGATGAACAATGTACTAGCCTCTTCCGAGTGTTCATAATAATAGCCTTGCGAGACATGGGAGAATCAGATTTCTTCATGACTGGTGAAGCCAGCCTCGCACTCCTTCGCTTAACTAATTTACTCATGATAGAAACAAAGCACAGCCACAAACAGAAGAAAAACCTTACTGCACTTAGACACAAGAGAATGCAATGCTGATTACATACAATTCAGTTAGCATTTATAGAGCAAGCTAGTATGTAGGGTACAATTACTTTAAGGCGATTCAAGCACTTGCACAGTTAATGATCCGGATAACTATGAATACCCTCAACAGGATGGCACTATTCGCACGTGGGAGGAAATCAGGTGGAGATCCTCGAGAGAAAAGAAACCTGTATGATTAATGACACGAGCAACAGCCAAGTAATACATGCCACGCGAGCAACTCACACAATTCTTCCCTATAAATGAACTGCCAATTCAGGAGGCACTTTAACAAATGGAGGGTGGAGATCAAGTCAATGGATGTTGACAATCCACGTCAACGCCTTCAGAAAACATATCCAATCAAAAACCCACAAAAGAATAGACCCAGACCACACAATGGGTCCCATATAATCCCACTGGCACGAAAAGAAAAGCCACGTGCCACTCCCTCGCAAACCTCGCAACACTCTCCCAGATATTTACTCTGCCCGTGCAAGGTGTGAGAGAGATCATGATTACCCCATTATTGATGGCTATTACTGGTGAAAAGATGGCCCCCTGTCATATCGAACACCTCGGGAAGAAAACCCATTCATCCATTCATGCCACATGGCCATATCTCGCAAACCTCGCACTACTTTGATGACGCTAGCAGACAAACCTGTGAGGTCTGTGAGAAGCGGTCAAGATCAAATTTTGTGATCAGATGGCTCATCAGCCCTTAGATGGAACATTTAAGTGGGGTCCGCATTTGAAATTTCTGGCGGTGTAATACCTAGGCCATTACGCCAAAAAGACTGAAAAATTAGGTGAAATAGGACCGGTTAAGCACGACTCGAGAGGGATGAAACCTCACTTAAGTGACCGGTCCACCGTGGCAACAGGTCACCGTTAAAACATAACAAGAGGGTTTTGACCGATCCATACTGAAGGTTACCCTGAGTAATTTAGAAACCCTCTAACCCCGGCTTCAATTTATTGAAGTTCCATTAGGTTGTGGAATTTTTCTTTGCATCTACCAATTGCATTTGTTTGAAAGTTTCTAAAACCTTTTCAACAAATCCATTATGTGTATATTCTAAAATCATTATAGTCCTTATAGTCCTTCTAGTCCACATCACTTTGTTTTTTGAAGAAACTAATACCATATATTTCTTATTTATGTTCTAAATTGGATACATGTTTATAAGTTTGATATTACAATTAATAATATTAATTTTGGCAAGACATTAAAAGATTTTGTTGATTTTAAAAATATATGCATCCCAATGTAAAAATGCCAACAATGGAAGCAATGATTGTAACACATAATTTTTGATGTAGTATCCAATTCAAAGGATGATGTTACAATTTAGGGTTATGATTGGGTATTTAATTAGGGTTAGGATTTAGTGTTCAGGGTTAGTGTTAGGTTTAGAGTTAGGGTTAGGGTTAGGAAAATAATGTTAGGATTAGGGTTAGATTAGGGTTTATGTTTTATGGTTAGGGTTAGATTTAGAGTTTTGGTTATGGTTGGGATTAGATGTGAAATTAGGGTTAGGGTTTAGTATTACAATTAGGGATTATAGTATTAGGGTTACATCTAGAATGAAGTTTTAGGGTTATTGTAATTATGATTAAGGGTTGTTTTTATATTTGGCTTAGAGTTGGGGTTAGGATTAGGGCCAGGGATAGGGCTAGGGTTAAGTTTAGGGATAGGTTTAGGGTTATTAGAGTGAATGCAACTAATTAATAAAATAAATTTTTTTTTAAGGGTTAGGTAATTAGGGTTAGGGTTATAAAGATAGGATAAAGGTGAGGGTTAGGGTCAAGGTTAAGGTTTTGAGAGAAAGGGTTAGGTTATGATTTGGATTACCCTAAACTCTAACCATAACCATAAACCTAATCCCAAACCTAACCCTAAAGAAAACACATAACCTAACCCTAATTGTAGTGTTTGAGGCTAGGCTCAAACACTATATAACCTAACCCTATATAACCTAACACATAACCTAGCACTAGAAAAAATTCTTCTCCCAAACAATCTCCTCTACTTCTATTCATGCCTACTAGAGTTGCAACATTCAACATTGGTGCTTCAACCATTCATTCAAAGCTAAGAATTTGAAAGCAGCGTTCATTTGTAATATAATTAATCATTTAACAATATTATAATTATTATTAATCTAATACAATATTAATATTATTAATAATATACCAATAATATTAATAATCTAATATAGTTACTATTAATCTATATATAGATTATATATAATCTTAATATATCAAATATATCATTATAATTCATATAATGTAATATAATATTGTTATATAATATATTAATATTATAAAATTACTATTAATCAAAGTGCTTTAATATTTATGTTGAGTTTTAGTACATTATATGACAGGTTACTAAAGCGGCTCTGAGATGCACGTGCTCAAAATCGACGGTGATGTTATAATCTTGATGAAAAGTTGCTTGACGGTTATGTTCATTGCTGGTGACTTCTCAAACACAAGAAGATGTGATTTTGGCCCTATTAGGAGAATATTTAAAAGTTGATTCTAGAGCTGAGAAAAATTATCAAATTAAATTATGAATCCCCTTTCTTTGGCAAGGAGATTCCATGTGTGTTCAAAAATTCTTGTTGCACACATTTCCATTACTCATGTTGCTAAGAACCTTGCAAATCCTCATATTTGAAGATTGAAAAAATCCAAAGGTATATTTTATGGCCTCCCTTTAACCAAGTAAAATGGTTTCACAAAGTATCCTAGGAGTTTTATTATTTCCCTCATGACTATAATAGGCTTGGCTTACTTTATATTCACTACTCTAAATGGCGCCATAATAGGCTTTGCTTGCTTTATATTCACTACTCTAAATGGCACCATAATTTTTTAAAATTTAATTAACATACTCTAAAACCTAACTAAAGCAGGTTGTAGCTCGTCAAATTGGACAAGTGAAAGGTCAATACCAATGCTGAGGAAGACTTTGGAGGAGTGAAAACAAGGTCAATACCAGCGCCGATGAAGAGTTTGGAGCTAAAACAAGGTCAATACCAGCGCGAGGACCAGGTTGAGGGCACTCAGGGAAAATCGACGACCAAGGGACAATGAGTACTGTAAGTTTGGCACCCCCATTCTCTTTAACCTGCAATTTTCATGCCTAGTTTCCAAAGATCTTCTCGCACATTGGCCCCCCCATTCTCGTAAAATGGTATAAGATAAGACAGAAAAAATAAAATAGCTTTGTCTTTCACATTTTTATAGTGATTACTAGAGGCACATAGACCAATTCTTCATAATAGATGAATTTGATCATACTTTTCCAATGATGCAACAGTTCAACTTTGGGGTGTATCATTTAGGCAACAGTTCAACTTTGGGGTTCATCATTTAGGCAATGACGGATCCCTACTCTTTCCATATGCTCTTTCCTTTCTATTTCTTCAAATGTATAGTTTATGTCTTATATTGTATTGAAATAGTTATTCCCACAACTTGTGTGGGACACCATACATTTGTAATTATCAATAAAAGACATTTGTGAAAATTTTGTGCAATCTTTCTCTTGTATACATTTGCATAATGAACTACAATTCATTTGATAATACTTTTGTGTATATGAATGGAACTTAGTAGAATTGAATGTGTACCTTTATCTTTATTTTTGCAAAAACTATCCCAACTTTACTTGATTGAGTTAGAAGCTAAATTAGGTAAAAAAATTGGTGACATCTTCTATATGTTTTCTTGCCTCCTCACCAAAACTTATCCAGTGGGCATGGTGTCGACTCTTGGAACTTGACAAGACTTGAGAAATAGTCTTGCATAATGTTGTAACTCATCCAAAATAGTGCATAATGTTGGCATTTTTTACAACCCAAGTAGAACCTACAGAAGCTTCTACGAGCTTGCCATACTCAATTTTAAAAGTCCTGAAGGCACTGTGCCAACTTAACGAGAAAAATGCAACAAAACTGTTATCTCTCCTACACTTCAGACTCTTTAAGATCTAGGAGGGTATCCCTAAATTATATTGTCATTCATGATGAGAATGATTTGCTCATACGTGGATAAACAATAGATAAATTCCAGTCTAAGTTTAAACAAGATAATCCTTCAAGAAATTGGCTATTTCTTAGGAGAATTCAGCTCTTATTTAACAAGGAATTGAAATAACACCTAAGTGTGTTTTTATGAAATATTCGAGTGAAATTTCCTGAAGCTATAACAAAAAATACAAGAACAATAAGCAGTCAGAGTACCAGTGCCATATCCTAAAGCACAAATTCAAACTGGAAACTGAACTACAAGGTAACTTTCATCTAGAGCATCTATGATCTGTATGTAAGGCATTACCATCCATTCATCAATACATGAATCTATTACTCTTTAGAAAATCCTATGTGCTAATTTGCATGAACTTATTGAACAACTAAAGCATTTAATAGGTCCATTGAACCAGAGCTATAGTCGAACATAATCCATAGGAAATGACAAATGAAATTTAACGAACATCATCTTTGATAGACTTTTCATTAAAAATTCATGCAAATTATTACAATAAAAGAGAAAATAGACTCAAAAAAATCACAAGATTTGCATAAGTATGCTCCAAAACCCCATGATTTACTAAGTTCCCAAACAAACTCAAAGCTTCAAAAAACTGGACATATTCTTTTCTCTCTCTCTACTTGATTCTTCTCTTACGTATCTTAAGTAATTTCAACAGACCTATTCCTCGGTCCAGAATTCCCTTTTATAAAAACAAGGAAGCAAACAAGCTTTAGGCCGGAGGATACACATGTCCATTTTTTACTGGACCGCTAATTCCTAATCAGTTATCTTTGCATCATTTGCTTGGTAAGAGAAGAAAAGCTTAAAACAAAATGATGATTAATTTGTTATGGAGGAAAGGAAAGCGTGGTTCCAAGTATTGATTCCCCGACACCAAAGCATCTTTTAACAGCTCCATGTGCTGATTTTATTTGCGCAATTTATACCTAAATCCGGGAAGAGAATGCATTTCAAAATATAATACCATAGGCCAGACCTGTATTTTACATGATCAAATTGCAGCTCTCATCCCCATTATTTATAATTCAAGTTCATCAATAAACATATTTTTCCATGACTCAAAATCTTCCTCTGATGGCCAATTGAAAGCCACCACCCGGTCCACCATTTTTCGATAAGGTACATACTTTATCATTAATGACGTGGTTGTCTTGTTAAAATTCTCCAAGAAACTAACGACAAGTGATAACTTCTCTAAAGTGTTCTCCAACATGCGAATATCAACATTTTTGCATATCTCATGAGTGTGGGTGGTCATTATATTATTCATTTGCTCCTTCCACTCCTGCAAAGGCTTGACATTATCCTAACTATGCAAAATATGAGGTAGTGGAGTCAAATCTTTTCCATCATAAATATCCTTCAGTGCTTTAATTTTGGACTCCATAGGAGCAGCAGACCCCTAGAATTTTTTCTCAACAATAGTCTTAACAAATTGATATGTTGTCATGACTGTAGGATACTTATTCCCATGCTACTTTGCTCCAATTGCCATAAATTTCAATTTTTCCATTCTAGGGCCCCATCTATTTAGCAAAGGGATAGCCAATTCTCTGTCCCTTGGAAACAATTCAAGTGCTTGTAGCATCAAGGCATAATTTGCATGAACACCATTTAGCTTACTCTGGACCCGTTTATGTAGATACCTTAACACGGTATCAACAATTTCTAAATTATTCCTTCCTGTTGCATCCCGGATTTGATTTACCATCTCCTTATATTCTTTGATCTGCTAGAGTAACTTTTCCCTAGAAGGTCTTTGCTCGAGGTACTGGCCTTCTCAACCGCAATAGGCACTTGTCCCATATTATACGGGACCATAGCCCAAGATTGAACCTATGGAGGAGGTTGGGGTTGATCAATTGGTGGGTCAACAATAATTTGGCTAGAGCTAACCTACTTTTGGGATCTCAAGATTTCCATTTGTTGCTTTAATAAGGCCATTTTTGTTTCCAATTTCACCACCCTTTGCTGACTCTTATTATACTCAATAATAATGTCATTATACTAGTTCCTCAGAGTATCTTGGTTTTTAGTTAAATCCTCCACAGTTGCCCTAGTAAATTTGGCAACATTCACAACCATGTCAACAGCCTCCAAGGTAGGGGTATCAACAACTCTCTTCACAATCAAATGACCACTAAAATCAGATGTTTCAGCAACAATAGGTTTTCAAGACTTTGTAGATAGTGACCATATTTCCAGAGAATCCCACTCTTCACTGAAAGCTGATCCTTTAAGTGCTAATGCTGCCTCCTCCTCTGTTGCACGAAGCGGTTTATTTTACCTTCTTACTATATCAAATACTACAACATCAACAATAGCCCATTCAGGGAGTAGCAATATCCCACACTTTTGAACCAATGTTCTACCCTGTTCTAGTATGATTTCCTTAAACCTCTCCTTCAATTGTACTCTGACCTTTGATTGAATTACTTGCTCTGGAAGCTCTGGGTGCAAACTTCTCTCATGTGCTACCTGCTCAGTATAAGATGAGAGATGAGCTCTCCATACAAAATCTTCAAAAGCACTGGTATGGATAAAAGAGTCATCCATCATGAATTCTTTGTAGGCTTCCATTCTCAAATCATCACTATTTGTAATTCCTTTAATCTCATCCTTCCCCAATCTTAGGGTGATGGCTCCTGAGCTTGTTGCAATGTCAGTCGGATCTAGTGGCATTTCTGGATTTATTTCATCTGGAGTTACAATAATATCCTCCTCATCATTACCTTTCTGGCCAACATCCCCCATACTATCAGTTCTAGGCCTCTTTGGGGATGATGTGCTAATCTTTTATGAACTCTTCAGAGGCAAATCCAGATCAATAATACCAGATACTGATTTCCTTAGGACGGATGATGCACCACTCATCGTAACTTCCTCTGTCCTATTTCTCTTCCTTCTTGAAAACACTTTTATTTTCCCTTGAGGTTGGTAGGTAGGCCTTTCTTTGATTCTTATCTTAGGGTGCTGCTCAGTAACATGTGACTTTCCCTTTCCTTCTACAATCCTTTCCTCCTTCAAGACTCCTACTATGCTCTCAAAACTATCAAGAACATAGATTGCCCTGCTGAGCTCATCTTTAGCATTAGGTACAAGATCAAAACCAGGTATTTTCTCCTGTTTACTTCTTACCATTTTTGAATAGGAAATGTACATTGCCTTTCTCTCATCCTGTAAGTCCTCATCAAAAATATTCTTAATGATATCTTCAGGATAGTAGAAATTGTGAACAAAGGTTCCAGTCCGATGTCTAGCCTTCATTTGGGAGATAAAACCCTCAGGATCATAATTCCTAGGGCATACAGTATTCAATCTATATGGCTTGAGTAACAAGTGTAAATTTCTCCATCCTCCCTTTATCATAACAAAATCTGCAAAAGCTATATATTTAGGGAAAAAGGTTCCTTTCTTGTGTTCAACAGGCAAATGGAAATCTTGAGATGCTCCCAATTGCCTCATAATATCTACAAAACCAAGTCTGAGAGGAACTTCTTTAGGTAGGACAGATGGGATTGCATTGGTGCCAAAGAACTTGAAGATTGTAGTATTGTGATTGGGGATAATATCACCCCAATTGTGGGTTAGATTCAGCTCAGGCCTCCTCTCCATAGGTCTTAGAAATTCGTGAATTTCTTTTGGAATCCTGGGTGGATCAACAACTAAAGCCTTCCTTAACTTAGATCCAAAAATATTATGAAAGGTGACATAATCAAACTTATGATCATTTTTGTCTAAGACCCTAGTCCAATATTGGACAGGCATTTCAATATCTCCTTCCATCTTCTTCAACTCCATATCTTTTTCAAATACCTTCTGACCCCTATATAAAAACATATGAATCAATAGTGAAAACCATCTGAATTTTACCCAATTCTTTCCCAGCTTCAAAGCTGCTAAGCCAGAATCTATGTTCTCTGCAAGGTAAGTGGAAAAGTCATATACAACATTATAACCAGGGTGTTGGAGGTTGATAGCCATATACATTATCTCTATAGGCACAGTCTTCTTCAGGTCAATCCCTAAAACTTGACATAGTGCATAGATGGTCTTCTTGAAATGAGGGGCGAAGTAGTCTACCGGGAAAGCTTCACACTCATTCTTGCCAATAACAACCTTTTTCTGATTCTTCCCTCTTCCTAACACAACCAAATGGGGTATCAAAAGGGATGTCCTTATCAAACCCTTAGTGTTTCTGTATTCTTCCCTGAAGACCTCCAATTTTATGGGAATCATATCCTGGCTCCATTCATGTAAGCCAAAAATCTTTGCAATTTCCTCTCTGGTTACTTTAATCATAGGCTTGCCAAGATGTGTTCTAACAATTCGAGTCATAGGATCGTACCTTGCAGCAATATCTTTTAATAAGTCTACATCTTCATAGACATTCAGTACCACTAGCTTACCCAAGTCCAGTCTCCATGGATTACACAAAGGAACAGACAAATTTCTATTTCCAAACCAATTGGAAAAGAGCTGCCAACCAGTGTATGACAATTCGACATAATGGATTGTACACTGTTTGTCCATTAAACCTTCATGAATCACGGGTCCATAGAACAATATCCTTCCTTCTTGCTTCTTACTCGTAGAAGGTTTCAACAGATAAATAATATCTTGAGTAACCCCTAGGCGTAGCCTCAGGACCAACAGTTCGTGCCTTGGATCCCATATGTTTTAAATAGAAGGGGATTTGAACTAGGGTTTTCTTAAAGAAAAACAAACAATTACACCCTATTCTCGACTGCCGTTACAGAAAACTTTTTTATATGCACACAAATCACTAGCAATGACCTATCTAAGCTCTAACAGCCAATTCGCTTAACAATTCACCAAGAATCGAAAAGGACACAATCGCCAATTATTCAATAGGCAACGCTAATATATTCTGAAATTATAAAAGAAGGCGTTCGTATCACTTACTGTATATTTTGCAGAGCGTCAACTGTCGCGATAATGGAGAACTGAGATAATAACTGCTTTTCTAAACACTGAGGAATTCTTTTAAACCAAAATGCAACACTGAAATAGCAATCCATTGGTTATTTAGCATTTAATTACACAGGCCGAGTCGAACTTGACCATTACTATTCGCTCGCGCGAGATAGAACGGCTATAGTACAACACTAGTTTGTTTGAAAACACACTGTTGATCAAAGATATAGTTGGCCAGACAAACGGTCCAGATTTGGTCAACAACAGTTTGAAAATGACACATCCTCCTTCTAGTTAGCAAGCGAGCAAGAATATTGCCCATTAGGTACCACATCAGCATGGAACGGGTCCCACCTCATTCGTTAATCGATAACACCAATGCCCACACGTCAACACATCGCGTACCTCACAACATTATTGAAACTAAAGTTTTAATTGCGCGAGGTCAGCGAGGGATGGCCCAGATGCATTGGATAGTACACAGCTATCAGCATCATCACCTGTCCATCAATCAACACTCAAAAACTGGCCCCACAAAGTTACACAACAGGTGGCAGCATCTCGCAAGCCTCGCAGCATTTTCTGTGATGCAAGCACAAACCTTGCCAGGTGTGCAATGAATGGTGAAGATCGCAGTTCCTGCATCCATCGGCTAATACAAATCTGCACATGCGAAATAGTTACCTTAAAGAAAGGGGACCACTAGGAAAACGGGGAAATAACCCACGGGGTCAAAAAATAATTCAAAGGATACGTTGTAAAGGTTAATAGGCTGAAAACCACAGGGACACATAAGTCAAAATGCAAAACCAAAAGGATAGGTAAAAGGGGCCAGTGAAGTGACAGCGAAAAGGGATAAAACATGAATTAAGTGACTGAGTACTGCTGATAGCAAGTCAACGGCCAGAAAGAAAAAACCCCCAAATACCAGACCAGTAGAAAAATAACGAAGATAAAACCACCCCAAAGGGAAGGAAAATAAAAGCTCCACCACATAACACCTACCAACCTTATTCAACCTACCAAATGACTCAAAACAAACTAACTGTGCAAACAAAAATTATTCACTTAAAACAAAAACTATCCTAACCTAGACTAACTGAGGAAAGGAATACCTAAATAAAACCATTAACTGGTTCATGAAAGTAGCTACCCTTTCTTTGCAACTTGTAATGCTCCATATGTTTGTGAGCATCAAAGAGGAAATGAAGAAATGATAGATGTTTAACCAACTATTGCAATGCCTCATAAATGGAGAAAACAAATCCACAAATCCACTTACCATTCATGTTATCTTAAAATGGATAGGATAGTAGGATAGAGTCCTCATGCTTGGGTGCAATAATGACTTGTGATGCATTGCTAGTTTCCATCCTAGTTAGATGCCTGATAGGACATCCCCTTGAAAGATTTAGATTGGTTTTTCCTTTTTCCTCTTTTGGTGTGATCATATCCTTCATCTTACTCTTATGGTGCTCTTGTGGTACAAGAAATTGATTTGGAACTTCATGGTTTTCTTCTTCTTTCAAAGAACCCAATAAGGTTGATATAATATTATCATGATTGCATTCTTCAAACCTTTCTACCTTTTTTATGGTTGTCTTGTTTCATGGCTAAGTTTAGACAAGAAAGAAGGAAAAATAGCTTGCTTTTATTGATTGAAAGGTAAAAATACAGTTGAGTACAAGTCCGTGAAAATGAGTTACAAAGCTATCTTTTTCTTGAAAGCTCCAAAAATGAGCTACAATACTTGCTGAAAGAAGAAAGAACTAACTCCAAACTATCATTTGAAGTTACTTTATGCTTGCAAAGACACTGCACAAAGATGTTAAGTAGATTTGATTTGTGATGGACACATTTGGACGGTAGTAACAATAACTTGCAATCTATCAAGATTTGATTACCTTATAACCTATCAATTTCTAGTGATGAAATGATAAATTAATCATAATGTCACCTTCGGATCACATCACCATGAAAGAACTTCATCCAACATCCTTATGAGTGCAGGCACCACAAAATAGGTATTTGTCAGATTTGTCTTCCTCAAGTAGGGGAAATTCAGGAAGAGAAGAGGAAAGCGAGACATGTAGTAGGTCTAAAAGAGGGAGATCAACTAGAGGTCAAAAGATTAGAAGAAAATTCCGTAAACGCATGGAATTTTTTCTTACTGAAGGGGGGTCATGTTCTTATGATGATGAGAGCATAGGTGACATCGAGGTGTCCTTGAGGTACAAACATCTACGGAAACAATGGGTACCCAAGGAACTTCCTCCAATAAACATTGATATTTGTGTCAACGAGAGGATATATCACATAGCACCATCATCATTACATGGTTTGGGCCTATTTTGCATGGATGGCATAAAAGTTTGTTACGACAAAGTTACTGAGTTGATGGAGTATGTTGGACCCTATTACAGTTACAAAGATTGGATGCAGCTGGTTCGATATACACGAAGTATGCGTAGGTATGCACTATTAGCAAATTATATACAACTAAAAGATAAGGATCAAAATAAAGGAGTGGCTAGGTACATTGACGGGAGGCCAAAAGCATCAGGGAATATTGCAGGGTTTATAAATAGTACACGACCTGGGTCAACAAATAAGGAACCCAATTATATATTCGAGGTGCGAGAGGGAAACCATGTATTCATATGTGCGATAAAATCAATAACTAAGGGGGAAGAGTTGATAATCGATTACAATTTGAATCACTTAGATACAAACACAATTACTATGGGGGTGGTATGTACTATATATATACCATTTTACCCAACCTCCAATTAATGACTCCAATATACCATTTTATTATTATGTTTTTTTTCGTAAGTCTATTGGTTTCATTTGGGTAATGTTTTTTATATTTAATTTTTGTCACAGCGGGACATTGATCATAAAAGGAAGGCTCCGACCCAGAGCACAGATCGCGATCCATCTTCAGGCGCTTCTATCCAACAAGTTTACGTCATTGTAATTGTACAAATTAGATACGAGCAAAATGTTTTATTATTATGTTTTTTTCATGAGTTTATTGGGTTAATTTTGATAATGTTTTTAATATTCTTGTTGCAATTGGCTGATCGAGGAAAGGCACCAGTAGTACAGGAGAGCATCCATATGGAGGTGTAGTCACTATTATGTGATGATGACATTGCATTTTCCACAAACCCTGTGGATATGATGAGGAAGGCCCAAAAAAAATGCAATCAAGAAATCCTTCAGTTGGTATTCGTAGTGCCTCAAACAGATGAGATAAGAAAAAGGGTTAAAATATTGTCTCAAAGAGCACAAAACTTGGAAGTAAGCTGTCATGAGATCTTTAATTATAACATAAGTTCATTCATGGTTTTATATTTTGTACTCTTTTATGTCATGAACTAAAATATGTGTTGTTTTTACAGGATTATTTGCGTCCTCATGATCATGCTGTTGGTCGTGATCAAGGTATTGCAAGTGTTTCCCGAGAAGTAGGGGACGGTACAAGTGTCAATCCTGATCTTCCTGTGCATACAACACATCATCCGACCCCATCATTTGTGCCTATATTGTCATCTAAAATGTCGACAACACATACCATGCAGGCATTTGGTAGTCCACCCTTTGGCAACGAACACATGCCACTACATGTGTCAGTACCTATGGATGCAGAGGCCACTACTACTGGTGATGTTTTAGCAGCATTTCTTGGACCTTCCCGTATTACTAGTATGGGAACATTGTCGGTCACATTTGTGGTGACCGAGGATTTCCTTCCCATAAAGATAGAGAAGGTCCCAGGTACTTTAAAATGTTTTAATTATTATTATTATTATTTTAAGTAAGTGCTAATAGTGGGGATAATTCCCTATTATATTGATTTACAAAATGGCAATATTTTCCTACATTATAATTGCAAGAAATGATGTTTTTTATAAACATCTGACTGATATTTCATTGGAGCTCTTCGGGCCCACCATACATACATGGTGGAATGCCCAAAATCAAGATTTAAAAGATGAGCTCATTAACCATTTAGTTGTGTTGTTCGGTGATATAACATTCAACCGAACCAAGGTCCTTAAGAAAACTGGTACCTATCTAAAGTATGTGAGGGACCAATATAGGTCACATTTAGAGAAGAACAGAAAGTACGAGTGTCCCCCCATGATTTCGGAAATGGAGTGGAAGGACTTGGTGTCAGATGGAAAGGAGAAGGCTAAAAAGAAGAAAGGAAAGATATTACCGGGCCAAGGAAGGTATGTAATACTATCAACAATTTAATTATATACTGATTAATCTTTCTTTTTACATAATCTAACGTATTTCAAATTTTTTAGAGGCTGCCTGACACATCGAAGGCAACAAAGGAAAGACTAGAAAAACATGGGTAGCACAAACTTGGCTCTGGTGGTTATATGAAAGTAGCCGCACAATTTTTAAGTATCAATAAATGAAATATTGCATCCAAATAATAAATTGCAAATAATTTTGGTTTTATCACATCATAGAAGCAAAATTCATGATCGCATGCAAAAATACAGGGCTTTGATTTCAACAGAGTGCCCACACAAGAGGACCTAAAGATTGTCTTCAACCAAGGCTATGGAGCCCTGACTGAATAGCTAAGAGTCTCGATTGGGCAAACACAATCTTCCACTACATCCAACACACAGGTAAATAAACTCAATAAATTTTATTTCAAATTGAATACTTGTGTAATCTATTCAACATTAATTTCCACCATAATAATGTGCCTATTTATTTTACACAAATAAGCAATGATAATCCTGCGCATGACATTGGAATGCAGCCTAGTGAGGGTGGAGCACAACCTGCCGATGAAGGCCATGGTGTGCATCCCGGTACTAGATGTATTCATGTGCTATACAAAACACAGTATGGATTAATACAATTAAACATCTTTAATTGCATTTAGTGTATTAATGAATGTAACCTTTAATGTTTCAACTTTAGAGCATGATCAGGAACATGATGTGGCTCCATCAGGTAAGCAGGACCACTCTAATGTTCTTTTAAACATTTTTAATTGCAATTGGTGTATTAATTAATGTAATCTTTCGTGTTTCAACTCCAGATCAGGATTTAAAGGGTGTTCAACATGTTGAGCATGAGGCTATAAGACAATATTAGGAACATGATGTGGCCCAATCAGGTAAAGAGCACCACTCTGATGTTCTTTTAATTAATGAAATACGTGTAACAATAATAATAAAACATATCAATTTAACATTTCTTTGCTATTGCGGCAGACCCCCCTTGTAGCTGCATCCACGTGGTTGTGAGTACACGACTAGGCATACATTAAGATCACAAGCAGAGCTCGAAACAACTCAAGGGGGGACAGATGATTTTGAAAATGATACTCCACTTCAGCTTTTTTTAGCTGCAAAAAAGAAACAAAAAAAAAGTGATTGTAATCATATTATGACAGCCATATTTTTGATAATATGTAAAAATTGAAAAAATGAAATATGTTAATGAATGAATCTGAATATGTTAATGAAAAAATGTTATATGTTAATGAATGAACGTTATATGTTATTAATGGATGAATGAATGAATGTTATATGTTATTAATGGATGAATGAATGATTAATGTTATATGATCGGGTATGGGGAATTGAGAGTGATGTGAAGGGGGGGGGGGGTAAGGGCCAAATGAGCTTCCACCTTCACGTGGTTGGCCCTATTAAGTAGAGATTATTAAACTACTCTCAAAACAAAGAGAAGCTCAAAAAGGTAAGTAATGCACTTTTCAATATAAGAAATGCATCGTTTGAAGCATCAAACCAATCTGCAAAGATGAAAGAAAGTGCTAACTTTTCACTATGAACATTAAGTTGTGTGTGGATTTGGTTTCAAAGCTCTGTTGATGGAGATGGCTTGTATGACAGCCAAGAAAATAGTTATCATTATTGCTGCTACAAACAGGCCTCAAATCGCTGTAATAGTCTTGATCTTTCAACGAATAGGTTTTTAAAAAAAAATGCACTTTCTCGTCGAATTTATGATGAACCAAAAAAACATCCGATGAAGTTTCACCGTAATGACTTGCCTATGTCATTGCTCGTTCGACGAACTTCTATCACTATTTCAATCTAAACTATGTCACCAAGACTCCTGCCGATGTAATCTTAGCTGCTCGGGTAGACCTTCAGAACTTACTCTGATGATATATGTCTTGCCAATATGCTTCCCTCGATGAGACAATATGTGTATCTCGCCGATGAAAAGTTATCACTGAGACAAAAAACTAGTCCTCCTGATATATCTTCTCAAGCAATTTTGATCGCTGTAATAGTCTTCATCTTTCACTGATATGCCTACATTTCAACGAATAGGTTTTTAAAACAAAAGTGCACTTTCTCGTCGATTTTACAACGAACCTCAAAAAATCGTCTAACGAATTTGCAATGTATCCGATGAAGTTTCACCATAATGACTTTCCTATTTCGTCGCTCGTTTGATGAAATTCTGTCTCTATTTCAATCTAAATTATGTCGCCAAGACTCATGCCGAAGTAAGCTTATCGGCGTCATATAGCTGCTTGGGTAGACATTCAGAACTTACTCCAATGATATATGTCTTGCCGATATGCTTTCCTTGGTGAGACAATATGTCTATCTCGCCGATGAAAAGTTATCACTGAGACAAAAAACCAGTCCTCCTGATATATCTTCTCAGGAAATTTTGATCACTGTAATAGTCTTGATCTTTCAACGAATAGGTTTTTTTTTTAAAAGTGCACTTTCTCGTCGAATATACGATGAACAACAAAAATGTCCAACGAATTTGCAATCTATCCGACGAAGTTTCGCCATAATGACTTGCCCATTTTGTCACTCGTTCGATGAACTTCTGTCGCTATTTCAATCTAAATTATGTCTCCAAGACTCCTGCCGATGTAATCTTATTGGCATCATATAGCTGCTCAGGTAGACCTTTAGAACTTACTCCGATAATATATGTCTTGCCGATATGCTTCCCTCGTGCTTTGTCGATGAGACAAGATGTGTATCTCGACGATGAAAAGTTATCGCTGAGACAAAAATCCAGTCCTCCCAAAATATCTTCTCAGGCAATTTTGATTGCTATAACAATATTGATCTCTCAACGATATTGCCAATACGTCAAATTTATGTCGTAATGGCGACAAACATACGTTATTAATCTGACAGTCTGGCGAAGGTATGCCTCCCGTCATCCGGGCACTATTCGTTGCACGATCGATGAAGTTGGCGTCATGGTTTTGACGAGCGTGCATCGTGAGGTCGACGTTTTGCAGCCCCCGTCAGGATGTAGATGAAATTTGAGCGACGACGCTGACTTCTATTAATCATCGGCCGACCGACAATGTTTCGTCGAGATTCTGACGAAAGTCCGTCGGAAATTGGGGTCAAAATCTTGTAGTGCTTGAACCCCCTCTAGGTTTATTATTACAACTCACACGACTTGAGTATCACAAAGATAAATCATCTCCTCTCACCTATTCATGAGTCATTTCCACCTACAACTGCTAATATAGATTGTATTTCCAAAGTTTTCTTTATAACCCTCTTTCTTATGAAGTTCTTGGTGAGATGGGAGGAGACTTGTTTCAAGAAGAACCTGCCTCATGCAAAACATAGAATAAGGACAAATATTTATGGACCATCCTTTAGAGAGGGAAGTTGGCCTCTTATATTGAGGTGACGAAAGGTCACAACCCAAAAAATCTATGGAGTTTGAAAACTCATGGAAGGATGACACAATTGAAGTCAATGGCCTTTATTTCACTATCTCTATGGAGTTCATTGTGGAGGAAATTGGGATCTCCTTAGATGTGTCTTCTATCCCTAGAAAGCCAAATGGTTATTACTATAAAGACATGGAAAAATTCCTTAGAAAGGGGGATAAGGTGAAAAGAATCAAAACTGAGTTCAATAGGGATGATCTTCCCAGTGTTTGGAGAAACATGGAAGAGGTGCTCATGAGGTACTTTACAATAGAAGGTAGATTCAAACACTTTCATGTTCATATTTTTCTAATGCTAAACCACTTTCGATACAACATTAAAATAAACTTTTCATATTGGATTTTGTCATCTCTTGAGAAATTGGTTGGCTCTTCAATTTAAGGGGAAACAAATGCCCCTTCACTAGGTTATATTCTATAGGCTCAATTGATATAAGGTGGAACATTCCCCTACCATTTCATCTTTTCTAAGGGAGAACAAACCTACCTTGGTTCTCAAAATTTTTGTTGAGCCTTCTAAGGATATTCCTTGTCCCCCGGGCCCTATGTATTTGTCAACCCTCAACATTCATCAAATAATTATAAGGACTAGCCCTCCCTAAGCTACAAAATGAAAATCCCTTGTTTTAGAGGACCCCACCTTAGACAATAAGAAACACATTTCTTTTTCCAACCCCCTAGATTTCTATTTTAGATAATTATGATGATTCATGATACCCCATACTTGAGAACTCACCTAACGACTCTCTATCTTGGGAAGACTCTTTTTCTATTTCTCCCCCAACTCCCCTTAGACCAAAAACCTTACCAATCCCCTAGACTCCCAAATCTAAAATGTGAAGTAGATGCCTTCTACTCTTCATGTTAAAATGAAGCATGTCTACAAAAACAAAGTGTATATAATGAAAGTCGATCCTCAACTAGAAAACTATTTGCACACTGAGAAAGACAAGGAAAATCCTTTGAAAACATTGGTCCACCAACTACACAAGTGGAACCTATGCAAGAGAAAGGAAAATAAAAGAATATTGAAGAAGTCACAAAGTTATTGGAAGATGATTGGGGCTCTTTAGATTTCACACCTACATTCATGGGTGAATACAAGATCATAACAAAAAAATCTGAAAATGAAAAAGAACCAGCAGTAATGACAACACAAAATTTGAAAGAACCTTCAAAAGAATCCACTTCTAACCACTTTAGAATAAGAAACAAATTATGTTGAACAAGACAACTAAGATGGGGGGTGAATCAGTTGTAAAAAAAAAAACCTTTAAAAAATTCCACTGAAAATTAGATCACTCACAAATCCTTTAGGGTGATCCCACAATACTGGTTTACAATTTTTGGCCTAACTAGACACTGGACTAATTGTTTCTAACTATATCTTCACTTTCGGGCACCTATAGTGGCTAAACCATGAGGCATTTGAAGATGATGCAAACTAGTGATTTGTGAAATTTTGTCTATAGATTCTAAATATATTTTTTTCAATTTTTTTGGAATCATATTGTGCTTCTTTTTCCATCTCCTTCGAAAATTAGTTTTTTTCAATAAACACCATTTTTAAGGAGTGATGCTCATGGTATTCAACATAATTTTGTTTTCCATGAAGGATAAACTTCTATTTTTTTCGAATTTAGATTTTTAAATTCGATATCTAGTGCATGGAATTGGTTTCATAGCATTTCATTGAATATTTTTTCCTTAATCAAGTTTCAAATTCAAACCAATTACAATTCAGATATAAGCGAACTATATACAACATAAATTTTTTTGTATGTATCGATTTTTTTTTGTTGTATCAAGGACATCAATGTCTAGTGCATTGATATTTTTCATTTCTTTTTTTATAGTCTACTATTTTTTCACATGTGTAGAACAAAGAGCTTGATTTTTGGTGAAAAACCAATGTTTAATCAAACTAAAAAATAAATACATATTAAAATTATATTTCTTTGAATAACTCGTTCTGAGGACTACCATCATCTAGTTGGATCTGTGAAGTCTCCTCCATTTTCATCCTCAACTCGAGCTTTGAAGGAAAAAATTCGAGAGATTTTTGGTGCCAAAGGAGGAGAAGAGGGGGTTTGAATGAACCAGTGGGGGTTCACTCAAACCAAGGTTTGAGTGAATCCCCCTTTTATAAAGTTTCCCTTTGATTTTCTTCCCAAGAAATGAGATAAAGGGTGGGACCCAACATTTAATGGGTTCGTTCGAATGGGAGTTCAAGCAAACCCCGTTTGGGTTCACTCAAACCAAATGTTTGTTCGAACCCCCAAAAACCATTTTTTTTCCATGGGGGCATTTTTTGAATTTTCCTTCCTCACTGGAATTGTAAACTAGTTTTGTGGGTTTACCCTTTACTCTGCTAGTATTATTAATCATTAAGTGCAAGGGAAAAAAACAAAACAACACCACACATACACAATAACACCATATTTACATGGAAAACTGAATAAAGAGAAAATTGATGGTGAGGATTAGCTCACAATATAGAGAATATCATAACCGATTGCAAAGGCTCACTGCCAATACATGAATCACTTTCCAACAAGGGTTAACCAACTGGAGGGATCACTACCACAAAATTATAAAGAAGGTAGAAGAGATTTGTTACAAAGAGAAAAAAAATCTCAATGCAATAGATATTTCCACCATAATTCACTCAAAGACTTATAGACATGCATGAATGATAGAATACACCTTTAGCTCATTGCTTTTGGAAACTCAACAATTAAATCTCACACTGATCTACCCAAAATCACATCACATATATAATAATTCACATCTCTCTCACATCTATCTTTCTTGCATTCGCTTATTTCACAAACAACTTGACTTGTATTTATACCATATTCAACTTTGAACCATATCCGAAGTCAGCCACACACCACACACCATTTGCACTTTCAAATTTATATTAGGTCAATGCCAAAATATTCTACGGTGGAACTAGAATGAGGGTGACCCAAACACATGCTTCAACACACTTCCATAAGCTTTGAAAGTAGTTTTAAAAAGAAGGTCATCCAAACCAGTGTAAAACACATAAATCAATTAGGCACACACAACCTTACCATGAACCAATCTTTCTAGATAACAAAATTAACTTGAAAACATTCCCAACAACTTTTCTTGAAAACTGCAAGTCAACAAACTCAAATAAGAAGAAATATGGAGCAACTACATTTCTCTCGAGCCTTAGTCAGATACACTAAAAAAAATAGTTCACAACTACTAAATATAACCCACAGTGTACAATGATCTAGAACCCCAAAATCTAGATATAGCAACTTCCAACAACCATGATCAACTTATCTGAACCACATGAACATAGGAGAAAATCCTAGAGAAAAACCTGAAGCAACAACTCAACATAGGTATAACATTTTTCATTAGAATTTTTCAATATCCTTGAAATATACAACTGTAAGGAAAGGGGACCAACCACACCAAGGCTCCAGGTCATGGAGAGCTGAGAGCAGAGGGCTACCCTATCTTACATCAAGCTAAGTAGGGACTTAGGTCAAGGATGTTGGCAAGAGACATTCTGAATATCATTTGGTGTTGTCATTAATGGCAAATCTAGTCGGTGATTGGATCCATACATCATCATTTGATCATACCGGTAGTCAGATTGAAGACAGTCAAGGAAGAACAAAGCATCCGGCAATTTTGTGTTCATCGATTCACATGAAAATTTTCTATTATTATTTTGTATTGCGTATCTCATGGAATGTTGTTTGATCCATGATATTTTTTTCTATTGAATCTTAGTGCCTCGTATTGGTCCATGTGTGAGTTAGAAGATCTGGTTGATTAATTCTCTGTTTATTTGTATAGAAGTCGACTTCGTGAATGTAAAATGTCGTAGATATTTGAGAAGTAATTGCTTAAGTCTTTTTGTGTGTGTACATGCTGATGTTTATCATTTCTATTCTATATCTGACTTTGGTTGGTGCACATTAAGGATTATCCATGGATTGAGCTGACAGTTTGCAAAATTTTTCATATATTGTTGAAGCCGACATATGAGCAATTAATCTTTAGTTGCAGATATATATAAGTGATCGATCATATCATTTTGAGATAAAAATAAGGTGTGTGGATGCGAGTTGTGAATCTGAGCAAAGAAAAAGAGTGATAATGCACAGTTTCACTTGTGCATAAAGGATTTTTGTTGTGAATCAGAGAAGAGCAGAGAAAAAGTAGAGAATCAGTTAGAAG
Organism: Sequoiadendron giganteum; assembly: GCA_007115665.2. NCBI lineage: Eukaryota > Viridiplantae > Streptophyta > Pinopsida > Cupressales > Cupressaceae > Sequoiadendron > Sequoiadendron giganteum. The sequence continues at coordinate 398,870,483 of CM021102.1, read as the reverse complement.
GACAGAAGATCGATTATTGAGCCTAATCGGAACTATAATCAAGCATTGGTAGATGTTATTTTCTCGGTTCAATTTCTCAGATGGATTTAATTTGATTATCTTTGTAAGACAACGAGTCTTCTTTGAGTAGTGAGTTGTAGGCAATGTGCCTGAATACAAGTGCATTCCCCATATTGTAAACTTCATTTTGAGTATACTCAGATCATATTGTGGATTGGCCATCCACCATGGTTTTTCCCCTAGCAGGGTTTCCACGTAAAAATTATTGTGTTATGGTGTTGTGGTTGTTTGCTTTTTGTTCATGCATATTTATTTTGAATGAATATTTTAAATGCTTGAAGGATCAGATCAATAAAGTTTAAATTGCATAACACTGATTCACCCCCCCTCTTAGTGTTGCTTGATTCCAACAATTGGTATCAGAGCTAGTTCCTTAGAAGAATTCTAACAACTTGGGGAGATCTTGGAAAGTGTTTCAATGGATTCAAGTAGTCTTCAACAACAACTTTTGGTGGCCTTAGATGATCTTGATCAATAAAAATCTGAATTTCAGAAATTGCAAGAAAACCTCATGGATATTGAGAAATTCATTTGAATCATTGAAAGATAAAATCAATAAGTCTAGAGAAAAGAGAAAGGAAATCTATGATTAGATTAAGCAGAATGACTATAAAATCATTGAAGATGAGCAACTAAGTCAAGCTCTGAAGGAAAAGACAGAATAATGTGAAAAGGTTACTAGAGATAATACAGTCCTAAACCATGAGATGGAATCTATCATGATGAGGATGACCAAGGAGAATGAAGAGAATATTGCACAGTCCTTGAAAGAAAAATCTAAAGAATGCAACGATTTGGACAATGAATTGGAACAATCTAAAAATAATGAGGAAGTGTTTGAAAAATAGATTGATGATCTCAGAGATGAAATTTCTACTGCAAATGAGTACAAAGAAAAGTTCAAAGTTAGCTCAACCAAGCTTGATGAACTTATCAACAGTTAGAGGACTAATGGTGACAAACGAGGTCTTGGTTATGAAGAAGGAGAAAGTTCTAGATCCAGACAAAGGATATCTAGGCAAGGAAATCAGATAAATAGAGCTGGAAGGAATCCGGTAAGACAACCTAATGCTCAAAAATTTAGTGGTTATTGCTTTACTTCCAATAAATTTGGTCATATGGCTTCTCAGTGTAGAATCAGGATGAATCCAAATGGTCCATTATTCTCAGGTCAGTGCTTTAATTGCAATAAGTTTGGTCACAAATCAAATGAATGCAAAAATGTGATGAACAACTCTCATAGAGATGTCAGATGTTATACATGCAATAGATTTGGCTATACTGCTAACCAGTGCAGATCAAGAGAAAATAAGTGGAACAACTGATCTAGACAAAAATAAATTATGTGCTATAACTGCAACAAATTTGGTCACATTGCTAGATTTTGTTGGAATAGAAAATTTCCAATAAATCAAAGGAGAAACATGCAGGAGGATGTTAAGGGAAAAGGAAAAGTCACTACAGATGTGATCAGGAAGAAAATGTAGAAGAAATGGGTGAAGACGGGTCCCTCTATTGAAGAAAATGTGTCAGCACCAAAACATGCTTCTAGTAATTCCTCTAGGAATTAGTTTTAGGCTTTTGGCCTACAGGGAGTTGTCAAGAAAATCTCTTAACCCCCTACTAGTAACTAACACTGGAATGTAGATAAGTACAGTAAGCACATATATGCTCTACATATGTTGTTGAACCTATTGGAGAAAGTATTATGTAGTATTGGAGGTCCGCAGAAGAATTATCTTTCATAGTGCATGAAAATAGGGTAACTGGATGAGTTAAGGTAAAAGAATTTATTGCAACAAAAAGGGTTAAGTGTGCGAGTGATAAAAGGTCATTTTTATCTTTCATTTTCCAATTTTTATTTTGAAGAAAAGAAGTTTGGAGAGCTCTAAGGAAAACTTTGGTGAATTGAGGAAAAATTCAAGTGTGAAGGAGCTTTCAACAATCAAACTGCGATTCGACAAAAAGGTATTTATTGGAAAAACTTGTGAATTTGTGAATTGGTGAAAATGGCTACTCCATTGGTAGTCGAATTTAAGTACGAAACCCATCCCAAATTCAAATGGCATCCTTTCAAGTCTATTAAGACAGACCCGTTAGGTGCATTTTCATTTGTTTCGTACGATGTCTTACATACTGAAGATATTGGGGCATTTTTTCAAGCAAACATTGAAGAGTTAGGAAGCTTGCAGGTACTGAATTTGTATAACAATCGCATTATAGGAGAAGACTTTTGTGTCAAACTAGAATTCAAAACCCTAGAAGAGAAGAAATTTACACAAATTGGTAAATTTCTTGTGTTTGAAGAGAATGAATGGGTCTGGTATATCTTGAGCCGAGTTCTTGATGAATTCATGTGGTTGAGTATACCCTTCAAGATTACAAAGGAGGCTATAAGTGTTGTTACAGGTTTAAATTCCTCCGGTGGATTGCCAATTTTGAAGTCTATAAAGAATCAAATGGTTACTGATGCAACAAGATCAAAGTATGATAGAAGAAACATGACAATCGAAGATATCATTGAAGTGGATTTGAAATTTTCATCCATGATCATTGGTTACAAGATTTATCACTCAAGTCGGGACAATTTTGTATCCGATACAACCATTTATGCAGTGTATCAAATGGTAAAGGAGAATGCATATTATGACTTGTGTGAGTTACTCAAGAGTCAACTAATGGAAAATCTTGGTAAGATCAAGAATGACAAGAAGAATTCCTTAAGTATGGTCAGTTGCTGTTATGTTTATTCTTTTATTTCATGAATGAAGTTCTGAGTGTTGGGAAAGTACATTGGCAAGGTGGTCAACCTGCAGTTGTTCAGAGTAGAGAGATTATGTATGGAATTGGAAATAGTCAAGCCAAAAAAATGCAAGCTGGAGATACTTCAAGAATTTTCAAAGTATGATGCATGCTAGAAAAAGAATTCCTACTTCTATTATGGATAAGTATAAGGACACAATTTGTTTTATGGTAGACATTGATCAATGCATGATGGAATTCGTTGATCCTAGAACAGTCTAGATCATGCCAATGGAATATGAAGTTGAAGAGCACATTCTAGAAATGTATGCACAACATTTATTGAATAAGCCTTTGGATCCATCAGAAGAGGTTTGGAAATTATGAAAAAAAGGATATACAGGTGCACAATGAACTAAGGAAACCTGTGATAGTCAGAAAAGTAAGAAAAGAAGTAGAAATCTTTGCAGAAAGCATGGGCATATCTACAGAAGTAGTAAGATAAGCTAGAAAAAGGAGAGAACAAGTTGAAGGAAAAAAAGATTCAGCAAGAATTGAATTTTCTAGTCTGACAACATCCTCTTCCCAAACTAGGTCAACAAGGAGCTCTGTATCCCTATCCGCTCCTACAGCAAAGATAATTCCTATGAAAACTCAAACCAAGATATCCGGTTAGAGGAAGAAGAATAAGATCACAAGAGTCTATGAAGCTATCTCAGAAGATGAAGTGACTAAATCTAATGAAGATGTGAGAGAAATAAATAATATGGGCACCTAGCCAACAAAGGTTACTAAAATAAAGCCATCCAATGAAGGAGACAAAGCAAAGAAGAAGTTAAAAATTGAAAAACCTGATATGTCAGTAGAAGAGGTTGAGAAAGCTTTGGTTAAAGATGGAAATATTAAGCCACTTTGTAAATGGTATGAAACCTTTGATAAATTTGGCCAAAGAACTCTTGAGGAGGCTACAATAAAGCATTTAAATATTTTCAATAAGGTTGTAATTGAAATAATGCCTAGTTTACCTAAAAGCCTATATGAGACTTTGGAAATGAGAAGAGTAAATGCTAGAGTAGAAGAAGAGAAAATGAGAGAGATAATTCTTGCAGAGCTATGTCTAGTGGTGTCTATGGAAGAAGTGAAATCAATCATGAACAAAGCTAAAGAGGAATTCAAGAGCAAGACAAGGGTGGACAAGCTCATGATTGGCCAGACTAAAGAAGTTGCAGAAGAAACTGAATAAATTTTGAGAAAAGTTTTGTTAAGAAACAAAATTGATGTTGTCTTTCAGGAAATACATGATAAAGATGTCTCATATAGTCCGACAGAAGAAGAAGGAAAACAAGATACAACTGAGGATACTTAGATTCCTCCTGATGTGGATAATATAGAAATACCTATGGAGATTGAAGCTCCTGAAATTGTATCGGTTGAGAAAGTTGAGATTCCTGAAGATAAGCAAGAACCTGCAGCTGAGGAAATAGTGGTTGACGAAAAGAAAGTTGATTTAAAGGAAGTTCTAGTGGAAGCAAGAGACACTACAGAGGCAGTGAAGAACTTTTTGGTAGAGAAAAAGGAAGAATTTTACCCTGAATTGGTTGAAGGTCCTATCAACCTATCCACTCTGTCCCCAATTCAGAAAATGAATGTTGCATCATTTTCCCAGGTGAAGGCTAGAGAAGAATTGTTGAAGTCTCACATTGAGGATAGTGAACTCTTAAATCTTGCATCTAGAGTTCTAGAGAAAATAGTGCCTACTCATGTCAAAGATCCAACCAGTTCCTCCTCTGGTGAACTAAAGAAGCTCATTAACTTTGTAAGTACTCACTTCGAGTGACTTGAGAAGTCAACCATGGTTAAAGTTTAGAAGGAATTTGATGCAAAAAGGTTAAATACGTTGGAAGGAATGATATATAATGATAAAAATCTATTAGCCACCTATGTGAAGAATGTTCAAGATGCTCTATCTAAAAGTGGAAAGATCTATAAGTCATGTTTGTGTTTGTACAAATTTATTGAGGTCAATGAGAAGAAGGTTAAGGATCTTGAAAAATAGGTAGTTGTTGTTTCTGAAGCTTTTGATCCTTTACCTAGTGGTGTTGGAAAGCAAGAAGTTTAGGTGATATCCTTTCTTGACAAGATAAGGAGCTTGAAGCATGACAATGACAAAATTGTGGAAAGAGCATGTGAGCTTAGATGCCTAATTGGTCTAAAGATATAAATAATGTCAAGTGCATTAAAGGAAGCAGAAGATGCTAAGGAAGTTGGTGATCTGATGAACCTCGAGTCTACAGAGATACAATCCTACTTAGTTTTTGGTCACATAACAATTTTGGAGAGTCTCAAAAGGGTTTCAGACACAAATTTGATTATGTTGAAGAAAGATTTTGGAGATGTTTTCAATTTTGTGTAAGTTACAGTTGTATGCTTGTACAGTCTAAAGATTTTGTTTGATTTTTGGTATTTGTATTCCTGCCTTTGCCATTGATGTCAAAGGGGGAGAGCAGTAGAGTGAAAATGTATAATCATCTCAGGGGGAGAGTTTTTTTTTCTGAAATTTTGAAGAGTGGTAGTGTAATTCATGTTGGTACTGATCTGACACTTAGTCATTTTTCACTAAGTGTTGCCATCAATGCCAAAGGGGGAGATTGTTGAAAAGAGACACTGTGAATATAATTTGGTGTTGTCATTCATGGAAACTCTATTCGGTGATTGGATCTGCACGTCATCATTTGATCATATTGGCAGTCAGATTGAAGTCAGTCAAGGAAGAACAGAGCATCCGACTGTTTTGTGTTCATTGATTCACATGAATATTTTCTGTTATTATTTTGTGTTGTGTATATCATGGAATGTTGTTTGATCCATGATCCCTATTGCTAGTTAATCTTAGTGCCTCGTATTGATCCATGTGTGAGTTGGAAGATCAGGTTGATTAATTCTCTATTTATCTGTACAGAAGTCAACTTCGTGAATGTAACATGTCACAAATGTTTGAGAAGTAATTGCTTAAATATTTTTGTGTTTGTACATGCTGATGTTGATCATTGCTATTCTATAGAGAACTTTGGTTGGTGCGCATTAAGGATTATCCATGGATTGAGACGACAATTTGAAAATGTTTTCATATATTGTTGAAGCCAACATATGGGCAATTAATCTTTAGTCGCTGATATATATAAGTGATTGATCATTTCATTTTGAGATGTAAATAAGGTGTGTGGATGTGAGTTGCGAATCTGAGCAGAGAAGAAGAGCGATAATGCATAGTTTCACTTGTGCATAAAGGATTTGTGTTGCGAATCAAAGTAGAGCAGAGAAAGAGTAGAGAATCAGTCAAAAGGACAAAAGATCAATTATTGAGCCTAACCAAAACTGTAATCAAGCATTGGTAGATGCTATTTTCTCAATTCAATTTCTCAGATGGATTTAATCTAATTATATTTGTAAGAGAACGAGTCTTCTTTGAGTAGTGAGATCTAGGCAGTGTACCTGAATGCAAGTGCATTCCCCATATTATAAACTTCATTTTGAGTATACTTAGATCATATTGTGGATTCGTCATCCACTGTGGTTTTTCCCCTAATAGGGTTTCCACGTAAAAATTCTTGTGTTATGGTGTTGTGGTTGTTTGCTTTATGTTCATGCATATTTCTTTTAAATGAATTTTTTAAATGCTTGAAGGATCATATCAATAAAGTTAAAATTGCACAACATTCATTCACCCCCCTCTCAGTGTTGCTTGATTACAACAAAGGATAGAGGATGAAGATAAATCTCAAGTGCTTCTATCAGTCCACTAATCTGAATACTTAAATGGGACTAGACAAGCTAGTTTCTAGAATTTGAAATGCACCTCAAACAACTCTCTACCCAAGGACAATAGTGTGGCTCAAGGATGACAGTGCAACATGCTAGCATCTCTCTAGGGTGTTGGTGTTCATAAGTCCAAAAAGTGAAAAGTACAACACTGGATCCAAAGAAACCTACTAACAGACTAGTAAATAAGATTTAATGAACTAAACAAAATGATGAAGTACAATAAATGACTATAAGGATGATAAAGGAGATAGAGAAGACAAGGTTGATGAAGTCCAACTCACTGAAAGTCCAATTCACCAGCAAGCTCCACACACACGTACACCTACACATAGCCAAGAGAGGAAAAATGTCGGGGATGTATAGGGGTTTGCTTCATTCAAACCCTCGATTTATTGTTTCCACCTCCACAGATAGCCAAGAAAGCCATAAGATAGAAAATACGATAAAGGAAATAGAAAGAAATAGTATGAACACTACAAAAGACATAATGCTACTCTATCAAAACACAACAAAATAAGGATAGTGAAGCAATACCACCTCCACCCAAATGTACTCAAGGCCAATGAAGGGAGAATGGAAGATATGATCTAGGCAAAGTCGACACAACCGCAACAGTGATGAAGGGGGTCTCGTAAGACTCCAAAATCATAGCTTCTATGGTAGCACAACATATTCTTAGTGAATTTGATGGAGCAACTAGCTATTGAGTAATACTCAAGATATGCCAAAATGATGCAAGAAAGGTCAAGTGAATGTCTAGAATTGTGTAGAAGATTATAGAGGATGGAATGGTTATAAAAATTATGCATTTGAAGGGACATTAGGAGGGAACGAGCTATTTTATGGCCGGCTAGTCAAAAAAAAGGCATTACGCTTCATGTGCAATGGAGAATGTAATGTCCCTATAGACTCTAGAGGTAGGAATCTGTTAGGGACGACAGTGTGCTACATAGACATTTGCACACCGCACTCATGTTCTCGATAAATATTCCCCCACCGACACAAAAGATAGGCACCAAGTGGATTCATTTTAGATGGGTGATGTAGAATTTCACATTTGGGTTTGATTTTCTAAGGTGGAGGGATGTAAAAGGGAAATTTAAAAGAAGGGTGGAAATTTTATCCTATACATTTCCCCCCCACTTTAGCGAGCATGAGTGTCAATAAATGTTTGGTAAAGTAGATTGAAGATTTTAGAAATGTATACCTGAACCATCAAGGAAGTAGACCACAATTAGGTGAACTCAAAATCATAAGGAAAATAAATAGATCCACAGGTACTCTCTGCTGAGGAGGTTTGAACAAATGACTTTGTAGATCCTCAGGACTACAGAGTTGATCAAAGTACACCAAAGGCCCACAAATCAATGATGGAAAAATCATGCAGGATGCAACTATTTCACAAGCCCTCAAACCTACAAAGAAGGCACCCCTAGGCACTCTCTCCTAAAGGAAGCCTGATGTAAGGGACTTCGCAAAGTCGAACTAGAAAGAAACTTCACAGATGCACCTACAAAGCAACATGTTAATCCGTAGATAAAACATGTTAGAAAACCAAAAGCGGCCACACAGGAAAACAAGTAGATAGTCAAAAAATTGAAGGAAGATATTTCAAAGGGGTCCCTCAGGAACCCTTCAAAAGGAGAGGGGTCCACTCAAGGGACACATTGTTTGAAAGTGTAGGAGAATTTCTCGTAAATCAATTCAACATCAAGGAATCCTTTTCAAAGATATTCACTTCATTAAGGAATTCAAAAGGAAGAAAATGCACCCTTGCAAGGGGAAGGTTGAGGCTTCTCTCATAGGAAAATTTTTTCCCTCCTCAGAGGAATGTTCTTCAAATTATTTCTTTGCAAAGCCATGATGAAGGAAACATGTTCCACTGGGGGTCCTTGTTAAGAATGCGATTTTTGAAGAATATTTTGAAAAGATTTTCAAGAAAATATTCATTGGCCACTGAATTTATTTTTAAAAAATCAAAGTTGACATTATAGCCCCCCCTTAGGATGGTGCATTTTGAACAAAGAGACACATGACATCCCAAGGAGAGAAAAGAAAGAATGAAAAACATGATGTTGTGGCTCACAAAATATAGCAAGATGTCACCATGGTAATGTTGTTGCACACACGAGGGACAACACATGAACACCACAAAATCACAAAGCAAGAATGAAAGATAAGAGAAGAAAAATGTAAAAAGAGACAATAACATCACAAATAAGGGATAGGGGCAGTCTGATATTTAAGGGTTAGAGCTGCTCATAAATATAGATAAATAAGTATAAGAATATATTAATGAAATATCATCAATCCCATACTATATCAAACCATATGGAGAATGCATGAGAAGACAGAGTAAAAATAAAAAATTGGTTCAACATGGATGGGAAGCCTAAATTCCCCCAACACTTTGTATCATCCCTAATTGTCAAAAATCAATAGACATAATAGAGGAAGAATGATGTGACAAATAGAGGAATTTTTACAGAACAAAAACACTCATGTATCCAAGCACCTACAAGGGTGACAAATGTCATCCAAGAACATATAACACAAGCATGGGGGAACACATCACACATACACAATCTACACTATAGATAAAGATGAGGTGCTCCACTAGCATTCATCAACCAAGAGGTCATTGGCCTCCCAATCTAGATCATTATATGAGGAAGGCAGATGAGCCTGCAAGGGAAGAATATAAAGGTGAGAACCCTTCGACCCACCCAACAAGAGCCAAGGAAGGAGACCCCTCGAGGTCTTCTCTACTTAGTTCTTGTGGAGTAAACACCAGTGACTTCACAAAGATCATTGAAAGGGATAGTACCTCATCCAGAGAGTTAAACATGAACTTCATAGAAGTGCCATGTGTTAACTCAATGGGTGAGGGAGGAGATTCCTGAGATTCATTTCTAGGCTCAACAAGTGACTTTGGAGTAGTGATGAACTCAGTGGATGCCAAAAACTCTTCTGACACTAAGATGACACATGCTAATGTAGAGCCACCTTCTAAAGAAGGTGGACTCCTCTTTCGAACCCAATGGAAAGTAGGGTCATCCTCCATCTTTTGTTTTGTTGAAGGATGCAAAATCCCCATGAACGAGGTAGAAAGTGTGGATGAGGAGGAAAAGACTATGATGGACACTATTGAGGTGTTCAAAATTTCCATGGGCCTTGAAAATAGCAGGATGTCTAGGAGGGACATCAAGAGATGTGGCTCAATTGAAGGAGCAATAAACACTTGCACCCTTTTAGGGTTAGGGGCGTTTATGCTTGCAACAGGAGCTGAAAGTAACACCAAGGCTGATTGAACTAAAGCAGAGGGAACATGAAAGGAGGACACCATAGTAGGTCCTAAAATAGGGATAGTTGAATCTCCTTTCTTCCTTTATTGAGTGGCATGCTCAGTGTCTAGAGCCTTTCACCGATGCTTGTTCTCATGCGCAAGGCAGTTCCTATGACTCCGAGAGCTAGAGGATGGAAGTTAAGATGGGATAGAAGACTCCTGATCAACCATTGAAGTGTCCTTCATGACTATTTATAGTGGAGGGATAGACTCCTGGATGAGAGTAGGAGGGAGAGGTTGAGAAGAGACTGGAGTAACATCAGGGGGACCAGGCTCTAATGCCTCAATGATAGGCCTCTTCACATTCACTACCTTAGGAGCAGGAGTGGTAGAAGGCCATGGAGGCCAAGACATAGAGGAATCCAAAAGGGGAAACTTCCCCTTGCCATATCAAATGGGCCAAGGTCCCAGAGGCAAGGTATGAAGGTTAGATATTTGAATCTTATCTTTATTCCAAGCAGGTACCATCAAAATCCTTATGTGAAAACTAGGAGTAGTCATCCAAAGCTCTTATTTAGGAAGGGAGGTAGAAGTGGAACCTTGAGGACATACATGCTTCTCCTTTCCTTTTTGAGAGGAGGAGGCAACTTGCTGTTGTGCTACTAGATGAATCACTTTTGGATGTCCTTTTCCCCTGATTTTGTACTACATAATTTTAATAAAGTAGGTTTGTTCTAGGAGGGAGCAGACCTACCAAGGTGGCCAAAAATGATCCAAGGAATAACCTCCTTGGGACACCAATGGCTGATATTTAGTGTCATGCACAATGTGCACAACACCTTCATGAGAGAACTTTAAACATTTATGAATAACAAAAGTGATTATGTTCATGAAAGCTAGCCATGAGATGCCCAACTTCACCCTGAGAAGATCAGATTCCAGAATGACATAAAAAATTGTATCCACAACTCTAGGTCCAACTAGGATGGAAAGGGTTATATAGCCATATGGCTTAAGAGAGAGACTATCATGCATACATACGATAAAAAAAAATTTCTCATAATCCTCCCTCTTTAGTGAATTTAGCCATAATGTCTCCTCTATAATAACATTTACCTAGCTTGTGGGGTCAACTAAGACTCTTATCACAATGTTTCTATTGAGGTGAGCAAGAATGTATAGAGGAGAGAGCTTATTATTCAAGGGAAAGTCCTACGAGGTGAATTCACATCTGGAAAGCTAGTCATAGGCTGCAGGGAGAAGTAACTAAAACCATATTAAGATATGTCGAGGGTTGAGGAGAAGCATTGGAGGGGTCAATAATCAAGTTCACAGAATGGGATGGAAATGGATCCATGTAAATCAATAACTCGCTATTCTCCTTCGCCACCGACTTATTCATGTTTTTTTTCTTCCCATCAAGATAGATGGTACTGTCATCGATGTGATCTTGTATCTCATGATGCAAGTGCATGCAGTGCTTGGTATCATGCTTTTTAACACAATGGTACTGACAAAAATCATCCCCATCATACCAATCAAGATAAGGTTCCTTTAGAGGTAGGGAATTTTCCAAAATTATGATCTTATCCTTTAACAACTTTTATAAAATAGAAGAATAATATTATGCCAACTTTGTAAACTTCCTATTGTTCCTGAGGTCGTGCTCGTTAGTTGCAGTGATTGCATTTGCAATAGCTTTTCCTTTTCTTGATATAGACACAATAGACTTTCCTTTAGAACGAGAGAATGAGGAGGATCCCCCAAACTGAACTACTATTTGCTGGTATTCCCGCAACACAACACATAGATGTGCGAAAGAAGGGTACTTCATTAGGGTGAACTTATCCTTCCAAGCTCTCTACAAGTTACCTATGAATACCTTATTCACATAAGATTTGGGCAGTGGGTATGAAATTTGTGATAAGAGCACTTGTTATTGCGTTATGAGGTTAGTTATCTTCTCATTGTCTACTTGCTTACATCAGTGAGATTTGAGAAGGTCATCTTCGAACAGATGTTAGCTTGGAATTGTTAGAGAAATTGATTGATGAGCTAATAAAATAAGAATATAGAATTATCAAGCAAGGAAAAATACCACTCTTGGTGTTGTGTCCTTGAGATATCAAAGAAAGAGTTTAGCCATTAGAGAATCATGATGAAATAAATCCATACACATAGCATTGAAAGTTGACACATGCATTTATGGATCTCCTTTACCACTATACTTTCCAAACTTAGGAATCTCCATTCCTTGCGAGAAAGGAGTACTCAAAATTTTCACCGACAATGGACTATGTCAGAAAAGGGTTGGAAAATAGGTTGGGTAGAGGCATGGGAATGGCTTGCCAACCAGTTTTTCATCCGACCCATGTTCTAAAGAAGAGCATTCAAAATAGGGTTAGAGGATGACAAAGGCCCAATGGAACATCCCCCAGAACCACTATCACCAGAACCACCTCTGGAGCCATTGTTGTGACCACCACCAGAGCCACCACCTCCACTACCGAAGCCAACACCATGGCCTCCACTACCAAAGCCACCACCATGCATTCCACCAAAGCTCCCCACTTCCAGGGATAGTTGGAGGGGTGAAGTTGAAACCAAGGGGTATTGTACTCACCTTGATAGTAGGGAGCTTCTCAAAAATAGAGGAAATTCTAATCGAAGGGCTTGTTTCGGTCATGTAGACATACATAGTACGCATCGAGATTCCTATTTGTCTCTCATAAGTGTCAAGCACCTCTCCTCAGGTAGTACCCAACCTAGTGCTATACGAAGGGATGCATGCTTTCGTCAGATTGGTAAGGCCTCGTAAGAAATCTATACCAATCCAATCTTTACCTAGTATGCATCTCACTTTTCTAGCAAGTCTAGTGGATCTAACCATATTTGGTGCTTTCTCCAAATGATTCATGAGTTCCAACAACCTCCTGTCTAATGCTAATAGATTTTCTGTAGTAATATAAACAATCTCATCCTCATCCACAAATGAAGTTGTGGGGGATGCTAGAGGAGTGGGTACACAAGTGGTCTCATCAGTGAAACCCATCTCATCTATAAGACCTACGGAAAAACCATTAGCATAACTAGAAGTGACCTTCTTTTCCATTGGTAAGTGTCATAGACTTCTCCTAACAATGTACCCAAAAATCATAGATTGAGTTTTGATGCTCATAAACCCTCACAACACCCAAGTCTAGTTTGGCTGCCAAGTGCGCGAGAAAGATTTTTGACACACAAAAATAGATAGACGTTGTTCACATCGAGTTTTGCAAAATGTAAGGTAGGGGAACAACCACACCAAGGCTCTAGGTCACAAAGAGTCGAGAGCGGAGGGCTGCACTATCTTACCTTAAGCTAAGTGAGTGTTTAGGTCAAGGATAGAGGATGAAGAGTAGTCTCAAGTTCCTCTCTCACTCCACTAATCTGAATACTTAAATGGGACTAGATGCGTCAGTTTCTATAATATGAAATGTACCTCAGACAACTCTTTGCCCGAGGACAACAACGTGATGCATTGGCGTCTCTCTTGGGTCCTGGCATCTATATGACCAGAAAGTGAAAAGTATAACACTGAATCCAAAGAACCTACTAATGGCCTAGTAAATAATATTTAATGAACTAAACATAATGATGAAGTACAATAAATGACTATAAGGATGATAAAGGAGATAGAGAAAATAAGAGTGACAAAGTCCAACTCACTGAAAGTCCAATTCACCAGCAAGATCCATGCACAAGTACACCTATACACATCAAAGAGAGGAAAAATGTTGGGGCTGTATAAGGGCTTTCCTTAGTCAAACCCCCACTTTGGTGGTTCCACATCCACAAATAGCCAAAAAATTCATGAGATAGAAAATTTGATAAAGGAAATAGAAAGAAAGAGTATGAACACTACAAAAGACACAATGCTACTCTATCAAAACATAACAAAAGAAGGATAGTGAGGCAATACCACCTCCACCAAAAGGAACTCAAGGCCAATGAAGGGAGAATGTAATACTATAATCTTGGAAAAGTCAACATGGCCGCAACGGTGACGAAGGGGTCTCACAAGACTCCAAAATCATAACTTCTGTGGTAGCACAACACATTCTTAGTGAATTTAACTAGCTATTGAGTAATGCTCAAGAGATGAAAAAAGGATGCAAGAAAGGTCAAGTGAATGTATAGAATTGTGTAGAAGATCATAGAAGATGGAATGGTTATCAAAAATATGTATATGAAGGGAGATTAGGAGGGAAAGAGGCTTTTTTCAAGCTGACTGGTCGACACAATGGTGTTACACTTCATGCCCAATGGAGAACATAATGTCCCTATGAAATCTAGAGGTAGGAATATGTTAGGGATGATAGCATACTATGTAGATATTTGTGCACCGTGCTTGTGTCCTTGGTAAATATTCCCTCAATAACATAAAATATAGGCACCAAGTTGATTCATTTTAGATGGCTGATGTGGAATTTCACATTCAGGTTTGATTTTCTAAGGTGGAGGGATGCAAAAGGGGAATTTGCAAGAGGGGTGTAAATTCACTCCTATACAATAGCCAATAACCATTATCCATGACATTAATGAAAACAACAACCAATTGAGAACTAGTTAACCAATTTACATTCATTCATACTTGCTTCATACTTGCAACAATCTCCGCCTTTGTCATTGATGGCAACACATGATGTGAAAAACCATCAAATACAACACAACAACTCTAAACACACTTCCTCATGATTTTACTTTATGTTTCTCCCCCTTAGTATATAATGCTTTTCACATGGTACTCTCTTTGTGTTCACATCTTCCTATCCCTCTTTGGCATCAATGACAAAGGAAAAAGGATGTATTACGTTAATTTACCCTTTGTCATTAAGAACAAAATACTCTTTCAATAACAACACATGACAATGCATGACACTACCTACTCCCCCTGAGAGGTAGCCACCAAAACATCATTCAAGAAGAAAGATAGATCCATAGACCCACTTGACTGATACATCTTCATATGCATCTAGTTCAAGAAAGGAGGGGTAACAACCCCTATCTTTTCTCAGAGATACTTGAAAGTATCTTTTGGAAGAGCCTTCATAAATATGTCAGCAACTTGATCCTTTGTAGGTACATACTCAAGCTTTACTTCATTCTCCACAACCTTCTCTCTCAAAAAGTGATACCTGATAGATATATTATTTGTCCTCGAGTGCATCACTAGATTCTTTGAAATATTAATTTCACTTGAATTATCACAAAAGATAGAAATAGGATCATCATACATTACTCTGATATCTTTCGATGTCTATCTCATCCACAAAAACTTGTGTACAACAAGATGCTACAAAAATATACTCAACTTTAGTAGTGGATAAGGAGACTAAATCTTCCTTCTTACTCAACCATGAGACCAATCTACAACAAAGAAAGAATGCACCACAACTTGTAATTTTTCTATCATATACACAACTAACCAAATCTATATTTGTATAAGAACTTAGTGTAAAATCAATATCCCTAGGATACCACAAGCCATAATCTGGAGTGTCATTCAAATATCTGACTATCTTCTTAGTAGCAGCAACATGTGTATCTTTAGGGTCTTCTTGAAATCTAGCCATAAGGAAAACTACATGCATAATATCCAGTCTAGTAGTAGTTAAATATAGCAATCCACCAATCATAGATTTGTATTTACTCTAATCAGTCTTAGGTGAATCATCATCTTTATCAATTTGCAACCAATCACCATAGGAGTGCATACCAGTTTGGAACCATCCATCCCAAACTTCTTCAACATTTCTCTTACATACTTTCACTTTGAAATAAAGACCCCTTTATCTATTTGATTAATTTGTAGCCCAAGGAAGAAATTCATTACACCAAACATAGACATCTCAAATTCTTTTTGAATCTTTTCAGCAAACATCTTGCACATAGTTTCATTTCCTCCAAAGATCACGTCATAAAAATATTAAACCACTATCAAGATCTTTCCATTTTCAATTTTAAAATATATATTACTATCTACCATACCTTTTTTGAAACCTTTCTAAATCAAATATCTGTCTAAACTTGCATACCAAGCTCTAAGAGCTTGCTTTAATCCATATAAAGACTTCTTCAATCTACAAACTATATCTAGTTGATTTGACAACTAAAATAGTTTTGGTTGTTCCATGTAGACCTCTTCCTCTAATTCACCATTCAAGAATGTGGACTTAACATCCATCTAATAGACCTTGAGATCTTTATGAGAAAAAATGCTAAAAACATTATGATAAATTCTATTCTTGCCATTGAAGAAAAAATCTCCTCAAAATCTATACCTTCTACTTGTGAATAACCCTTACACACAAGCCTTGATTTATTTATAAATACTTCTCCATTCTCATTTAACTTGTTTTTGAATACCCATTTTGATCGAATTATGTTTTTATCTGCCAGTCTAGGGACCAATTCCCATGTTTTATTTTTCTTAATCTGCATAAATTTCTTCTTTCATAGCTTCCATCCAATGCTCATCTTTACATTCTTCACTTATGATCTTTGGTTCAATCTCATAAAGTTAATACAAATTTATCTCACCAGTAGAAATAGCTTTGCTTCTTGCCAATACTGCTTTCCTCTTGTCTCCAATGATTTGATCTTTTAAATTATTTTTCTGCACATATTTAGGTGTCTTTGGGGACACCATCGAAGCTTCTTCTTATTCTTCATTTTGCTTCTCTTTTTCTTCCACAAATTCTTCAACTCTTACACAATCAGGTTCATCAGACACATATCCATCAACTTCAATTGAATTCTTCATTCCTTAAACAACCTTATATTTATGCTTTCTACAATCTTTCTCAATCTGTTATTGAAACATTTGTAAGATTTTCTCTTAGTAGAATATCCAATAAAAATACCTTCATCACTTCTAGCATCAAACTTCCCTAAATTTTCTCCATCATGTTTGATATAAAATTTGCTTCCAAATACCTTGAAATATTTAACTGTAGGAATTCTTCCACACCATAGCTCATAGGGAGTTTTAGTACTATTAGATCTTTCTTGAAATCAATTGAACACATAAACAATAGTGTGAATAACTTCTCTCCAATAAACTTCAGGTAGACCAAATTTACTAGTAATTGATCTAGCAACTTCTTGAATTTTTCTATTCTTTCTCTAAACAACACCATTGTACTAGAGGAGTTCTCGGAGCAGATAACTGTCTTTTTATTCCATGAACTTCAAAAAACATATTAAACCCATGGGAGGTGAATTCACCACCTCTAATAGATCTCAAACATTTTATTCTCAAATTTACTTCATTCTCAACCATATCTTTGAATGTCTTGAATCTATCTAATGCATTATATTTCTCTCTAATAAAAGTAACCAATCTATACCTAGACTAATCATCAATTAAAAGCATAAAGTACCTTTCACCTTGTAGAATTCTCACTCTTGTAGGACCACAGAGATCTGTATGAATCAAATCCAATAATCTGGTAGTAGATTGTTCCTTTGATCTGAAGTTGTTTCTTGCTTGCTTTCGAGACTAACAATTCCTACACATAGAATTAACAGGCTTTGTAATCCTTGGTGAATCTCATGGATTTCACTTCATTGATCTTTGCTAAGTTATCAAAATTGATATGACACATTCTTTGGTGCGATAACCAAATTTCATTGATTTGATTCATAAAGCAACATCCATTAACAACCTTAAGTTGATATATATTTCCTTCAGACTTCTTTTTTGCAGCAATTACTGTTCTTGATCCTTTCTTGATTTCACATCTCTCATCCTCAAAAACAAGATTATATCCTTTACTACACATTTTGTCCAACACTCAAGAGATTATTCCTTAAACCCTCAACATAGTATATATCATTAGTATTATGCTTGCCATCAAAAATTATTGAACCTATGCCACAAATCTTAGCACTAGTATCATCTCCAAACATAACTAAGTCTCCATTGTATTTTCAAGTTTAACAAACTTACTCTTATCGCTGATCATGTGATGTGAACAACCACTATCAACAACCTAATAGTTCTTTTCTTGTTTAACATGTAGGCAGAGATTATAGTATCTTCAAATTTCTCTTGAGAACATTCCTTCACCTATCTTTCAGAGTTAGTATAAGTAGGTTCATCTTTTATAGCCAAGAACAAGCATTCATTGTCATCAAAATATCTATAATCTGATTCTTCATAAAAAATACTAGCATCCTCATTCACATAGTATGCTCTGTTGATCTTCTTACCTTTATTTTCTTTGCTAAATATGTGTTTGTTCTTCTTAGCTCTTTCTGGACATCTCAAAGCATAATGTCCTATTCCTCCAAAACTAAATAATTTTAAGGGTAACTTAGCTTTATACTTTCCAGATCCTTCCTCATCCTTCTCAAAAAGTTAGCTTCTACTTCATCAAGATTCTATTAATCAGGATCATCAACTCTTGTATCCTTGAAAGAAGTTTTTGATTTGGATCCATTTCTCAAATTTGGTTTTCTCCTCATAAGATGTTAGAGTTTCCAATAAGTGATATTTAGTATAAGTCTTGCAATCCAAATATTCTTCAATAGTAGATACCTTTTCATTATATGCATCAGGGAGAGTTCTAAGAATCTTTTTCACAATCCTAGATTCATCTACTATAGAATCAAGTCCTCGCATTCCACCTAGCAACTCATCTACTCTTTGTACATAGTATTTAATGTTTTAATCTTCAGACATATGCAGAACGTCAAATTGTGCCTCCAAATTCTACAACTTTTCTTCTTTGAACTTTTCATCTCCTTCATGCATCTTTTCTAAAGCATCCCAACCTTCTTTAGCAGTCTTCAAATTTTGAACTTTTATCAGCTCAGAGTGTGAAAGACTATTCTTCATAATGAACTTCACCTTATTATTTGCTTCATGCACCTTGATTTCATCAACTGTACTAAGAACATTAGTAGGAGGAGTGTAAGTAGTATTATAAGCTTTCTCAACATCATATCCAGAATACTCCAGATATCCTTCCATCTATATTTTTTAGATAGCATAATTAGTTCCATCAAACCTCGGGTACTCAAAAGTGATCTTTCCTTCCATCCCGAACCTTCCTTAAGTGGTTAAGGTCCTCTCCAAGGAGCCAAGATCTGATACCAATTTTTGAAAAAGACAACTGAGAGGTGGGTGAATCAGTTGTGAAAAAACTTAACATTTAAAAACATCCACTAAAAATTAGATCACTCACAAATCCTTTACTAATATGATTAATCATTAAGTGCAAGGGTAGAAATAGAAAAACACCACACATACATAATAACACCAGATTTACGTGGAAAACCCAATAAGGGAAAAACCATGGTGAGGATTAGCTCACAAGATAGAGAATATCAAAGTGATTACAAAGGCTTACTATCCAACAAGGGTTAACCACTCGGAGGGCTCACTACCACATAATTACAAAGAAGATAGAAGAGGTTTGTTACAAAGAGAAAAATAATCTCAATGGAACAAAGATTTCCACCACAATTCATGCAAGCACTTGCAGACATGAATGAATGATAAAGTACACCTTCATCTCACTGCTTTTGTAAACTCAACAATTATATCTCACATTGATCTGCCCAAACTCGCATCATATATACATTGATTCACATCTATCTCACATATATCTTTCTTACATTTGTTTCTTTCACAAACAAATTGACTTGTATTTATACCATCTTCAAATTTGAACCATATCCAAAGTTGGCCACACAAAATTTGTGTTGGAATAATGAAGAAGAACATCCCATTATGCAACCTTTATGTTTTCATTGATGTCACCATGCTATATGTGTTACCATATGCTCAAGCTTGAACCATTACTCTGAACCGGTATGCAGAAATATCCTCCGATATTTTGGTCTACGATCCTCTATTAATGAATATATTTCATTGCAATTTTGGGAGATGGTTTTTGGTTGTACTAGAATATTGTAAATTCAAATTTTCATGTGCACAAGTGCTCGTATGGAGAGTTGGCACCATTTTGTTGTTATATTGTGTTATTAGGTCTATCTCTAGTTGAACTAATAAACAATTGATGGTATAATGAATTAATTTTGTATTGTGGATGTATATGTGACCTATCTTAGGTACATGCCGACATATTGTAGCATTCCACATGCTTGAATTTTTTTTGGAGATTTTTTGTACAAACTTAAAGCTGAAAGTTAGTCTTTTTGGTGAATAAGGGTTGCATCTAATTATGCCGACCTAATTGATGCTTGTGGGTGAGTTAGATATATATATTGGATAGTTTTGAGATTGAAAATAATAGACAAGTATGTGAAGATGATTCAAGGTGAATATATGTCTACCAGTATGCAAGATTACTGAGCATCAAAGGAACTGAATCAACACTTGTTAGGTGTAACTTCATCAGTTCATTTTCTGGCTGTAAGCCATTGTATCTCTATAGGCAGTGAGCCTCTCATTTTTTATAGTGAGTCCTAGAAGTGAGCCACCCTATGTAATATCTTATAAATGGTTATATTATATTATGAGCTAATCCTCACCATAGTTTTTCCCATTTTGGGTTTTCCACATAAAAATCCTAATGTTCATGTGTTTTGTGCTTTTATGTTTTGTTAATTCTCTTGCTCATTCTTATTGTTATATGCATTGGAGTATTCAGATGGTATGTGTTCAATAAATTTAAGAAGATACTAATTCACCCCCCTCTCAGTATATTGGGTGTTCAACAATTGGTATTAGAGCTTGGTTCCTCCAAAGAAGACTAAAAACTTGAGGAAGATCTTGAAGATAGGACAAATGGATGATAAATAAGAACTCCAGACTGCTCTTGAAGATCTTGATAAAGCTAAAAATGAAAACAAAGATCTGAAATAAAATCTTGATGAGGAAAATGAATGTATCAAGAAATTGAAAGAGTAATTGAAGAAATTCAGATAAAGACATAGAGAAGTAAGTGAGCAATTAAAATAAGAAAATGAAGAGATCACCAAATTGAAGGTGCAACTGGAGGAAAAGAAGAGAATTGAAGATTGTCTGAATACAGTAGTGCAAAGAAAGTCTGATGAATGCTCAAGGCATGAACAAGAGGTGGTAAACTTGAGAGAAGATATGGAAAAAGCAAGAGTTTATGAAGATAACTTCAAAACAAGCTCCACCAAGCTTGGTGAGTTGATTGTAGGATAGAAACCAACTAAAGACAAAGGTGGTTTGGGACTAGAAGCAAGTGAAAGCTCAAAAGCTATGCAGACCCCAGACAAAGTGGACAATCAAAAGACTCAAGGTAAAGGAAAATAGACAAGAAATCCAAGAGGCTTTGCTAGAAGACCGCCTATCAGACAACCAAATGCTCAAAGATATCTATCTTTCAATGGTGTTTTTTTTTCATGCAATAAATTTGGTCACAAGGAAATGGAGCATAGAATTAGAATAAACCAGTATGTTGGACCCTTCTCTAGACAATGTTTTTCATGCAAGAAAGTTGGACATAGAGCTAGTGAATGCAGAACTTAGATGATGAATTGGTTTAATGGAGGTAAAATGAATCAATCCTTTGTTGAATATTTTTATGCATGTAATAAGGTTGGAAACAAATAAAATCAGTGAAGATAAAGGGTTAATGGAGGTCAAACAAAGAAAAAAAATTGTTTGCTACAATTGCAACAAGCCCGTACATATTTCAAAATTATTTAGGAGTAAAGGAGGAAATCAATCTGATTCGGTAAAGAAGAATCAACCAGTGAAGAAAATTGACAAGAATGAGGTCAAGCAATAAATGAACAAGATATGGAAGAAGAAAGAAGAGCCAATAACATCAAGTGAGTCTATGCCCTCATCTAGTGCAGAAAATCCCTCTAGCAATTGGACCTAGCATGGTCTTAGGGGGAGCATTAACAGAAAATTATTTGACCCCCTGGATATTGGGCATGTCAGATGTTGGCACGAGGATATGTTGTAAAGAATGAACAAAAATAGCTAATGCAAAAGGAATGAGAATAAAATTTGTAGGCATGATCATTTACAGAAGAAATTAGGTTTTTTCAATGTAATGAAGAAGGGTTTTCATTAGCTTTTTGAAATCGATTGCATTAGGGCAACACATTGATTTATAAAGAAAATTTGTAAGGTGTTTTTGATCACTTATGCAATTGAAGAAAGAGGAGAGATATGTGGAGCAATATTGAGGCGATTTGAAGAGTGAGTCAAGAAAAACCCTAGTTCTGGTTCTCGTGAAGGAAAAAGGTATTTTACTCTTTTGTGTTGTTGTGGGTTTGTGTGAATCTTCTTTTTGGAATCATTAGAGCTCAGAGTGTGAAAAGATGGCAACCCCTATAGTTTTAAAAGTGTCAAAAATACCTAGACCTTCCTAACAAGAAGTATTCCATGAAGGTATTCGAAGATGACCCTTTGGGCACCTTCTCATTGATTCATCATGGTGTCATGCCCACTGAAGACACTAGAATGTGCATTCATGTTAAAAATAAGGAATACAATCACAACAAATTGATATATATGTGGCACAATGAGCTCACCAAGGATGATTTATTGGTAAAACCAGAGTATGCATATAAATTTGTGAAGAAGTTGGACCAGCGGGATTATTTTCCCAACTTCAATTCCACTCTTGATGACAAGTATGTCAAACTTGCTCTTAGTAGAATGCATGATAAGTTTTTGTGGATTGACAGACCTCACCTGATAACTAAATAAGTGATCAAGGTAGTTATTGGACTCTATGATACCAGACCCATACCAATGTTGAAGTCTGTGAAAAATGAAGTGGTGATGGAACTCACTGGAGCAACATTTGATAGAAGATCCCTTGCAACAAAACCTATTACCAATCTTGTTGTAAAGTATGCAACTATAATGATTGGTCACAAGATCTACTTCACAAATAGGGAAAAACTGGTTTTTGTTATAGCTATATACACCAAATATGACATGGCAGAAAATGGAGTAGAATATGGTTTATTGAAATTCTTCAACCTCAATTGTTTGAGAAATATCGTATGTTTAGTGCACTCCCATCTATTTCTGCACCAAAATTAGAAGAGGTTTCTATAGAGGTAAAGGAAGACAATCCTCTGGAAATAGGTAATACAGATATCCTTCCAGAATTAGGTACTACAAATGATCCTCTGGAAATAGAGAAACAAAATGAGGAAAATGTTGAAGTAAAGAAGCTTGATGTTGTCCCTCTAGGACAAACTGAAGCATAAAAAGATAAATACAAAGGTGAAAAAGAAGAAGAAAAATTAGAGGAAGAAGAAAAGGTAGAGGAAGAAGAAAGAGTAGAAGAAGAAATAAATGTGGAATCTACTGGAAAGAATGAAGAAGAAATAAGGAAAGTTTTGGAACCACAAAGGTCCTCTGAAGAATCCTCCTTCGATGATGATATATTAAAAGGCTTGTTATCCAAGAAAATAAGATTCCAACCGATAATTCCTCCAGAATTTCTATAACTCTCCATGGTTCAAGGTAGTGTGGATTTGGATAAGATTTCTCCAATTCAAAAATTGGTGTTAGGAGGTGCATTGCATGCATCTGGGAGAAAATAAATTTTGTCAACACACCAAAAGGGGACATAATTCATTGATGATTCCCTCAAAACTTTGTAAGAGGCCACACTTGATACATCAATAGATACATCTCTCACTCCATTAGAAAAGCTAAAAATTCTATTGGATTCCTTTAAGGAATATTCCTCTAGATTTCGTGAGAATACTAGACAAGAGATTGAGGAGAAAATGGTAGGGAAAAGGCTTTCAAAACTTCATGATAAGTGTTCTTTGGCATACACCAATGTGGAAAAGAGCCTAGAAGTTGTGTAGGTTTGTGAGGCCGAAGAAAATACTATATTTTCTTATTGCATAAGGTGGTTGGATTCCAAATAGATTATCAAAGATCTCATGGTCTCCATTGAGTCCCAATTGATTTCTATTTCCAGTACATACAGTGCATCTAAAGATAGAGACAGGTCAACTTGGAATGTTATCTCTACTCACAGAGAGAAATTATTTATGCTACAAAATCAAAAGGAAGATATCATCAAAAAATTCGGTCTAATAGGTGACAATGTGAGAATGGAGTACACTCTGGTGGCCAATGCTTTGGCAAATGTAGAAAAAATGGACAAGATCAACCTGACTCCTTGCACATCAGATGATGCTGAAGAGAGCCTGATAGAGTTAGAATCTTTGAATAAAGTGTTGATATCCGCTAAGAAAAGTTGGGAGAATGAAAAGTTAGCATGGCAAGGTATTCTCAAGGAGCTTCAAAGCTCACCTTCCTCCAGGTAATACCCTTCTAGTCTACACCCTTGTGTATATATGTATATTCATAATTTTGGACTTCCCTTTGTCTTTGATTTCAAAAGGGGGAGAGAATGCTATTAAGAGAAAAGAGGAGAGTGTGTTGCATTTTTTGGCACATGTTGCCATCAATGACAAAGGGGGAGATTTTTGGAAGAATGAAGAATAACATCCCATTATACAACCTTTGTGTTGTCATTGGTTTCATCATGTTATATGTGTTACCATATGCTCAAGCTTGATCTAGTACTTTGAACTGGTATGAAGAAATATCCTCTGATATTTTGGTCTGTGATCATTTGTTAATGAATATATTTCATTGCAATTTTGGGTGATGGTTCTTGGCTGCTAGAAGACTGTAAATTCAGAATCTCATGTGTAGAAGTGCTTGTATGGTGAGTTGGCATCTTTCTGTTGTTGTATTTTGTTATTAGGTCTATCTCTAGCCAACTTAATAAACAGTTGGTGTTATAATGAATTAATTTTATATTACAGATGTATGTGAAACCTATCTTAGGTCCATGCTAACATATTGTAGCATGCCACATGCTTGAATTATTTTTGGAGAATTTTTGTACAAACTTGAAGCTGAGAGTTAATCTTTTTGGTGAATAAGGGTTGGATCTACTTAGGCCAACCTAATTGACACTTGCAGATGAGTTAGATATATATATTGGATAGTTTTGAGATTGAAAATAATAGACAAGTATGTAAAGATGATTCAAGGAGAATATATGTCTGTTGGTATGCGAGTTTATTGAGCATCAAAGGAACTAAATCAACACTTGTTAGGTGAAACTTCATCAATGCATTTTTTGGCTGTAAGCCATTGTACCTTTGTAGGTTGTGAGCCTCTCATTTTGGATAGTGAGTCCTGATAGTGAGCCACTCTATGTAATATCTTATAACTGGTTATATTATATTGTGAACTAATTCTCATCGTGGTTTTTCCCATTTTGGGTTTTCCACGTAAAAATCCTAGTGTTCATGTGTTGTGTGCTTTTATATTATATTAATTATTTTGCTCATTCTTACAATTATATGCATTAGTGTATTTGGATGGTATGTTTTTAATAAGTTTAAGAAGATATTGATTCACCCCCCTTCTTAGTATCTTGGGAGTTCAACAATTTGTACTTTCAAATTCAAATTATGTCGGTTCAAAAATATTCTACAGTGAAATTAGAATGAGGGCGACCCAGAAACATGCTTCAAAACACTTCCATAAGCTTTGAAAGTAGTGTTAAACAAAAGGTCGGCCAAACCAGTGTAAAACACATAAATCAAATAGGCACACACAACTTTACCATGAACCAATATTTCTAGACAAAAAAATTAACTTGAAAACATTCCCAACAACTTTTCCTAAAAACCAAATCATAAGACTTGAATAAGAAGAAATTTGGAGAAACTATGTTTCTCCCAGACCTTAGCTAGATACACTGAAAAACATAGTTCACAACTAGTGAACATAACTCACATTGTACAACAATCCAAAACCACAAAATCTGGATATAGAAACTTCCAACAACCATGATCAAAATATCTAAACCACACAAGCATAGGAAAAAATCCTAGAG
The DNA here is from genome assembly GCA_007115665.2 of Sequoiadendron giganteum. Taxonomy (NCBI): domain Eukaryota; kingdom Viridiplantae; phylum Streptophyta; class Pinopsida; order Cupressales; family Cupressaceae; genus Sequoiadendron; species Sequoiadendron giganteum. Next base: position 398,844,677 of record CM021102.1, on the reverse strand, counting down.
CAAAACCTGAAGCAACCACTGAACATGTGTAACCTTTCTTCATTAAATATTTTTCAATATCCTTGACATATACAACCAATAACCATTATCCATGACATCAATGACAACAACCAATTGAGAACCAGTTAACCAGATGACATCAATGACAACACCTTCATACTTGCTTCATACTTGCAACAAATTACACAACAAGCTTTGATGAAGTTGATTATGAACAACCACAGAATCCAAAAGAAATGAAAAAGCTTTATGGAAAAGGTTATGAACTTATGAAACAAATTTCTTATAGTGGAAAAGGATTTGGTGCTAGTGAATAAGGTATTTGTGTCCCTATAGAGCCTAACATACAAGAAACCACTAGTGGTCTTGGTTATTTCCCTTCAAAAGAAACAAAAACATCAAAAAAATCCTTCATTCAATACAAACACTATTACAAAAGATTCTCCTAAGACAACTTTAACTTTGGTGCATCCTGAACTAATAGATACTACATGTGGGAATATCTCATTAGATATGCATAAAACTGACACTTTTTCTACTTATTATAATAACTAACATTAGTTTTTGCTCCTTTTCTTGTGCTATTTATAGTATCATAGCATATTCACTACCATGCATGAGGGTATAAACTTGGCTTTATGCAATCATGTTTCCATTTTGGCAAGGAGTAGCATATCATCATCAATTTTTGGCTCACCTTTTTCCCTTTGGGGGCAAGGGGTTAGGTAGCCTTATCCTTGTATGATACTTGTCATTATCTCTTTTTGGCTAGTTAACCACCTTCCATGTATATATAAGAGCAAGCTTGGGATGTGGACGACATGCCTTAAGTTGGCTTACATGTGATGTAATTTCTTTCTATGTTATCTTTAGCATTGCATTTTGTGGGAAACCCTTTATTCATAATGTAGCTTCATTTGGAAACATATGACTTGGCATAGGGATTTCCAACAAGCTATCATGTCTTCTTTATTGTTTAGCATTGATTATTTTCTGCATTAATGTTATTTCTCACAAGATGGTGTTTAGCAATTTCTTTAAAGTGGGGGCATACATTGGCATTATCATTTTGAAATTTTTGACTAGATATCTTATGTTGTCTTATCCTATTTGCATTTTTTTCATAAGTATTTATCATAACGTATCTTTCTAACCTTGTGAAGCTCAAACCATTTTAAAGGCCACCAAGAATAACACACTTTGCTTGCCAGTGGAGACTTGCCTTGTTTGTTCATAGGTGCTTAGCATAATGCAGCTTGTTAGGCCTTATGAAACTCAAAGTTTTGTTTTGTTTTTTGGTGCCTTATTGAAGTTATTAGAGGGATAGCTTTGGTATGGTATGGAATCCTAATAATATTCTCTCATTTTCCACCCTTGGGGGCTTGCCTAGTGGATAGCCAGAGTTCCATGAGCCCATGTGAGTGTGTGTGTGTGTTATTTGCATAGTCGACAACCAAAGGTATTCTTTTAAATGCTTTTGGATAAATAGCCAAGGCGTGTTCCACATTGCGTTAGACAATTGAGGCTTGATCCACCCTTTTTGTTTTTACCATATCTTTAAGTCTTTGATGTTGTATGATTGAGTAATCTTGTTGTTGATGCATACATATGTTTTTAATGTGTACTTTAGTGTGATTTTGATGCAAGGTACTCTTCTCACTAAAGTGGGGGCTAAATTTAGTGTAGAAAAATGTATCCCTTTTATATTTTCACACTTTTTTGGGCCCTCTTAGTTAATTTGGACTTAATTGTGCCTTATTTTAGTGTTGTAAAGTGCACCCTTTTACATTTTCACACTTGCTTAGGGCCCCTTATTTAATTGAGCTTAATCATGACTTAATTGCCCCCTTAATTCATTTACCAAGCATATTTAATTACATTTTTCAAAGAGGAAACCCGACATTCATTAATTCCTTAACATAATACTTCTCATTGAGCAATGTGTGTCCTAGGTTTAGGTACCCGGGGCCCATTCTCCCATGGGCGAATGGGTCCTCCCTTGACCTTAGGACATAAATCTAAATTATGTTTTTGGATAGATTTTAATATCTCTAAGTGTATATTTAGATGTCGGCTTGTGATATTTGAATTTCGGTGAATTGAGGATACACACCTATAAATATAAGGTCATTTCACTATGTTTCACCTAGAAATTTTGAAGTGAGCATTCCTATAGAAAATTTGATGATCAAGAGCACTTTCAAAGGCATTCAAGAGAAAATTAATCATATTTTTATTACAACATTCAAGATCCACTTGCCATGTCAAAGTATTCTTGCATCATGCATGTTTTTGGAGCTAATATGGTGATGTAGGTTTCATGATCCATTCAAGCATTCAAATCCATTATTTCAAGAAATATCCAAGGTTTAAGATCCAAATCCATTGAATCCAATTCATGTAAGTTGTAGATTTACATTCCAAGATTTATTCAAGGTTTTGTTGAGTGGTAACATTTCTTTGTTCATTCTTTATTCCCTCTTTCATGTTTCATTTCATTCCAAGGTTTGATTACCAAAATGGGTTTTGACCAAGTAAAACCACCATTCACCAAAAAAACAATTTTTCTCTCTTATGACATGTTTGCAGATATAGGTGGAAGAAAGCTTGAAGATATCTTGAAGAGAAAAATTGAAGAAGTTGAAAAAGCTACAAAATTTGTCATAAAAGTTGTTATCTCATGGAAACTCATCTACAAAATTTATTTCTCACTTTCAGACATTGAGACTTAGAGAATTTGGAAGTGCGGAGATAGGACCAAAGAATCTCGAAAGCTACAAAAAAATACTACCAAATGACCCATTCTCCCATGGGAAACTAAGTCCCAGGTTAGCTTCAGTAATTGAATTTTGGTGAAAGGTACATTTTGATCTTCCCTTCTCTAATTTGCAACTTGATTGTATGTTGTATCAATATTGAGTTTAATATTGTTGTTTCAAGTGTTGGATTTCATCTTGGTGTAAGTGTTTGGCTTATAGAGAGCTTGCCACTTTGCTGAATTCTTGTGATGATCATGTGAATGATGAGGACTGTAAGAAAGAGGAGCTTGAGATTGAGGTTTCAGTTAAAGGTGAAGGTGATGTTGTTTTTGACCACTCAAATCATTTCCTCTCAAGCCCAAATATTTCAATGGGATGCCTTATTAGACATATAGCTTGGTTGGAAGCTAACAAAAAGGAGAAGCCCCATGGAAACACTGATCTAGAGCATTAAATAAGGTACCAAGCTGAGCACAACTAGTCCATTTGTTCACTTTATCACCATTGTTTCCATAATCAAATCAAATGGGTAAGTGATTGCATTTTCCTTCTTGGAAAGTAGTTGCAGTAGTTTTTTAAATATTTGATCATTCTTCATCTCTTTTTTTTGAATCACAAGCATATGGAGCACTATAGATTGTAAAGGAGGGGTAGCTACTTTCTTGAACCAATGAATGGTTTTGTTTAGGCAGCCCTTTTCCTCAGTTAGTAGATTAGGTTAGTGTTTTTCTACTAATAAGTGCTTAAGGAACATTTATTTTAGTTGTTTTCTTTCCCTAAATGTTGTTGCACATGTTTGTAGGCCACCAGGGCCTTTTAGTTTGCTTTCAATTCAGTTTTCTTGCTGTTTGGAGTATTTGTAGTTGGGTTTCAGAGTTTTCTAAGTTAGAGAAAGGGCAGATTTGACTCCACGCCCAATGGATTTTTTAAGGAAACTAGTCTATATGCTTAATAGGAAAGAATTCAACATAAATCACCAAAAATGTCACCAAATTTTCACTTACAACTCAATTTGGTAGAGTTGAAACGATTTTTTTTTCATTTTAAGGTGAAAATATTCTAACATATTTATGCCATGCTTAACCATTGCATATTAAATTTTAAAAGAAAGAGTATGGTTTTTATTGTGCAATGTGTTACAACCAAAGGATACCAAAAGGAAGAATTCAATTTTGTCATTCAATGCTTTGCAACATAAAGGAGATTACATGAATTATAAGTTTCTTTCACTCATTTTGCTACGTTTCATTCATTTTATAAAAGAAATATACACAAGATTGCATAAGTATTTATTTTTTATTCATTAAAAACAAAAGGAGTACTCAAATGTCCCACACAAGTCGTGGGAGTGGCTGAACTAAACCAACATAGAAAATACACTATACATTTGAAGATGAAAGCAATAAAAGGAGAATATAAGGAAAAAAATATCCATCATTACCTATTGAAGTTTGGTGTTAGTCTTTGTTGTTGCTTGCTCCTCCTCGCTCCTGATCTTCAAGTGAACCTACATCATGATAAGAGGGTTGGTTAGAGCTTTGGATATGAATCTTCGTATGTTTCCTATCAATAAAAATATAGCATATGCCTATGATGCTTTAAGTCAGTGAGAAAGTATCAAATATATGCAGAAGAGACTGTAAATCAAACATCACAAGAGCATTGAGCTTATTATTTTTTTATCTAACATGTTTGTTCACTGTGCAGGTATAGGTGAAATCATGTTTTTGATTCATTTTTTAAGACATCATAGCATGTGGTGCAAAAATGGGCTCCCACAAGGGTTGAGCCTAGCATGCTGCCCCTAAATTTCAAGAGGGGAATGAGATAGGAATAAACATTCATATTGCTCAAATCAAAGCATTTTTAGTTGAGGGAGTACTTCATAAAGTGACTACAAGAGTAAAAAAATCATTTTCTCATTCATGACAATCAATTCAAAAGTGCAAGGAAGTGAAGATCACAAATGAACAATGGACTCATAAGATGCCTAAGTAATATGCAAATCATAATAAGTACACCATTTCCTCATTAAGATTTCTATTTTCATATAAATATTTCATGTTGTCCTTGTTTAGTTCCATATAATGGTGTTGTCATCATGTTTTGTGTCTCATTGCTTCCATACATCAAGTTTTTTGTTGGCTATGGCGTTATAAGGGCATACCCTGAAGGTACAATTATCAAGAGGCAAGAAGGGGTGACAAACAAAGTTTACTTTGAGGGGATAATAATCATGTGCTTTCTCAAGAATGGGAAGGAGTGGAAAGGTATTGGAAGTGCATAGTTACAAGAAAAAAAAGACAACAATAAAGAGAAACTAAAAAAATCATAATAAGAAAGACAAAGAACAATCAGTTCCTCATTGCAAATGTAAGGGCTTGTAAGTACTCAGAATTGTGCATGATCATGAGAGATATAAAAGCACGTTCTTCTATCCATGTTTGATCTCTTCAAAGGCACTATGCATTGTTTGGAAGATGTCATTTCATTAAGACAAACATGTATGTATCAAAATATAAGCTGCTCTCAATAAAAGTCAAAGTGCATGAAGGGTACAAAGGGGACTTTAACCTCTACCAGTCATTAAAGGATGATATGGTGACCTAAAAAAGGAGCATTCCTCCATGTAAAGGTGTTTAAAGAGTTGGCTTACATATTAAAATCATGTAACTTTGAGGGGTTGTTTGTAGCAAAGGGAGTAAATAATGTCTTGTCAACAATTTGTTTCCACATGGTACCCATGAGACTAAAATAAAGCTTTATCAAAAGATCCAAGACCATCATTATTTATAGAAAGAGGAATATATACCTAGAATCTGCAAAGGTTTCAAAGTGAGGGTTTCAAAATATAACCCAGAATTTTGTGTTAAAATGTCAGGGGTTTCTATAGAAAATGAAAAACACCTAGAATATATAATGATCTCAAAGTGAGGTTTCAAGAGATAAACCCAAAATGGAGGAAAGATTATATTATTTTCACTTCTTTTAGAAAATAAAACCATATTACCATATTTAGAAGTAAGAAAATGCATTTTTTAAAAGCAACAAACTGAGCATCATAGAGCTAGGGTTTCAACTTTAATGGGTCTGTGGTTTTATGGTGAGGTTGAGCCAAAGTTTTCATTATTTCTTTCCAATAAAAGAGAATCCATAACTAAGGGTTTCAAACCCTTCTCTCTAGAAATTTACAGAACCACAAAATACAGAAATACTAAGAAATGAAGAGGTTGTGGCCTAAAGGTTTCCATTATTTTCTTTTGTTTCTACAAGTGGCTAAACCCCATAAGGATTTTATATGGATTTTTTGCATAAATACAAAAAAAAAACAGCTCAAGAGTTTGTGAAGCCTATTCTAGAAAGCTCTTGTACATGGGAAGATATATTTGTAAAAGAAATGTTTTATTTTCTTTCATGAAAACAAAGCAAGAAAAGTCTATATATTTTTTTTTTGAGAATAAAGAAAAATATCTCATAGAGGCTGTGGCCATGAAAGTAGAATGGGTGGAATACCCTATAGGAGCCAAATGTATGGAAAAAATTAAGAATGGTAATTTTTCAAGCCTTTTTTTTGTAAAAGACAAACAAAAAGATCTTCTTCTTCACAATAGAAAGCACAAGAAAAGAGCTTACCTGCGGTCTTGAAGGAGATTCAGGCATTGTGCAAAACTGAAACCCACCTCTCGAGTGCCCATACAAACTTTAGAAAACTCTTCAAATATCGGCCTCAAAGCAAAGAAGTATCAACAAAAGATGAAGGCATGAGAAATGTATCAGAAAATAATGGTGGTCGTGGCTAAAAGGCCAGAGGATGTATTCAAAATGAAGATAGTGAAGAGGCTTTTGCATATTTGGTTGAAAGAGATACTCACTAGTGAGTTTCTTGTGAGAAATTCCTCCATGAAAGCTTTAGAAAGCATGAAAGATCAAATCCTAATGGCAACGGTATGCAAAGTGAAGTTTCTCCAAAGTCCAAGTGCAAAAATGATAAGAGAGAAGTGGAGGCGAATGGAGTTTTGTGTTAGTGTTTTCAAAATTTCCCTAAGTTGACCTTTCTTTTTTCCACATTATTTTTTAAATATTTGTCCTCTATTAATGCCTTAGTGGTTTTTTTTGAGTTTTGTGTATTGAAGTCATGCCTAGGTGTTTTCACTTAGTGATTTTTATGATTTTTGAGAAAACCGTATGGCTATGCCTAGGTCTTTTTTATGATTTTTATTAGAAAATCAAAGTGCCTATGACATGGATGTTGTATAATTGGAATTTTTTTATCCAATATCATATACTTTTCGTTGTATTTTGAAAAAATCAAATCAAAACCCAAGTTCGAGCCTTTCCATTTTGTAATTTTGAAACTGCAGAAATTGTAAAAGAATATTAAGGCAATATTCTATAAATTGTCTTAGTATTTGTTATCTTAAATGTAGTAAAATTAGAGAAAGTATTGATTTCTCCTATAAACCTTCTATTTCTAGTTTGAGTCTTTTTGTGAAAAATGGAAAAAATAAGCAAACTAAAGTTTCTATTTCAGTTTTCCAGTCAGTCTAGGCTTGATTTTTAGGTCCTTTTGGGTCAACCCACTTGAGATAGAAACTTTCCATCCTTTTCATCTAGTTTGGAGGAATTTTGGGAACTATTTTGGAGGCTTTTATTTTGAGCTCGAAAATGACACTAGAGTTACTATTTTGAGGTGCAGTCCACTTAGAGTTTTCCCTCTCACTCTTGGAGACAATTTGTAGGCATGTATTGGAGAAAAACTTAGTTTTTCTCTGTTCAAATTTTTCTTTTTACTATTTTGACTACTTGTAGAGATCTTTGTAAGCCATTTTTTGTACTTAGATTTTCATATTGCATATTCCTTCAATTCAATAAAAATAGTAGAGCATTCCTATCTCATATTTGTAGTATTGAATTGATGTTTCTTTGTGATCATAGAATTGGATCCTTTGTTATGTCTCTCTATTGTGAATCTATGTGCACAAATTTCATATGATTCAGGTTGTGTGTTGTGTTTAGTTTTTGAGCCTTCATGCAAATCACTATTGATTTGTATGTTTTAGATGAGATTGTGAGAGTTAATGTTTTGATAAATTTATTGTGAGTGAAGCTATTAAAATAAGTTAAAGTTATGGTGCATCACCTTTAGATGTTAGGATTTTCTTTTTTCAAAGTTATCCTTCTCCCCTTTCCTCATAAAATTATTTAGATTAGGTGATCTACTAGGGGAACCAACCCTATCTGGAGATTCATTCTCGACATAGGTCACCCACAACTCGAGAGTGTTTCCATGTTTCAATAGGATAGTTAAGTCAAATCTTAGCTAGGGTGCAATCCTGATTGTGAACAATTAGTTTACTATTTTAGTTTTTTCTCCCCAAAGTGTTATTTGACCTTGACCCCCATCCTTCAGTCATAATGAAATATAAATATTCACATCTTGATTTGACTCACCTAAGGGTTGTAAATCAATTCTTTGTGTGGATCTCATTTCCTAATGAAATTGAGGAAGATAGGTCCATCATAACCCCATTCAATCACCTATTTTTCTTTGTTTCACACATATAAAAAAATGCTTCAAATTTTTACAGACCCTTCCAAACTTTGCATTACTATTTCACTTGTGCAAAACCACTCTACCAAGATTTTTAACATCAAAATACCTTCAAATACATTTATTTTGTCATCACAAAAAACTCAACCATCTCCACAACAACATCACTACTAGGCTATTATGCTTGAACTGATCCTTTCAACATTTCATGATCAAAATAGCTTCTATGTCTATTTTATTCACACATTATCACTTATAATACTAATAATACACCACACACCTCTTTCAACAATATTGATTACATTTATATCATCTACAACACTTCAAAAACTTTCTCCTTTGTCGGCCAAGATGAAATGTATAATATGAAACATGCAATGACCACAAGTTAGTTCCCAAGGAATATGTGGTAAATATAAATCAAATGTGGTTCAAACCAAGAGATAATTAGGACCTATTTGACCTTAACACACATCTCCTCACTAGCTTACACTTCCAAACACCTAGCACCAACTCAACATGCCAAGTTGGCCCAACAAACACTTAACCTTCCATAAATTAGCTCCAGACCTAAAGCGATACCAAAGAGACCAAATAACTTAATTTGGATCACTTTACAAGAATAATATGACTTGAAAAAACATTCTCATACACTCTTTTCACAACTTCATGCTACTTCATGTTAGCACAAATAAATGCATACCAAATCCAACATCTCTTGCAAACTATGAACACATGGTTTTGAAATAGAACATTAAAAATCATACTTGTAATAGACAAAGACATTTGAAACTTGAACTGAGCATACCAGATGACCATCTAAGCTTATATTTTAATCAATAAATCCTAATTTTAAGATGTGGTGAAATGCAGTGGCATCTATTATCTTCCTCTACTTACCTTAATCAACAACAAGAATTTTCTTCACTCAAATGACTCTAGAAACTACTATGGTACATATTATCACTAGAAACTTGAATCATATGTGTGTCTTAATTTTATCTATCAATAATCCAAGCCATAGGACCATATATTCAATAGTGGAGAGTGTAAAGCATTATACTATCTCTTTAGTGACTACAACAACCATGTGTAATTACTACCTGTTGACTCTAAAACACTTTGTGATAAGCTTCATGATCTCAAATTTGAAACACATACCTAAGAGAAGTTAGAAGCTATCTTATTTATCTATAATTTCATAACTTCAAATGCAGTAAAATGTGGTACATTCTCCTAAGCCTGTGGCACCTTTCTTGACTTGAACTTTACTTAACAAAATTTCTTCAATTTTTTTATTAATTTCTTTATCCAACACCAATCCACATGACCTCATGCCTTCCATGATATTCGTTATTAGCACAAATCATCAAGGAAATTGATAAAATACACATATCATGAACTTACACATGAACTTTAGAAGATAAATTACAACTGTGTATGAATGATACTAATCTGCTTATCTTCCACCATCATTGCTCCTTTGATCTACTGGTACAACTGTGTACAAATGATACTGATCATCATCACTCCTTTGATTTACCCATTCAACATCACTATTTAGTTGAAATCAATGACAACATATGCAACAATTTAATTATAAAAATATGAATTATACTCATACAAAAATGACATGTAAATCACTTTTTTAAATAATATTTAAATTATTCATAGTTTCTTTAGTATAATTGGTAGAATATGGTGAATATTAAAATATGTGGATTTTTGTGTCCTAATAAAGTTGAAAAGTGACACATTCTTATCCTTTCACCAAAACCTTAATTATGAAACAATAAAGTGGTGTAAGGGAAAATATAGGTTTGCCAAAAATGTAAGGGTACCACACTTTATATGAAATCATCTACCATAATTAAATAGTGAACCTTGATTCAAATAGTACACAATTAATCTAGATAAAATATTATTTTATTCAGGCTTGTTCCAATTACTTGTTTATGTTCAAATTTTGTCTTGCCTTGACTATGGTGTGTGATTTAATACAACCCCTTTTTCTTCTTTTAATATTGTAATATTATTTCTTAGATTATATAAAATATAAATAGGAATTTATTTGTTGAAAAAAAGTTATAATATGCTCAAGAAAATTTAAAAATTGAATATATGAAACTTAACTTTGATTTAAATGTTTATGTCTTATATATAAATGTTAGCTATCAATTTTTCTAGGTATCATAATTTTTGATAGATAAGGTATTTAAACCGTACATACTAATGCTAAGAACCAAAAATAAAAAAAAAATGTTGGGTTATAAAACACAAAAGTATAATTTTTAGGGCTTTAGATGCTATTTTTTGCCCCCCAAAAAATATCAAAATAGTTCTTAAATTGAGAGAGATAGTGTTGTGTCGAAAAAATTATCCCTTTTCCACACTTAATTTGGGAATAATTAGTATTAAAGTGAGCTTAATTATGCCTTAGTTTAGTGTTATAATTTCACACATTCATATTAAGTTTAGGGCCATTTTAAAACTGAATGGACTTAATTGTGCGTTATTTATGGTGTTGTAAGGTGTATCTTTACACTTTCACACTAATCTAGGTCTTTATTAATTAATTGAGGATAATTTTTTGTAATTGCCCCTTTAATTCAAATCCAAGCCTAATTAAATGTAAATTTCGAGGGATAAAACCCGAAATTCATAAATACCATTTCATAACACTTAACTTTGGAAGATATGTGTCCTAGGTAGGTGAGCTAGGACCTATTTTACACATGGTGAATAGGTCCTCACTTAGTCCTAGGACCCTATTTTACATTAATATTTCACCTTGTCTGATGTGTGTCCTAGGTAAGTGACCTAGGATCCATTCACCACATGGTGAATGGGTCCTCACCTAGACCTAGGACCCCTCTTTGAAATCTATTTTTGGTTTTATTTTTTTGATTTCAAATCTATAATTCAATGTCAGCTTGTGATATTTGAATTTCAAGAATTAATGTTAAGATATGTATAAATATAAGGTTATTTCACATGGTTTCATCTAAGCTTTTAAGTGTTCAAGTTCTAATAGAAAATTTATGAGATCAAGAGCATTCAAGAGCATTTTCAAGGCATTCAAGGGAAGATTTGTAGAAGATTATTATAGCAATCAAGATTACATTTTCATGTCAAAGATGTATTAAATCATGCATGTTGTTTGAGCTAATATATTAATGTAGTGTTCAAGATCTATCAAGCATATCAAAGGAATTGTTTCAAATCAAATTTCATGATCAAGATCTACATTCATTTAAGCCACTTCATATTAGATTTCAGATTTATCCAAGTTTAAAATAAGGTGTGGTGAGTTGTGACATTGCATTTTTTCATTCATCATTCCTTCACGCTTTTATTCATTTCAAGGTTTAATTACCAAAATGGGGTTTGACCAAGGAAAACCCCTATTCCCTAACAAACAAAATTTTTCTCCCTTTGATGCGTGATTGTATATTTTAGGTTGAAGATCATTTGGAGAGAAGAAATGAAATAAGTTGCAAAATTTTCAAAGATGTGGTTTTATTTCCAGCTTTCTGATAGTGTCTAACTAGAATATGGAAGTGTAGACATTGAAGGAAAGAACCCAAAAAGAGATTTGTCAGAGCCCTAGCCAGGACCCATTCGTCATAGGGCGAATGATTCCTTAGTGAGGTTTGAAAAAGAAACTTTGGTGATAGGTACAAAACATTTGAACCTTTCCAGATCTCCCTTTTCATTACCATTTCAATTAGATTTAATTTGTGTTCCTCATTTGCATATCATAGCTTGCATATTGAATTAAATATAGAGAATTAGGTGCTTCATTATTATACTCCATTTTGACCCCCCCTACCTATTTTTTTTCATTTTAGATAGTTATGGAAGTATTGACCTCTTAGGGCTCTATGATTGAAGTGTGGGTATCAATAGGCTTTCTAGATCAAAATTTATAGCCTCCAAAAAATTGTCTCTCACATTAGAAATATAAAAGAATCTGACACATAAGAGATCAACAATTAAAAACATTGTGATGCAAGCTATGACATGTTATAAGGAAGCTTTGAATAGAAATAATGGATCCAAAATAGAAATCCCTTGTTTATAAGTGGATTATGATGAGCATATAACAAATAGAAGGAATATACTAGTTTTAGCTAATTGTCTTATCATGGTATTTGGATGTTGGGTTTTAACTAGGGATTTATGGAGCGAATTTTTATTGATTTTAGATCAGTATTTCCTAGTTACCATATGATGGTTTTATATATTTCTTCTCCCCTTTATTCGGTGCTTGAGATGGAGGTTTCATAGTCAATTTTATAGATTGTATTACACTACCAAATTGATCTAAATATTATGTTGGTGGTACTTTTATAAAGGATTGGATTGTACAAGTATATTGTAACCATTGATTACTAAATAATAAATTAAGTTTATTTCAATTGTGGAATTTTCCTCTCCAAATAGTTTTCCCCTTATAAATCATAGTGTATGGTACATTTTTTTTTAAATTCTTTGTAATGATATGCTCGTATTATTTTTTGTACATACCTCCTCTCATAAATTATTGTAGGAAGGGAATTTTGTACCTCTAATTTCTTTCATTTGATATTATATACAAATCAACTCAAATTATAGGTGTTAGGGAAAAGGCCATTTTATTAATCTTGGAATGGTTGGAAGCTTACATAGAAGAAGATCTTGTTGAACAGAAAATGGAAAGTATGTCACATACATAGATGGCCAAGTTGATGGGAACTAATTTGAGATTTATAGTTTCAGGATGAAGGACATGCTCATAGAAAAAGATCTATTGGTTGTAGTATGTGGATCAAAACCATTTGGAATGAAACAAGAATATAATGACATATTGGTTAAGAATGTGAAGGGAATCATTAGGCTCTATATGGTAGAATCTATGTTGTTAAATTTAAATGAAGAATCTACTATACTATATCGTTGGAATAAGTTGGAAAATATTCATTATGATAAATCACAGGTAAATAAATATTTCTTGATAAAGAAGTTGTATACCCTCAATATGGATGATAGTGGTTATGTAGTTGATCATTAAAATTGAATTGAAGACACTGAAAAAAATTCTTATTCAATGAGCATCATTTTTCTTGGTCTTCATCTCCGCATAATTAAATAATTTTAATTATTTAATTAATTCACTTCTTAACCTTTATTCTAATAGGATCAATTAAATAAAATTAATTGTGTCGCTAACACCCCCTTTATTCAATAATTAAATAAATTATTATTTATTTAATTATTTACCTTTTATCATTCACCTATAGTCAAATGATAATAATTATTATTTGTCTACTTAATTGACCTTTCCCATTCTTCTATAATTAAATAATTATCAAAATTATTTAATTATCCAACGCCATTCTTCTCCCCTATTAAACAATTAATTCAAATGAATTATTTAATGTCTGATTTCTATTTCTTCCCATTTAATTAAATTGATTTCATAAATCAATTTAATTAAATGCCTATATTCTCCCTCTTCCAAATAAATAATTCAAATGAATTATTTATCCTCCACTTGTCCAGAGATTCCTTCTTATGAATTAAATGATTACAATTTTTAATTCCTCTATATTCTTCCTCCACTATCTCATTCTTGAATCTCAACCATCGATCATCTCTAAGCTCTTCCTAATCTTGACCCTTCACTTTGTAACCTCTACTTCTTCATGTTGCATGTCTTCTCATTCGTCTATCTTGGAATTTTTATAGAAGCTCGATCTTGACCTTCTATTTGAATGGTTTTCTATAAAAGAAGCCTTCCTTCTCCATTTTTGATTTAACAACCACTTATCTCTGACTTTCATGCTTACAATTTGTAGGTATTTGCACATGTTTATCATGATCTGAGGGCATATTTGCAAAAGAAGCTTGAGGAGAGACAAGAGAAGTTAATCAACTTCAAACATGGGGAATGATTTTACTTGAATTTTTTCATTTTCCTCATGCTTGTTTGTTTTCTCTTGTTTTAGATTAGGTTATTTTCTTAGATAGTGTTGTGGTTGTCACTAGAATCTAGGCTGCTCAATTTTACCCATCTTACATTGGTGAGCCCAACATGAAGGACAAGTTTTATAGGTTTCATATGAATTTTTCTTTTGTTTTTGCAGGTTTTTCATATGAAAAGACATAATTGAGACGTGTAGTGATGCAACTGCTAAGAAATGACACAACTGATAAAAACTATGACACAACTGTTAGGTGAGAATCAAAATTCAAAATAACGATGCATTTGTGACACAAAATGATGCATCTATGGGCAAGAGACTTAGATTTGAAATTGTGATGCAACTGATATACAATGACACATTACAATAATGCAACTGAAGCTAAATGCCACAATCGCCTAAAAGGTATTAAAAATTTATGTTTTCAATTTTCTTTAAATTTTCCTTTTGGTTTTTCAATAGATTAGAGACTTTTGTGTGCTAACCATCTTTTCCTAGTGTGTGGCTTTGGATCTAAGGAGTTTTTAAAAAAAAAAACTTTAGAAACAACAAAAAAATTGAGCTTTTCATTATTTTTGTTTAAGGATAATCAACTTTATTTTACAACTTGCATCAAAATTAATAAGGGTAAAATGAGCATGCATCTCTCATTCATAAGGGTTTAAAATGAAAAAAAAATGCACATTACACTCATGGGATATAAAATGAACATGCATCACACATTATTGGCCTAAAAAGAATTCAAGTTTTTATTTCATCATAAGAAAAGGGTTAAAATTAACAAATGTTTTTGTGTTTTGTGGTTTCCAATTCATCATTGGATGTGTATGCTCTCCTCTCATGCTACTTGGTGATCTTGAGGATCAAAATAATTTCTTTGATGCTTGTACAACCACCGCTACATTTGGATTTGGAATTAAAATGAACCCCATGTGAGTGTGAGGCAAAGACATTGTGTATGCTCTCTCCTTGTGCTTCGTGCGATCTGGGAGATAAAAAAAAATGTACTTCCTTGCTTTTGTATATCTTTAGAGGGTCTGCCACCCCACTTTAAAAGCTTGGAACAACCCAAGTAGTAACAAGCTAAAGACAAGCTCTTTCAAACTATTATATAAAAAATGTGTTTGTCACAAAATTCATAATCAACATACGCGGATGTGTCACACCGACAAGTGCCACCCCTAGTGTTCGTGTGACATGTTAAAATCCTTTCTTAGGAAGGGACTGCGAGGCCTCTTGATTAGAATAATCTTGAGCTAATATTTCCACATGTATGGCCACCTTGAATGAATGTTCTTACTAAGAACCAATTGTTTAGTGGCCAAAATACCTTTCATAGCTAGCGCATGAATGATCATTCTAAAGCCACCCCACATTTTCACCATTCATGTGTAGAGGAAGAAATTCCTCTTTGGGGAATTGAGACTTGGTGTGCCTAAGAAGTGAGTTTCATGTAAGGGGGAGCTAGTGCCACCAAGTCTCTAGTTGTCTACCTTGTTTAGTTGGCTACAGAAATCCAAGTGGGAATCTAGCGAGTGGTATATTTTCCAAGCGTAGGTTGTGCATGTTGTCTATGAGTGTTTATCTTAAAATAAAAATCTTTAACACCCAAAACCAAATCAAAACAAGTGTTTGTGACTGTATTAAACATTTTTCAAACTTCATCTCATAAAATTTCAACAAAATCAATTACAAACCCACTCAAAAACTAGGTCAAAACAATAAAATTGAAAAATCAACACTCTGTGAACCACAACTACCAAAAATAGGTCTGTAATTATATTTTTGTGCTACAACTTCTCACTAGAAAACCACAACTGATACCCTACACCTCATCTATAGAAACAAAGCTGCAATTGATATCCTACACTGCATTTGTAGAAATAGAGTTGCAATTGATATTCTAAACTGCAATTGCCAAAATAGGCTTGCAACTACATTTCTATGCTACAAAGTGAGGAAAACCACAACTGATATCCTACACTACATCTATAGAAACAAAGCCAAAAACAATATTATGAACCACAACTACTAATTAGAAACCCGCAACCAGAAATGACGCATCTAAGAAAACAATGTCGCAACTACTTGACAAACTAAAATTCACAAAATCCTTGTCCAAAATTCAATCAATTCATTTTAACAAAACTTGACTTCTAAACCAGAGACTTGTAGGCCTTGTTGGAGTGAAAAGACACTGAGAGGGCGGTGAATCAGTGTTATTAACCATTTTTATAAATTTTACTGAAACTGAAATAAACCAAGTGTATGCTCTCATTTATCAATGATAAACTCATTCATGTATTGAATGCAATCACATAAACTGAAATGAGAATAGTGAAACATAGCATTTTAAAGAATTCAAGCACTAAATCAAATGAACCACAAATACTCAAATAAACACAAGATATGCCGAGTGGAAAACCCTCCTGGGGTAGAAAAACCACTCCTTAACCTACTGCCTTTTTCAGGCTTTCATTTCAATAATCATTTTTGACAATGCCTCATAGGCTGTTTTCTAAGCACCAACTCAAGGAGCACCAACCCCTTTTCTATTTTTAGTAAAACATACAATGATACAGAGGATCTTTCTGTTTCCCTGATTTTTGTCAAGTGCCTCTTGATAGATAATGTTTACAATTCTCAAATGTCAAGAATGACACTTCAAAATTCCACCCATTGTCAAGCCTTAAGACAACTTGAGGAAATATCTCATATATTTTATTTTCAATCTCAATGCTCAATTTCTTCTTAATACATTCATAGTGATATGTTCTCACACTGGGTTTTCACACTTTTTCTCATACATATTTCATGGTTCTCTCCAAAATAGTTAACTCTCTCTTTTTCAATATTTTACAGCAAAAATAATAACCTTATATCTCATACAATTTTTCATTGTACATCTCTGCTTTCTTCTCTTCTTTTTTTCAGTAATATTGAAGCCCAAATCTCTCTGTTTTCTTCAATTTATAGATTTCATCATTACACACATTTTTTGGTTACAATAGTATCTTGTATTTCAAAAAACAAAATAGAGGTGATCATCAGGTTACCAACTTCCAGTCGAGCAACCTTGCTAGGTATTGCAGAGTTCCTGAGAGAAGGATCTTTTCTCTTGACAAGAATAGAAAAGCAGTATGAAAATATAGAAATGTGACTGAACCCTATCATGTAAAGCAACCTGCACAGGCAGAGCTTAACCAAACAACATCAAAGCATGTATATAATTCATGAATAATAACCACTGAAAACCTTATATTGTGCAACTGAAACCTCATAAAAAATGCACCCTAAGAACAATTACCCACGACTCTAGGTGAGAAGATGAAAAGATTTTTCAGGCTTCATGATTACCCACAACCTAAAAATACCATTTCTTAATGCAGGAGCAGATTTAATAAAGTGAATTGATATGTTTTTCTAAGAATGTGAAATCATGTATTTAATTCTGGCCACGAAGAGAATAAACCTATTTTTCATTCTTCAATTTAGAAGTAAACACATATCTTCTATCATCTTTTCCAGTAGAGGTAACGGTTCTTCGAACCAGTTGTAAAGATGAATACCTAAGAATAATGATGGAGATAGTGTCATGAAAGTATTTACTAGATCTGCAATGAGAGAAATGGCCAAGACTCCCTCCAATCTCGAGCCTTCACCCAACGACAGGAAGCTGACACAACCATCGACCATTGTAATGGTCTTCCAACTTTCCCCATACGTTGTCCAAGATCAAAAAGCCAACAACAAACACAGTGAAATGACTGTGAGTCAGTTTCCATGGTGGCGACCGAGTTAGGTTTCCAAACCCACGAACAAGTGAAACAAAAGATTGACCTAAAATTCCTTAGCAAGAAAAAGATCGATGATTATTCAAATGTAGATAATCTATAAAGTCTGAAAGGACTAACATAATAATTCACAAAATCATTTTTCCTTTTGAAGTCTGTGAACTATCAAAAGACCTGCATGTTGACCAACATTATTACCATTTTCCAATTTTTATCAGAGTGATAATATCAACCAAATGATGCTTTGAATAATTTGACATGACCACTTTACATATCAAATTCTGATTGTCTAAGACATGTTTGATTCCAAATAATCAAAGCCAAGTCACTTCCAATGTGACAAAAAAATAATCAAAACTTTATACCTGCTATCAACCTTAAAGACTAGAATAAATATCAACCATTAGACCCGATTCTAATGCAAATAAGAGATCAATTTGAATACCTTTCCCAAGGTCGATTTCCACCTTATAATTCCACTTAAACTCAATGTATCCAAATCTTTTTGAATTGAAATAGAGGTTGATTTCATGATATGTTCACTATGCCATTTACCCAAGCCAAATATCAAAAACCATATGCAAAATAATAAGAAATGTGTTTCTCAAAGCTCGAATGCAATATAATAACCAATGCCATATAATGTGCCAATTATAATATCCAATGTCAAAGCATATCAACTTGTAGAATATTGAACATGCCAATATCATATAATCAAGTGAATCACTGTAGCACAAATTGTCAAATCAGAAACATGTCACCTGATCAATATAACATAAACCTGTAACTAAGATTCCTTAACCGAGATCTGCACATGGAGTCAAGAGATCAGTGCCACCAAATATAATATCATAAATGAAGTAAATATGCCAATCAGAAATGAAGCAGATCAACTGAGTAAACAACCACCAAGATGCCAGAGAGTAACACATATTGTCATCAAGGACAAATTAGCATAAGAGAGATTCAACAGGCCTTTACCAGTCCATTCCATCATCCTTATTTAGGTTTGCATAACATTTTATGTTGCATCCTTACTTTGCATAAATTAATCCTAGACCTTAGGTTGCACTTATCCTTTCAAATTTTAGACATAGGAAGTTTACTAAGCCTTTGGACAGTCCATGGTTGCTTATCCAATTTTTCATTGACCTTCATCTTTCACTTTATCAACCTTTGTCATTGTCATCTTTGGTCAACACTTGAGTCTCAAACTTGTGTTCTAGTTTAGACTCACCTTGTCAAAACTACCATATTGATTATCACAAAGGTCAATGACATTTGGGTTTGTTATCTTGGACCTACATTAGCTTGGTTACCATCCTTTGTCTTAAATATTAGATTCATATCCTTAGAGTCATCTTTCTATTGTCATTTAGATTCATATCATACCCTTTGACCATACATTCATTATCATCATATCAATCCTTATTCTTAGACTTAAAATTACACTTTCACTTTGCATCCTTATATCCCAAAAACACAAAAACATATCTTACTTTCATCTTAGCCTTTGCCTCATTTAGTCTCCATATCATTATCCTTGATCATTAATTAGTCTACCTTTGGTATCCTTTACATCCATTAGTTTCATTTAGCTTCATTTGTCTTCTTCCTTTAGTTATTATCCTTGCATGATCACTTTGTATCCCTATATCCAAAAAATCCCCAAAAACATAGTTTAGCTTCATTATCACCTTGCATTACCTTCAAAATTGCAAGTCTCACATGGTTGAAACAAGGTCACAAACTAAAAGAAAGGATGCAGATTCCTTAAATGATCCCTTTTCTAGTCCATGTCATGACAACAACTTTGGATCAAACTCAAATCAATCTACTCCATGAAGAGAAACACCACAAAGGGACCAAACCAACACATTAGACAATCTAAGTCTAGACGAATTCAACAAGAGAATGAATCCCGAAGAGATTGAAAGAGCTTACCAAGACCCAAAGATTTTACACATGGTTGATCAAATAATTGGTGCCAACCCTAATAGATTATTCTATGCACTAGCCAAAAAGGGTGCTAAACTCCCTCAAGGATTTGATATCTCAACCATTGTAGATGAAGATACTCAAAATCCATTTGCATTAGGGATACCATCTTCACAAAAAATTCCAACTATACCACTTGGGACAAAAAAACACATGGCGACCACTACCACACATATCCCTAACATCTTCACATTTGGAAATAAGGTGACCCATGTAACAAGACAAGGATAGAGTTTTAAATTTGGAAGCACATCCAATTTCATTGGTAAGACCTTCACAAATCTTCTTTTTCAAAACAAAAACCAAGGCCCTACATCTCAAGGTCCCACACCCACACTTCAAAACATGAATCAAGGTCCCTCATTCCAATTTTAAAGCACACCCTCATCAAATCAAAATCAACCAAACAAGTCTAGGAGAATTGACATTGTCCCATGAAAAATCCCAAATCAAAACACCAACCAAGGGACCACTCCTACATTACAAGGACCTACATTTTCAAACACGAATCAAGGACCTATATTTTCAAACACGAATCAAGGACCTACATTTTCAAGTACCAATCAAGGATCCATTCCATCTTTCCAAAACATGAATCAAGGACCTACACTGCAATTCCAAAATGCCATACCAAATACAAAAATGATTTTTTGAGACAAAACTAGATGCCAATTTCACTCTGAACTAAATCAACACACATCAATATGGTAACCAAGGGACCATGCCACAAAATACCAATCCAAATCTAAATCTGACATATGACCTCAACACCAATGTCATAACACCAAATCAAACCAATAGAACATCATCTCTTGTGAACACCTTGATGCAATAAATACAAGCCATCCAAAAACAAATGATGAACATGCAATTGAGAAGCAACAAGAAAACCTATTCCATGGAGGAATTGTCCCCCTTTCCATTTGAAAAAAATCTATATATGCTACTCTTTCCCCCACACTTCACTACACCACCTTTACCAAAGTACAAAGGGAAAGGAGATGTAATAGAACACATATGATAATTTAATACATCTTGTATGGAAGTCACATATGATCCTACCTATTTGATGAGACTATTCTCATGAAGTCTCACAGGGCCAACCATTGATTGGTTTACACACCTTCTTCAGGGATTATGACTGGATGATAAATCAATTTATCAGTTTGCCTTTAACATTGAAAGTGATGTCACCCTTGCAACATTATGCACAACCAAACAAGAAGAAGGGGAGTCACTTACCTCATTTTACCAAAGATGGAAAATTCTAGCTAGAAAGTTACCTTGTCACATTCCTAAGAAACAACTAGTCACCATGTTTGTGGAAAACCTAAATGTTGAAATGATGAGTGGTCTTCAAATCCAATTTTGCACAACTTTTGATGAAATCCTCGAGAAAGGTGTCATTGAAAAATGTATTGTTGAAAAAGGACTAGTCAAAGTACACAAAGAGACTCCAAATCCCAATAATGAAAAAAATCAAATACTGGTCTTGAAATGAGAATGCCACTAATGATGGAATTGTCGATGCTAAAGTGATGCAAAAGGTCCTACCATCTATCTCAAAGGTCTACCCACATCAAACACATCAAACATGAAAAATACCAAAGCACAAGGTCAAAGTCAAAAATTGAACATAGTCCAAAACAATCAATAATGCACAGGTCCTCCCCATGCCAAAAGAATATACACCCAATTGGGTGAATCCATTGAATCAGTTCTAAAGCAGCTTTTGCAATCCAATGTCATCCAACTACAAGACATAAAAAATTATGAACCCTCATTGATCAAACCCGATTGGTGGAAAGAAGATGAATATTGTGAATATCATTGTGAAAAAGGACATAAAACATCTAGATGTTGGACACTCAAAAAATTCATTCAAAACCTCATTGAACAGACAACTATTATGCATGTTTTGCACACACGCCCCACCGTAGGCAGGGACCCTCTTTTTTCATTCCGGCCTCTCGATCTCGGAATGTCCAAACGCTCTCCCAATTTGGAAATGGACTTTGACCCACATGCTAAAATTGGATCCTCTCGTGCATGGACCTTTCAAATTCCAAATTTTCAGCTGAGAGAAACCATCTGAGTCACCTTGCCCTGTTCGCTCTTTTCAAAACAACATTCCAGCCTCTTGGTCCTGGAACGTCCAAATGCTCTCCCAATTTGGAAATGAACTTTGACCCACATGCTAAAATTGGATCCTCTCTTGCATGGACCTTTCAAATTCCAAATTTGCAGCAGGGAGAAACCATCTGGGTCGCCCTGCCTTGTTCGCCCTTTTCAAAACAACATTCCTAAAATAGCATTCCGGCCTCTCGATCCTAGAACGTCCAACCGCTCTCCCAATTTGGAAACGAACTTTGACCCACATGCTAAAATTGGATCCTCTCCTACATGAAAATTTCAAATTCCAAATTTGTAGCTAGGAGAAACCATCTGGGTCGCCCTACCTTGTTCACCCTTTCAAAATAGCATTCCAACCTCTCGGGCCTAGACCGTTCGAACTCCCTCCAGTAAACTGTTAATGGAAATTCACACTAAATATTATGATCTTTTGATGATGCATGGATGGATATAACAAGGATTTTGCAAGATTTGATTAAAATTTGCCTTGATTTGTGTATGAAATCACTTACGACACTTCATGCATGCAGGTTTCAAGAAGCCTACCGTGGGTCCGTCGGGAGACCCATTGAGAAATGTTGAACAAGGAAAAGCATGTGGCTCCTATCACCATTAATTTTATACCCACCTCTCCTCGTGGTGCCCATTAATAGATTTGGCATCAGAAGAAGGCCTATGCCAAGGAGGTCAATCAAAAAATGCAAGGGGGTGGCCTTGAAGACACATAGGGGAGCTATCCTACCTTTTCACCAAATGATGATGATCTTTAAGGGGTTGTCCACCCAAATCAGGGGCAACCAATCTATTGATGCCATTTGTCGATAGACCCATTTGATCCAATGAAGAATGTTGCAAGTCCACCGAGAAGAAGGCATCTTTCAGGCAGTTTCAGCTACAATAAAAGGGAAATCAGCTAGAAGACAAAACTGCTACAACACCTAGGCACTAAAAGACAAAATAGGAAAAAGACAGCAGATGTATTTTAAATTGCTGAATATTGTGGGGTAGGTGAAGCTCTAATGTAATTGAATTTGAGCCACACAATGTAAATCAATCCTAGCCATTCATTTGGACTTTGCAAGACTCTAAATAGGGGTCTCCCCCTCATTTGTAAAGGGTTGGAGAGCTGGTGTAAAGGCATTCTGCAACAATAGAAAGAAATATTGCATGATTTATGGGTGTTTCCTTTTGATTTTTCTCATTATGTGTGCATGGTTCTACTTCCCTATTAGTTTAGTTGTTAGTTTCTTGAATGGAAGTGATGATGGTTTTTGCTATTACATTATTTGATGAATTTCCAGCCCATAATTTTGGTACTTGTTGATGACAAGCTGCTATGCAAAGTTATCCTGGGCTTCCATATTTAATTGCTACAACTTAGTTCAATTGCATGTTCATGATGTGCATGTGAAATCTAAAAATCAGCAGTCCTTAGAAGATTGCACTGGTTTTGTGTAACTGCAGGTTTCTCTTGGCCAAAAAAAACCTAGAATAGGGAGTTTGTCTACTGTAGTAGCCTCCATGATCATTGTTCATTCATAGTTTCAGATCTGGGAACCTTCTCTCTTCCTTGCCCTTTTTTCCTTTTTTTAATAAATAACCTTAGGAAAGCTTCATTGCACATTATAAAGCTAAATCCAATGTTGAAATGGAGTTCTAGACTATTGTTTGAACCTGTAGCAAATGCTCAACAACTCTTCCATCTTAAGAACTCCATTTGTAGATCCAACTTCCCCACTTTGTAACTCATCCGTAAGTCCGCCTTGTGATTCCAGAAAATCACATGAAACAACTAAGATATTCTAGGCACTGTCAAGATCTGACATCTGAGAGACCTTGGGATAGTGTTCTGCAATATGATTGTGGAAGTTTGTCTTTTCAAGAGAGGTGATGCACCTACGCATTACCTGTGTTGAGAAGTGCATAAAAAACACATCAACAGAATTGGCGTTAGAAGGAGGGAATGACATGTTGTGGCTACAAAGCTGAAAGTTGGAAATCAATAAGAGCACTTTTAAAGAAGAAATATGAGATAGAGAGATCTCTTTTAATGTTGAAACATAAAATCAAAAAATTTTGAAGGAAAAAGAATTTGAGTTGAAATGGAGCAGCATGTACAAGTTGACATCACTGAACTACATGCAGATTTAAATAGAAGATTGAAGAGACCATTGCAGAAATTTGCATTAGTAGATAAGTGTGGGATCCATTGCACTTGTAGGCACAATGAATTGGAGTGTCTAACCTTCTTGAGCATAATTGAAAGAGTCTTGCAAGGAGAGATTCCCTTTTGGGAAATATATCAACCTTTAGCCCTTATAGACCCGGAGGAAGAATTGACAACCATGGTAGCCAAGGCATTTGAGGAGCTGATCCAAGAACATTTGAACAACAAAGGTAGACCAAGATTGGAGGAGGTGTTGATGTCTACTTGGTGCAGATTTCACAATGCACCTCACTCTGAATTGACTTGCTCATCATGCATGAACATTATCACTCAAACCCAGTGTTGTTTGAACTAGTTGGAGTAGCCAAATTTTGATAAGGTTGAGTCATTCCATGAGGAAAAGAAGCTATCAACATCTGGAGGACAACACATTGCAGATGAACCAAGAAATCCTACACAAACTAGTGCTGGGACGACAAACACTGAAGCTGAAAATCAGCAAGAAGAAAAGGTTGACAACCTTGGAACAACAGAAAATGATGATGAAGGCATAACTGAAATCAGATTGGGAGACTTCTCCTTCATCAATGATAGTGACCAAGTATATGAATAGATTTTCATTCCAAGTGGTGATGAGGACCTAGTAGCGGAAAGATATGACCAGCTCATCTCCAGATTAGCAAAGGATTGGTCAGAGCTAAAATACTAGGTGTATTTGGAGGTATTTCTGCTACCAAATTGGTGCAGGCTCCATGATTCATCCCACTCGGAGTTCACATGTAGACTATGCCAAGAAGCCATGAAGCAAATCAAAGAACAATCGAGACAGTTGATTACACCACTTCCTGTAGTTGCTTCAAGGATGGAATGTGAGGACCAAGAGTCTGAGCCAAGTGACAACTCAGTTGAAGGCAGTCCTCAAGAGGATGTTGGGACAACAATAGAAGAAGGAAAACAATTCAATCTTGATCTTTCGAGCGATGAAGTAGATCAAATAGGAATGTTGTCCACTAGTCATCAAGAATTTCTTCCTCTTGAAGAACATTTGTGCACTATGGATGATGGAATTTATGACAAGTCCTTGGAGGGAGATTGCGTGGTGGATTTTGGTCCCCTTGATGAGGTGCCATCAATTGGTGACTTCTTTCCCTTGGGAGTTGTACTGTAGAGGTATGCTCATGCTGAGGAAGAGCGCATCCTAGAAGATGGTAGCAATGAAGAAATACTCCTTGAGCCTCTGAATGGTGATGCACTAGAGTTTTCGGATTGGGAAAGGGGTTCCTTCTCCATCTATAGCGATAGTGAGCAAGGGGAAACAAGTGAACGTCATGATGAGATGCATGAACAAAAAAGATAATAAGACAAAGGTGGGGGTGCTGAGATAGCTACCAACAGGAATGAAGCACCCGAGCGACCACAAGATGCAACTTGGAGCCCTTCCCCCATGATCGTTGCTGATCCTCCTTCATATTTAGATGACTGCAATAGGATAGACTCACACATGTCATCTTCCCATGATATTGAACACCATATAAATAAGGACAATGCTTGGGAAAGGAAGTGGGACAACGTGCTACGTTTTGAGGACAACAATCATGTGGACGCTTGGTTTGCAGAAGATCAACGAGATGAAATCTATCTTCTTAAGGAACACCTGATTGGGATCATCAATCCCATGCAAGACATGGAAGAAGTGTTTTCTACCCCATTCTCCCTACCTTATGCAGAATTGATGCTTGAAGTGTTGCATCATTTGGTTCCTCCATCCAAAGCTTCCAGTGCAAAGATCGATGATGCAGTGCTCGCTCTCAATTGTCAAATGCTGCCACCTCCATGTGACAACACCCAGGTTCTATCATTCCTTGCTCCTGTTAATTGTCATAGCCACACTTATCATTTTGATTATGGGAACGAGGGGAGACAAACATGTTTATGGATTAACCATGGGTTTAGCAAGCCTCCTCAATTGCTGATTTTCCCTGATCGAGTGACTGAACTTGAGTGTTGCAATGTTGAATTTATTTTCTCTGAATATAAGGATAAATCTGCATGGTTGAGAACTATAACGATTTCCCATTTTCTTGTATATGCATTACGAAATCCAATGAGCCTGAGTGTCGTCTTGCCTTACCCGAACATAGTTCTTTGTAAATATCTTTGTACATAACTCATTTTGAGTAGTGTAGTTTTCTTGTAAATACTTTATTTTCCCGCTTTCGTTAGGTTATTTTGTTTGTTGTAGGTTGCTTTCTTTACAGTAGTTTCTTCTTTGTTTTCTTTCATTGTCTCGCTTTGGTTAGTTTTGGTGTTTTCTTTTCATTTGCTTTCGTTTGCTTTTGTTTTCTCTCGCTTTGTTGTTGCTTTGCTCAGGGTCCCTCTGCTTTTGGCTGGGCACATCTATGAGCAAAACAACCATACTTATCACTAGGGGTTGTTCTATGTATTTCTTTATCAAACTCTAATCAAGTTTTTAGAGTGGATGGTGAAGGTTTTCTGTTAGCATTAAGAGATCTAGATGTTTGATTCAAAGTGGATAAGCCATTGGTTGGTTTGATTTTGAAGTATTCTGGAATCTTATATCTCTTGCAAATTTTAAGAATCTGATGGTCGTTGTGGGTCCTTTGTGAAGTCTAGTTAAGTGAAAAATCTAAAATTATGCTCCAGCGCCACTATGATTCTCAACCCTAAGCGCAAACTTCATTGCTTGCGGGTTGAAATAAATAAATGAAAAGAGAAACGAAACAAAAGAAAGAAAGCAAAATATTGAAAATCAAAAGAAGAGAAATTCAGCTTTTCAGGGGTATACAAATAACTCTATCGGGGCTATGGATGCTCGGCCAATAGTAGAGCAATGTTTGGGAGAATAACAATGACAACCTCATTGGGGCTATGGATGCCTGATTGGCAGCGAGGCAATGTCCCAGATGCTTTTGGAGTTAGAATAAACTACGTAGCTTAACTTAATGGAGCTTAGGTTCTTGCAACAACTGAAGGATGGGAATTAATGCAATTGCACACATGTGGATTTTCAGCATACTGAAGGTTGGGTCACTAACTCATTTGATTGCAAAATCCAACAAAAACTTCCGATTATAGCTATATAATCAGATGTATCATCGGGCACTTGTGCAAATTTTCATTTTTTTTAAATTTCAGCCCTGACATTCATCGGACCTTATTTTTCATCTACGTTTCGATGAAGATTTGTCACCAAAATTTCAACGAACTTGCAAAGTTAAATTTTGGCGGACATAAATAAAAATGAGCTCGACTATTTATTGCGACAATGTTTTTCTTGACGAGTTTCTTGGGTTGAAAATCAGAAAAAACTCAAGAAGATATCACCAGGTTGAGGGTAGTCATTATCTTTTTCCAGAATTCATTTGTGAAGTCAGATTTGTACTTCTAGGTTTGAAAATCATATTTTAAAGCAACATCTCATCATATTTCATTTTTAGTCTTGTGCATCTTCAGAATTTCATTTCCAGATTTTACACCCGACTTCACAAATTCTTTAAAAGGGAATTATTTATAACTGATGGAAAATTCTTGATGGATTTGGACAAAGATTATATTTTCAAGGATTCAATTTTAACTCGAATGATCAATTTTCAATAGATTTGGGAGCTATAACTAGATAATATCAAAGGTGTTGGTTGTTTTTTACTGTAACCAAGTTTATCTTCTAGACACATAGCATATAAAATCTCGGATAATATTGCCTTACAATACCATCAATCTATATTCTAACCCAATACTACTTATCAAATCCTTATACGAACATATTCACCTATAAGTTATAACCTCACTCAAGTATTTTAATTAATTCCTTGAATTAAAGCCAAAATGAGAATTACACACACCATAACAGTGAGATGGACAGAATAACCCTTGATCATTTTATTCAAGATAATAATATATTCATACAATGGAGAGACATGAGCTTGAAATGAGTAATTTTCATTCAGATGCTAGTACTATCTTGAAAATTAAGTACCCATGAAACTAAAACCTACAACAGAATGACACCAAACCTAAGAATAGTATCTTCACTATAATATTAGGCTCTTTAGAAATTTGCTCTGCAACTTCACTTAGACTTGACCTAAAGATATCTAACTTGCTAACCTGTATTTCTGGTCCTGAAATCCTTCTTATAGGGAAAATGAAGGAGAAACAAGCATCAGACAAGAAATACACCTGTAACTGGTCACTTGGACCGCCTTATGGAATTTCAAAAATTGGTTACAACAGCTGAGTCTCTAGAGAATCTTCTTGTTCATCCTGTGCACTGGAGAATAATTGTTGTATTTTCCAAACTTTGAAAACTTGCACCAAAACTGCCACCAAGACATAGCCAAAATTTGTTATAACCATAACCACTGAGTTGTTAACTGTCGATTGTGGACTCTGTCCTATTCTTCTTTAGTTAAGTACTTTTCTACCCATCCTTGATATTCCTCATCCGTTGGCCAATTAAAATTTACCACCTCATTTACATTGGCACTGTAAGGTGTATACTTTACTGCTACTTGATTTGCCTCCCTTTCAAAAGATTCCAAAAATGTGCCAGTGTTAATGAGATATTTAGAGCAACAAACAAAAAAATGAAAAAATGAAGGTCAAGGCCTTGTTGGTTGTTTTTACTATAACCAAGTTTATCTTCTATTCTACCTATAGAATTGCCAATTCTAATCGAGGGCAGCTCGAAGGACCTAGACCAACTGACGAGGATTTTAACAATAAACCTCCTACACTTCGGGCTCTGCAAAACCCATGAGGGTGGTCCCTATAATGTGTTTATAATCTCTGCACCGAACTTATAAACAATCATTAAAAATTAACAGATAATCTCATTTAATAGCTCAATAGAATAGGATAATACTGAATTGACTTTTCATCAGTAATACCAACTACTTGGAGCATGAGATAATTACAACAATATTTCACAACTTAAGATAGTCATTTAATTTTGCAATTGGGTAGCAAGCTCTAAGCAAAGACAAACAGACATAGAACCTCACACATGCATACGATTTAAACCAGTGCCATATACCATTGGGGAGTTAAGTTCACAAACATTTAAAATCCCATGATAGATTCAAACACATAGCATATAAAATCTTTGACAACAATTTCCTTACAACATCATCAATTTATATCCTAACCCAATAATTCTTACCAAATCCCTTTATAAACACATCCATCTATAACTCCAATCAAGCATTTTAATTAATTCTTTGAATTAAAGCCAAAGTGGAAGTCATACACACCACAACAGTGAGATGAACACAATAACCTTTGATTATATTATTTAAAATTATGATATTCTTATACAAAGGAGAGACATGAGCTTGAAATGAATCATGATAAATCAAATTATAGTACTGTTATGAAACATCAAAGCTTCATAAACCCAAAACCCGGCTACAGAATGACACAAAACCTAAACCATATCAACTTTCTCTGCAACTATGCTTAGACTCGACCTCAAAATATCTAACTTGCCAACCCTTATATTTGGCCTTGAAATATTTCTTATAGAGAATGAAGGAGAAAACAAGCATCAGGCCAGAAAATACACATGTCACCGGTCAATTGGACTGCCTTGTGAACTTTCAAAAATATGATTACAATTGCCAAGTCCCAGAGCATCTTCTTGTTAATTCCACTCATTAGGGAATAGCTATTGCATTTGCCAAACCTCAAAACCTGTGCCAAAAAGCCACCATGGAGACAAAACCATAGTCAGTTACAACTATAACCACTGAGTTGTTAGTCGCTGGTAGTAGACACCATTTTACTCCTCTTCAGTTAAATACTTGTCCACCCATTTCTGATACGCTTCATCCCTTGGCCAATCAAAATTCACCACCTCATTCACCTTAGTATTGTAAGGTGTAAATTTCACTGCAACCTGATTGGCTTCTCTTTCAAAATATTATAAGAATGTGTTGGTATTAATTATTTTATCCATGCTACTTACCAACAAATCACAATCAGAATCATCACAAATCAATTTGATTTGTGCATTAATAACTTCTTCCACCCTTTCCTGCCACTGCTGAAATGTTTTAACATTTCCTTGTGCATCAATGATGTTTGGCAAAAATGTATCATTCCAGTCATCAAAGCTCTTTACTAGCTCCCTAATTCTTCTACTCAAATCATCGGGTAGGGCCTGGAATCCCTTCAATGATTTCACAAAGATTTGAGTAGGCTTCAATGACTGGGGCTTACCGTCTGCATCAAACCTAGAAGCCTTATACATAACATCTAGATTGTTGGCCCTAGGGATCCACTTCTCAACCAATGGAGAAACTATTTCCCGATCCCTATTGATATTTTTTATTCCATCCAAAAATAAAGAATACAAAGAATGTACAGATGGTAATCTACCATCCACCCTCTCATTTAAATGCCTCAAAACTATGTCCACTACTTGATTTTGTTTGGCAGTTGCATCATCCTCACTTGCCTTTAAGGCAGCCTATAATTTTGTGATCTTATTTAACATTTTCTTCTTGGTGGGATCCATAGAATACTCCACTTCTTCTTCAACTGGCCCCGGTGTAGGACTGAGAGCAGGTGTCTGGATGGGGTATCCTGGAGTAGAAACAATTGGAATAGTAGGGGGAACTGATCCTGAAGTAGGAGGTAATGCTCTCATACCAGGAGCACTGGAGGATTCTCCCACCTACCCATATTTCAGCCTATCTACTTCAGCTTGTAGCTCAACATTCCTTTGCTTCATCCTACTATATTCTCCAATTATTATGTTGTACTTCTCCATCAGACTCTTCTTTTTAGCCTCTTCTCTCTCAGTTGTGTTTTGGGCCAATTTGGCCACATTAACTGTTAGGCTTGTAGCTTCTGTTGTTGAATTTTCAGAAGCTCTCTTGATAATTATCCCTCCCCTTAGGTTTGGACTAATATTTGTTACATTTGGTTTTCTTCCCTGGGGTGCCAATGCCCATATGGCTAGAGTTTCATACTCCTCACTGAAGGCAGAATCTTGCAAAGCTTCCTTAACCTCTTCTTCACTATTTTGCATAGGATGATTGGACTGTATGATAGCATTGAATTCTACTGCATCGGGTATGTCCCACTCAGGCAAAATAAGAACACCAGCCTGGGTCACAAGTCTCCTTCCTTCCTTAGGAGTGATGTTTTTGAATTCCTCCATCAATTTAGCCTTGACCTCATCATCATTCTCCTGCTCAAACCTATTAGGTCTTGATTATCTCCTTCTCTTGCATTTATCCTAGTATTCCTCCAGTTTCATCCTCCAAATTAGTTGCAAGAATACAAGAGTCTTCACAAAAGCATCATCATCTAAGAATTCCTTGTAGGCCTCCATCCTGGAATCTTGTACACACTGCCCCTTATATCCATATCAGACCACCAATTGTGTTGATCTAGGAGGGGAAAGGATACCAACCTACATGTCTTGATCAGTCACAATTATCTCATCCATCAGAACCTCTTGTGTTTCCTCAATGTTTTTCCTCTTAGGTCTTGGCTCTGATGGTAGCACTGCAGGATCACTTCTTGGTGGTGAATCTAAATCCATAATCCTTATCCCTCTAGGTGCTATGATCCTTGGGGCTGGATGTGATGATGCTTTCACTATTTGTTTTCCCTTCCTATCCCCCTCATCCTCCTCACTACTATCATTCCTCTTTCTCTTGTATAGAGGTTTCTCAACTGGGGGCTGATAAGTTGGCCTTGTTTCCTCAGGCCTCTCCTCTGGTCTTTGAATTCTAAAGTCCATTTCCAAGTTGGCCTTCTTGGTCATCAAGGTGCCCGTGATCCCTTTAAAATTATCTAACAAGAAAGCAATTATCTTGTGGAATGGAGTAAACTCCATTAATGGATCATATTTTGGATCCATTCTATGCACCATGGCCAGCAACTTCTCATAGGCAATCCATTTTCTTTATTCAATTCTTGCCTATTCAAATCAAACTCATTTCTGATTAGGTCCTCAGGAAAATTGAATTCATGTACAAATCTACCACCTTTAATTCATTTCCTGAACAAGGCAAAGAATCCCTTAGGGTCATGCTGCCTCCTAGATCCACTCTTCAAATGATAGCCATCAAAAAAACTTCCAAAGTGGACCCATCCTCCCTTGGAAAAGACAAAATCTGAAACAGCAGTATAATCAAGGGACAAAGTCCCTTTTCCTCTCCCTGTCAGGTTGTCTTCATGAATACAACCTAGCTGCCACATGACCTCGAAAAATCCCATCCTTGATGGTACATTATATGGGAGAATGTGAGGGGCTCCCTGGAAACCAAACACCCTTAGGATAGTGCTCACGGGGTACAAAATGATGTCACCCCAATTATGGCAGACCTTTAAATCAGGCTTCCTCAATTTTGGTTGGAGGAATTCATCCAAATATTCAGGAAATCTTGGCACATTTACCACCAACCAAGCTCCGAGTTTGGAGGAAAAGCAGTTATCAAACTACACAAATCTGGCACCTCCCCTATTGTAAGATAAATCTGCACTCCAGAGCTGTACTGGTAACCTTTCTCCATTCACCTCTTTCCTCAACTCCATCTTCTCTGAGAAGAAGTCAACATTCTTATACAAGAACATATGCATTAACAGGGAGTACCAAAAGAAAGGAGTGTTGACATCATCCACAAGCAACTTTAGAAAACCATCATGTATCTTTTCTACAAGAAAAGATGCATAGTCATACACCATGGAGAAATTTTGATGCTGAATTTGAGCCCCCATAAACATATATGCAATGGGTATCACTGTACTTGGAAAAATCACAAAATCTGGCACAATGAATAAAATGTTGCCAAAAAGCGATTGGAAAAACATCTTAGCCTGAAAGGCCCCTGGTCATTTGGGCTAATGTGAATCGTTGAACTGCCTACCCTGGCCAGGTGAGGAGGAAGTAACTTTAATCTGAAAAGAGGCTTTGACCTTGCATATTCCTGCCTCATTTCCTCAAAATCAATTTGGACCAAGAATGAGCTAGACTCACTCAAATCAAAAACCTGCTGAATTTCAACAGCACTTATGCTCAACAGAATCCCACCATCATTATCCCTGATTACCCTTGTAACTCGGTCATAACGTGCAACCACTGCTCTGAGTAGGTCCACGTCAAGAAAGACATTCGAAACTGCTAGTTTCCCCATTTCGTATCTCCAGCCATTTGAAAAAGGGTGGGGTAGGTTTCTCTATCCATACCATAGCCTGAACATTTCCAAACCTGTCATTGGAACCCTAGCATCTGCAATATTATAGATTTTGCACACTAGTCCCTCGCCCAGGGTTCTTCCATTCATTAAAACCAAACCCCTTCTTTTGTCATTTGTCGATAGTGGGAGTTGATCCAAAAAATCATCATATAAATTCCTTTGCAAATAATCAACGTGGCCAGAGTGCTGCTTCGGTGGCACCATATCAAACAACTAGGGCTTTCTTAAAATTTGAATTCTTGAACAAACTAGGGCTACCTAGAAAATGAAATTACAACACAACTATGCAATTTCCAACAATTCAAACAAACTAGTAACCCTATAACAATAATCAACAACCCCCAGACTAGCACACTACAACTTTTCACAAAAATACTAGTCAAAATAAACCAGTGATACAAAAAGTAACTGACAGGATTTCGCGCCTTGTAGAGAACCAAACCTTCATTGTGATTGCTTGAAAAACCTTATCTTTGGCTCTGAACCGCTTCGAAAACACTTGAATGCTTTTGTGGTGAAGATATAATGAAATCAAATACTTTATGTCAATTGAATTTATCCATTAGACGTCTCATCCTCCATTAAAGCCCATTTGCAAGCCGTGCCAACGGCTCCAATCACATTTCATGGGAATTTAAACTTCAGCCGTCGATCTTTTGTTTTTGTCAGATCATCGAATGACCACCTTCAAAAGGCTGATGTAATCTCCATTTCAGTGTCGAGGGCCCACCACAATGCCCATCTCCAAAGGGATACATGTGGCACCCACCCATGATATTGCTATCACTAAACACCCCGCATATTTGGATCACGCGATGGCAGGCGACCCTTGATTCCCACCACCGATGATCGTGTTCACTCATAGCAATCAACAACACCAAATATAACCATCAAGCAAATTTTCATCAAGATTAAACACCACCGTTGATCTCGAGCACATGCATCTCACAACTCTTTTAGTAACCCACCTTTTAACATATTAAAGTTTGATACAAATATTAAAAACTTTACTAATCCTTCTTCGGCATCGACAACTGAGACACGTGGCACCCACCCGTGATATCACAATCAATTGAAACCCAGTGGTGATGTCATCGCGAGATCATGGGGAATGGTCAAGGTCAACCGTAGGATGATCGACGATCATTAAAATACACTCCCTGCAAAATAAGATAATTATTAGAAGGGGGAAAGGGGACATCACCTAGGCCAATGACAAATGATGGCATAAAGTTGTTCTTAAAGCACGGGGCACCGGCCAACCTAGACTTAGGAAATAATAAAGTTGAGGTGAAATATTAACACAATGTATTAAAGGGGCCTGGCCTAGACGAGTCAATGGGGCATAAGTCATTTTAAAACCTCCCCTAAAAGGTAATGATGAAATAGATCCAACCTAGGGTTTAAGATAGAACATTAGGATTTCATGAAGGTAAAAATAAAACCCCAACCCTAGGATCCTCTAGAATAGCATGAAAAACTAGTAATGTGGCAGAAAATCAATGGAACTCAAAGAATGAAATTTGAGGCTCCATCAGGCTTCTCTATTTTTCTCAGTTCATTTAAAATTTTTAGATGCTCCCAAACATCTAGGAAGCTATAACTATCATGCAGATTATATGATTTCTATTTGTTTCATACTTTGGAATAGTTTAGGTGACGAAATTGTCTCCTCATGTAGAAGTATAAGCTGCCATATTCCTTCAGAAGTTGGTACAGGAATCAAAATATGAACCTGTCAAATTGGAAACCAAACTTTTTGTGATAAGAAGAATAGATTTTGACATGAATGGCATGTTGTAATAGCTTTATTAAGTAATACAATTTATTTAGTTATTTGACAATTTGGTGATTTGTGTGTAGATATGCCACCATATGAAACTAAGTGGAAAAGAGCACTCCTTACCTTATCAAGTAATATCCAGGTAATATGTTATAAAAAATAACTTGTGCTTTTAGTGAAGTTGGTCAACCTACTCATGCTTTTGCATGCTTAATTTTTTCCTTTTGGATTGAGCTACTTATGATAAATTTTTAACTTTCCTTGCAACCTATGTATTACCCTCTCAAGTTTTTAACTGGTTAAAAGCAATCTCTTATAAAGGATATAAAATTCCTTAGTAATTTATATTGTCCTTTATGTTAAGGGAGGCATCTGACTATTGTTTATATAATTCAACTTTATTTGAGAGTAAGCATATTTAATCTCTATGTGGTAGATTCAGACACTAAAATGATATCATCCTTATTCATCCATACACTAATTTTTGTCACATGGATGTAATCATTAAGGAAGACGCTTTCATTATTCCCTTAATGGATTGAACTTTCAAGGAGGCCATCTAATAGTGTTTCCTATTGATATCCAAAGCAGGGATGTGAATAAGACTGGTGACTATGCAGGCTTTATTGTAGATAAAATTCATAGATCTTTTAACTTTATCAAGGCATATAATAGGGTGGTCCACTTCAAATGAAACTCTTTATTATGCCATACTATTTTATTTCCAGAATTCATTTGTGAATTCAAATTTGTACTTCCAGGTTTGAAAATCATATTATAAAGCAACATCTCATCAGATTTCATTTTTAGACTTGTGCATTTTGAGAATTTCATTTCCAGATTTTGTTGTGCAAGTTCAATATTCTGATTTTAGGAACAGTTGGAAATCATAGTAAAATCAAAATTTAATAATTTATGGAATTAGCATTTTAAAGTGTTTTTTGGGGTCATTAACTTCAGACTATCTTCTCTTTTTCAGGGGTGGTTGCATGTCGAAGTTTTATGGTGTAAAATATCATAATTATTAGATTTTGTTACCTATCTATGATTGAAAATTATTGGAGTGTGAGTTTGATATTTTTTGAAGATCTAAATATTCAAGCTTGGTAAAGAAAAATCATATCAGGTAATATTAGTCCAAAACAAAATGAAGAGTCACTTGATAGATTGTGGGCTAGATTGAACAGAAAGGGTGATGGGAAATTTTATTGTCCTTGCAATAATTACAAGGGATTAAAGATGATAAGACTTTTAATCACAACAGCTAAGAAACATTGTAGGCAGCATGGTCATGTTGAAGGGGGGCATGGTTTTCATCCATTGGTAAGTTGTTCATTATATGTGTTTATATTGATTGAATTTGTAAATGTTTATATTGTTTTAACATTTGATATATATATATATATAAAATCACTTGATCATGATCATATTTTATTTGTGTCTATCATTATTATAAAGGTGGGGCACCCTAGGGCACATGATATGGATTATCATGGCCCAAAGAATGTGGTTTTGCAAGTGGAGGAACATGGAGCTGTGAAAATCGAAGATGAAGTTAATGATCCTATGGAAGAAGATGATCATGCGCTAGAAAACACAGTTGAAGATGATGGTACAAATACATTGATCCATGACACATGTAGTGGCACAACTGATCATGTTGATTGAGATGACTTTGATGATGTTCATGATTTACCTGTATTTGAGAAGGCATACAAGCCCCTTTATGAAGGCTCCCAAACAACTCTTCTCTTTGTTGTATTGTTGCTGGTGAACTTGAAGGTTATGAATGGTTTATCCAACATAGCAATGACTCGGATGTTAAGGTATGTCATATATGTCATCTTTTTTCATCTATTTTAATTGTTGTTAGTTCATCGCTAGTAAATAAAGGATGAAGTATGTACCATTAATATTCTTTATATTAACAAATTATTTTTTGTTGTAGATTGATTGGTGAATTTTTGTTACCACCATCAAATATTTTACCTCACTCATACCGAGATTTATCTGGAATTATGAAAGATATTGGAATGGAGTATCAAGCAATAGATGCATGTCCCAATGATCATATTATATATCATAAACAACATGAATTTGAAATAGAATGCCCAGAATGTCATATCAGTAGATATCAAACAGATCAACTAACAAAAAAGGTGCCTCGCAAGGTTCTTCGTTATATTCCCATTATTCCACATATGCAATAATTATTTAGGTGTGAAAGCTTAGCGCAATTTATGGATTACCATGCATGAAATAGAAGTAGAGATGACATTCTTCAAATGTCTGTGGATTGTTCTACATTTAGGGACATGGAGGAAAAATGGCCACACTTTAAAGAAGAACCACATAATCTCAGGCTTTCATTGGTAGCGAACGATGTCAATCCATTTGGAGAGCTGAGATCTATTAACTCAGTGTGGCCTGTTTTTATTATCAACAATAACATTCCTCCATGGATGTCAATAAAGAGGGAGCACATAATATTGGCAATGATTGTTCCAGGTATTTGTTTACATCAATTTTCTTTAATGTAGTGGCATCTCATTTGTCTTATTTGTTGAATAATGACTTATATGTTTTTTCATTTAATAGTCATGTACATTAATTTATATATATTGCAATAAAATGGTTATAATAATTATGTAATGTTTATGTTCATTCAACTAGGTAAGTACAAAGTTAAAGATATGAATGTATATATTGAGCCTCTTATTGACGAGTTGCTAAAGTTATGGAATGGCATGACTATGTATGACGTATCTAGACCAATAGGACAAAGACAATTTGAATTCCATGCAATGCTTGTATGGACAATTCATGATGCCCCAGGGCTAACACATTTTTCTGGTATGTTATAACGTTTGACTGCATGACTTTAATGATATTTAATTTTATGAAGTAGATATCATGCATGTTTTTAAAATAATCTATTCATTATATATAATTATAAAAATTGACATATTTAATCCAATTATATATGATTTGCAGGTCTTCAAACAAAGGGAAAATTTGCATGTCCAATTTGTGGTCCAAAGATGAAATCTCATCGTTCAACAAGTTTAGGAAAGTAGGTGTTTGATGAGTATAGGCACTTACTCCACAGAAATCATAAGTATCGAACTACTTAAAAACATCATTTCAATGGGAAAGAAGAGACTACATCAAAACCATGAAGAATGACACCTCGCCTATGGAAGTTGG
The DNA here is from genome assembly GCA_007115665.2 of Sequoiadendron giganteum. Taxonomy (NCBI): domain Eukaryota; kingdom Viridiplantae; phylum Streptophyta; class Pinopsida; order Cupressales; family Cupressaceae; genus Sequoiadendron; species Sequoiadendron giganteum. The sequence continues at coordinate 398,806,086 of CM021102.1, read as the reverse complement.
AATATAATAGAATTAATTGTCAAGGTTATACATCAAATCAAATTGATTATCTATCATTTATGATATGTTTTGAATTTATATTTTTATATTGTGTTGTGTTTACTCATGCTGTAATTGACAATGATTATCGTCGTTAATTTGTTTAACTTATATGCTTCATGAAGTCATCAAAGAATTAATGGTCGGCTTCCACATGGACTAAAAATTTATGCTAGACAATTTAGCAGGTTTCCCTATTATGAGCAGCTACAAATTGTGCATTTGTTTGATACAATGCATATCAGAAATAATATGATAGAAACGTTGTGAAAAATATTGGATGGAAGGCATGACAAAGAAAAATTTGTCAAAATTTGTAGTGACATTCAGGAAGCCAGTCATGCAGTAAAAAATGTCATTCAATTAAATAGCGATGGAGACCAAATTAATATAAGTGCCCTTCCTTGGTTATTAATGGAGCAGCAAAGAAATGCTATAAAACAAGTCATACGAAAAATTCGATTTCCCACAGGATTTGTTGTGAACATAAACAATATCATAACAAAGAAAGGTGAATTTGGGTCAGGGATGAAAATGCATGATTGGCATACCTTCATTAAGGTAATTATTCTGGTATATTATATATATATTTGTATACTGCATGTACTTTTTAGTGTATTATGTTTACTAATTTTGGAAAAATATTAATGAAAATATCATTTTATAATTGTTGCAGTACGTTCTACCTCTATCTCTCCCAGACAACTTCGACAACAATGTCAAGAAATTTATAAATGATCTTGGAAAATACATGAGGTAAGTAGTGATATTTGTTCAATTCGTTGTATATTTTTGTTAAATCTCATTAATATATTTGTGCCTTGAATCACTTGTAGATGGCTATCATCTAAAGAAATCCATAAAGAAGATATAAATTATTGGAAGAGAAAAATTCCTTGTCTAATGTGTGAAATGAAAAAATGTCTACCTTCGACATTTTTCAATGCACAAGAACACTACCTCATACACCAAGTTGAAGAGATTGAATTGTGTGGACCTGTACACATAAGGTCAATGTGGATGGTTGAGAGGCACTTGAAATTTTTGAAGGCTTTGGTTAGACAAAAAGCACATCCTGAGGGTTCTATGGTGGAGGGATATATGGTATACCAGACCATGGTGTACATTACTGAATATCTTCCTAAGTTTGCAGCAAAGATCCATTTAGATCGCATTTGGGATCCCAAATCCATTAACAAATTCAAAGGGGAGTACCTGATGCGGAAACGTAGATTGAGGAAAGTGACAGGTAATTATAAGATGGTCATGGAGATTAATTAGAATACATTTTACATTTTTTTTTTATGTATATTGTACTTATTTAATTATTAATCTTCAATATTCATCAATTATAAATTAAGGTCGTATACCATGGTAATTAAATAATTATACGTCGTTTGTGAATTTCAAATTTTTTTGATACAATTGGTCGAGAGTGGGATGCACTACATTTGTATGTCGAAAACAATCTTGATTGGATGATGGTATGGATTGAATGATGTCAACAATCTGGTCGTGCATTAACATGGGAAGGTGTGGCTTCATTGGTTAAAGAAGCTCATCGTAATGGATATTCCAATGTTACACCAAGGGAAATTGATTTAGCATATGGTTTAAGAGATAAAAAAGTATGTATAAATATATTAATCACCCATATTATTTAATTATTTTCAATTATATTGATGTATATATATGTTGAGATTTTTTTCTTTGCATACATTCGGCCAAGAATAAATATGTTTATCAACTGATGATATTGCAATAAGTTTTACATGTTTGACATATTGTAGGTGAAACACCACAAGGTTATGTGGTGCAATGGTCATAAATTTTGAATCAAAAAATTGGATGACACGAAGAAAAATTGTGATTCTGGGATAACTACAGTCTTCTAGGTGACTAATGTTTCATCTAGAAGTGACATACATCTAGAAGTCTCGAAAAATCAATACTATGAGATTTTGGATGATATACTTGACTGTGACTTTAAGTCCTTCAAATTAGTTTTGTTCATCATCCTATGGTACAAGCTACGATTGAATGAAAATGATCCTGAGAGAACTATTATTGAACATGATAATAGATTTACCATGGTTAATACAAGGTATTTTGAGCGAGCTGGAAATGAGCCCTATGTTCTTCCAAGCCAATGTGAGCAAGTATTTTACTTAGAGGTTCCAGGTAAATCGGGTTGGTCATATGATGTTAGACATGATCCAAGAGGAAGGCCGGTAAAGTATAATGTGGTGGAAGAAGAAGATAATGAAGAAATAGAAGATGATGTAGATGATGATCAGGATCAATAGTTAGTTGATGATGTAGCTAACGAAGATGTCGAAGAGGAGGAACTAGATCATGATGATGTAGGAGTTAATGTTCATGAAGATGATATCTGTGTGGATGATGACATTATCAAAACTGATATCAATGACGATGATGATGATATGACCAATCCTTACAATGTTGAATCTAGATCAGATGATACAGACAAAGAGTTGGATGAAGAAGAAGATCAATGACATTGAAATGTATGAGCTATGTGATTGTATAATCTATTTGATATTAATTTCTTGATAGAATTATACTTGAGTTATGTGGTTACATAATTAATTTATGATGTTTTTAATTTTAATTATATTTGAATTATATTAGAATATTTTAAGTTAACAAATGTAAAAAATAAAATGGATAAACTAAAAGATGAAAGCGTGAGATGAGTGCCTTGTTGGGTGTATGGAGTCTAATGAAGATCTATAAAAGTGTAATCTATGATGGCAATAATTCAAGCTGTTTGGCACACAGATGTAGTTCATAACTTGTATAAATGTGCAAGTAAATGACTGACAAACTCTACTTGAGATAGAATGACAATCCTGGTTATGTGATTCTTCTTGTTGATCCAATTAATACTCTTCAGTTATTGTGATTGACTAGAAGGGTTTAGTATTTACTTGAAAGAACCAAATAATCACATCACACAAATACAACAAATGTGTATCAGTAAACTAAATATATATATATGCTTGATATATCAATTTAAACAACAAAAAAGAATCAAAATGGAGACAACCAGATAACTATATAATTCCACAAACAGCTGATACCAAGATTAAGCCACAAGTTCAGACATCTTCAACAACTTCATTAAAATTCATACATGCATCTGAGTCTTTTAAAGGAAAGTTTCATTGCAAACTATCTACTGTATCTTTCTCCTATCTGCCTATATCTGCTTTACATTATGAAACAGATATAAATATATCAAAATTGTGAAAGGGTGCATCCTTTCAGAAATGTCTTTTGCTTAACAACAATAAAAAACTAGAAATTATGCTCTATTAAGCCATAAATAGATGTTTGATAGATAATCTTGGTAAGTTGCCCGCTTGTGTGTATCAGCATCCTTCAGCGCATTCCTTATGCCTATCTCCATTTTGAACATCTTCTCATTCTGTTCACATGCCCCGTCCATTGTTAAATCATTTCATGTGGTTGTCTCCAGAATTTTTTTCATCATCATCTCGCATTCCTTCATCCATCTCTATTTTCCCTTTAGTTCCCCTCCATCTTCTAACAACATTGGTACTCCCATTTTTGTGACATTGATCATCCCCTGCTCATCACCTTGCAATTCATCATGGAAGTCTTTATGTTTTTTCATAAAATGGTTTCTAGTATCAATAGCTATGTTATCAGGAGCATCCCTTTGGTTTATTTCCTGGAACTTCTCTCGGATCCTGCCATCTATCCTCTTGTGTTCTTGTAGTGCAGTAAAATTGTTTGAATGTGTTCCCTAGAGCTTACTCAACCAAGTCATTAAGTTGGTCTACCTCTTCCTTATTATTGCAGTGAGTCCATCACATTTACCTCGTGAGTACGCTTTTGATTCTTCCCACTGGTCTCTTGCCTGGTATCTTTCACCATGAGTCAATTGCTTTGTGGATCCCAGCATGATTCCCATCATGTCCTTCAAGTGATCAATTTGTCTGAGTAGTCTCTCGTTATTAATCTTATACATTTATTTTTCCTTGATTAGCTTTTGGATTTGGTCTTTATTTAAATTGGCCACATTAATGCCAATTTTTGTTGTAGCTATTGGATCAACTTGTCCAACTTTTAACATCATTACATGTCCAAAAGCCTTTTCAATATCGATTACAACAGATTTCTTGTGTGGAGGATACATGGCCCTTATCATAAGTGATCCATCATCCAGGTTATACTTAGATCCTACATAGATCTATGTTACCCCCTCAGGAGTGATTTTATGTGTGGCATTACTATTCTTCAGAAAAATATCAAAAACCAAAGAAGAGTTCAAATCCAACCCAGGAAAGATCATGACACGTGCATCTTCTAATAATTTCCTTCCTTTTTCAGGGGTCATCCTCTTCATTTCTTCTTCCACACTTTATTTTAAGTTATTCAGCAGTTGTTCCTCATTACTTGGTGTAATATTCTCCACTGATTCCCTTATTGATTTTCCTTTTATTTTGCACAAAAAAGTTTTAAATTTTGAGGTTTTAATGAATTCATCATCAGCCACAAATGAGTTATATGCTATTTGCCTTATGTCCATAGTTGCACTACCTTCAACATCTGGTTCCCTGGCAACATACTTGTAGTCTTGAGTTCTCAATCTAGAAATTTTATCAATTGTACTGCTAGGCCTACCATCACCAGATGCCTCTTCATCAGAAGATCATAGTTCTATATCTTGCAATCCCCTGTTATAATGATCAAGAACTTTTTTGGATTCCTCTGCTTCCAAATTCCTAATCAAGTCATCATACAGATAGGGTATGTGATTGTATCCTCCCAAATTCATTTTATTTTTGGCAATATCAATATACCCTTATGGGTAAAATGCTTTTCATAGTGGACCCTTCTTCATGTTGTATTGCAACAATATTTTGACAACCATGTCATATCCATCCCTTGCTAATATAGTTAAATCACTGAAGCATAATGCACTAGGCATAAATGCTTGCTCTCTGAAAGAACTTAGATTCATAACATCTGAAAAGTCCAATTGCCTAGCAATCTCCAAATATGCAATCCTATCAGGAACCGTCTTGGGTAGAATGAAGGGTCCATCTTCAAATCCATATACTCTTATCATTGTCGCATCTTCTAGATAGTACCAGTCTCCCCAATTGTGGTTGAAAGGTCCATTGAAATCCTTAGGCCTTAAAAAACTTTTTATTTCATCAGTCAATGAGTATTCACAATGATGATTGTAAAATCTGTACAGTGGTTTCACAAAAAAATTTTCAAAATGTAGATAACAAGAATTAGCAAATCTGCAATCCCAGGTAGTAGTCCAAAGTTGTACTGGTAATAAGCTTCCTTCCTTATCAAATTGTACAACCCTTAGTTTTTCAGGTCACATATGCAATTCTTGTCCATAATAAAGTATCATATGTATTAGGATTGAATAAGCATCCAAGTGCAAGATAGGAGCTCCACTTTTCAATGCCATCGATCCTAAATCAAATACTTTAAAGATGTGTGAAGCATAATAAAAAAACCCTGAATTGTGACATTGGATGTCCACTACAATTACCATGGGTACAATTGACATGTGCTCAGGGGCCTCCATTCCTAGCACTTGACACACTGAAAAATATGTGTACCTCATGTAGGGTTCAAATAAATCAACATGGAACGAGGGACCATCACTATCATTCAGTGGAACTGAAACACCATCTTTCTTAGACCTATGTAGTGGCAACCTCCAACCCTTCTACAAAGTATCCATCCTCCAGAATTCCTTTTCCAACTCTTCAGGTACAAATTTTTCACCACACACTCCCTCTAGGTTAAAAACCTCACAGATGGTAGCTTCGAATACATGTATAAATGGTTTACCTGATGGATCACAAATAGCTTTACATTTTGGATTATAATTGGTAGCTAGCATTTTCACCAATTCTACATTTACAAATACATTGGGGCGGACTAGTTTTCCTAAGTTTAACTTCCAAGGATCGCACACTGGTTCGTATCGGTTCCTTTGTTGGTAATGAAAAATAAATAGCTCATATCACCTAATTGGGGTCCATATGTCTCGTATATGCTTGCATTTATCCTCTAACTTTTCCACTTCTGCCCTAAGTTGTACAGATCGCCTGGCCTTAGGTCTTGAGCCGAGCAATTGATCAATTAAGTTCTTGTTTAACTTCATCTTAGCTACCCATGGTTCCTTCTCTGCTTCAATTTTTTGCTTTTTTCCTCTAGGGTTTTTACACTCACTCAGTTTCCTACCTTTTTCTTTTCCTGAGCTAGTGCTTTCCATTTTTATGAATCACAAAACTAGAAATTTAATTGTAGGGAACTTACAAGTTTATTTAGAATTTTTTGACCCCAAGATCCTTTGGCCCTTCGTCCATTCCTCTACTGCTAACTTTGCAAAATTTGCCTTCAATTTCTTTTCTCAATTCAGGAAATCATCGACGCATTTGGTAGTAATATTGCCATTAATGTCCTAGCTTTGAAGACGAGCGTAGCTGATATTCGAATTTACCCACTGTCACATCAAATGTTCTATCGGCAAGAAAATTAAAACTTTGGGAGATCATTTTATTCAAGCTTGACTAACGTTCATTAAACATTATTTTTGTCGGGGAGACATTACGCTGATATCACAAGATGAGTGTTTCGGCGATGATATTTCATTGGCGAGATAAATGCACTCGGGCTGACTCAGGGATCTTACTCTGATGGCATTGGTCTAGCCGATACAACTCCTTGTGCTTTGATCGGTGAGACAAGATAGGTTTCTTGTCAATGGAACTTCATCAGTGAGACCTATATGCTCGGGATGACCTTTTCATTTCACCCCGATGGAACTTGTCTTGCTGATGATATGGGTTATTTGAATACTAGATTTTGGAGGTTTTCATGATATCAAATGGTCAAGAATGATGTGATCATATCATGTGACTATTGATGGAACTTCAAATTTTTCTCTTTGAATTCCATTTTATCTTGCCTTATGTCTCTGGTCTTTCATATTGTTTGAAAAAACCTAAGGTTGGGGTTTTTGTTTATGCTGAAAGTGTTTCTGGATTAGATGTTAATTTAATATAATATATTATAAAAATATTCAATAATATAATATATTAAAAATATATTAAATTATTTTAAAAGATAATATATTACATAATTTAAAATTAAAATATAAAATTATAATTTTATTTTTTAATATATTATATTATATATTAGATGTTATATATGCTACATATTATATTGTATATACATTATAATTATAATATGATGTTAAAATTATGTATTATACATTATATATGTTACATATAGTATATATGTTAGAATATTGTAATATTTTGTTAAATTAATAATATAATATATTAAAAATACATTATTTATTTGAATTTGTTATTAGATTATTTTATATATTTCAATTTATTATTTTAATTATATTTATGTTGATGGTGTGTCCCATTTGAGAATTCCAAAGCCAATTACGAAATCAACGATCAAGAGTTCACTACAAGGAATGGATTACGGTTGATTTAATCTCGTCCGTAGAATCCTTTTAAGTATTTTTTTAATAAGTTGTTTTTCCAAATTATATTATATACAATATAATTACATTTATTATTATATAAAAAATTACATATGATATAAATTGTATAATTATAAATAAATATATTATCAAATAATAAATATACATAAATATCAAATGTATAATTTTATAATATATATGCATTCTAGGATTTGATTTAATTAGATTAAGGTGATTTTTAAGTAAAGTTTTTGGAAAATAATAAAGTTTCAGCAATCAAATTTTAGCACTCATCCCACTCATATGCATTAAAAATAGGAAAATTATAATAATTAAAAAAATATTAGATCAAAAATTTCCAAATTCCCATTTTACTTTGCAAAATCATAAGGAATGAGCAATGTACTTTTTTCTTTCTTATATCCTCTACAAATATTTTTTTATTTTTTTATTTTCATATATGTTTTGGTTGTTAAGCAAATAACAAATTATAATCTAATACAACTTTTCAACTTGTAATGCCCCGCCACACAACCAAACAAGAAGCAAAATGGAGGGGTATTACATTCTCCTCCCGAAAGACCAAGCTTACTCTTGGAAGCCTGCAAAAAAATAGGGATATAACTCATTCAAACAAATAGCATAAAATCAAAACCTCGATCCCTGAGGACGAGTATCTTGCACTGTACGACCAACACCAGAAGAGTTCCAATACGGACAATTCCTAGCAAGGTGGCCCTCCTGACCACAAGAATAACACCTAATGAGACCAAACCCAATGCCTCCTATCGGTGTAGTAGACTGCTCCATACTACCCCAATCAGTCGCAGACTATGAACTCTGGAATGGTTGTACCTGTCGATTGCACTTATTGCGCGACCAGTTCTGGTTCCTTCTAGGCGAAGAACCACCATCATCCTGAGAGTCCTTATGCTTTCCAAGCGCACTCTCCTATTGAGTGAAGAGTGATCCAACTCCCTGAGTCTGACCCCGTCGTGCACTAGACCCAACTCCTGAACTACTACCGATCTGCACACCTGAATGACCTCCTAGTGCCATAGCTAAGTTCTCCTCGACCAACTGTGCCTTCTCCACAACTATCTCCATAAACTTGGGCTCAAAGACCTGCACACCACCATTGATATGGGCGTTTAAGCCCCTGATGAAATGTTGCACGAGCATCCCCTCATAATCCCCTATTCCTGTGAACTATTTAAGTTCATAGAAACGTCTCTCATACTCATCTACGATCATGGCTAACTATCGAAGGGCATGGAACTCATCACCCCTATGCTGATGCCAATGGTCAGAAAGAAAACGGCCTTTGAACCGCTCAAGAAAGATCTCCCAAGACACCAAACTCATGTCAATGTGGAGCTTCTTCTCCTCAAGTCTCCACCAAGTGGCTGCAAATCTCTCTAGGTGCATCACAGTGCACTGCACTTTAGTACCACTATCAAATGGATGCATAGCAAAACATCGGTCAAGACCTATCAACCAAGTCTCAGCCTCTAAACCAGTGCCTACTCCGTCAAACCTAGGTGGCTGTGACCAAATAAAATCCCTCAGATAGGACACTGCTAACATCTTTGACTGAGTTGTAACTGTCCTAACCACAGGGTTAACCTCTGGTACTACCTATTTCAGACACAATAATGCCAAAGCCTCCTCGAAGGCTCTACGTGCAGCTTCGACCCTAGCAGGATCTAGTTGTCCACCACTGCCTCCTAGATCATTCTGTGACCTGATGTTCCTCCTGCTCTAGTATAGGTACAAAACGAGGTTGCGAGTCATGCTAACTCTCCTCTCGATCGCCTACCCAGCCACGTCCACGTCCTCTCCCTCATCCGCGTCTAGGAGGCATACTCCTACACAGACACAAAAAGGATATTAGACAAGGTATACTTGGAAACCTACACAACCAAGCTTAATGGGTACATCATAATCCTAGAGCACCCAGTGTTTAAACCTTGGCTCTGATACCATGTGTAATGCCCTGCCACGCAACCCTAGAGGAAGTTTCAATTCACAATAAAAGCATACTATTTTTTTTTTTAAAGTGAATTAAACATACATGTTCATCTATAATTGACAACATCCCCTAAGGCTACATAACTGAGATTACTTAAATCCCCATTAACAACCATTATTTAAATTACAATGCAATAAATAACACAAGGAGTAAGCATTCATTAAACCTAATTAAATAACAAGATAAGAAGATACAACCATAACATATATCCATTACAAGAATAACTGATTACAACACTCATTCCCAGAATGAGTCATAAATACATAAGTGTTACAATTACATAAATCCACCTCATAAATACAAGAGGGGTAAAATCAACTTATACAATTTGAAATACAACAGTGCTAGAAAAGAATAACAAGATCCGCGAGCTATCCAACTAGATGTCTCGCCTCCAAGTACAAAAGATCAAGGGGGAACCAACGGTGTATGGTGCATGTTCCACCCAACCAAGTGGTACCCGAAGGCCCACCCCCCATGCTAGGAGATAGTAACAACGCAACATGGACAAAGAATCTACTACCTCTAACCAAAGGTAGACTCATACTGACACATACTGACTCAACCAAACACGTGTACAAACAAGTACAACTCTTACATCACTAACATAGGTCACATTGCTTCCAGACATAAAATAGATCAAGTATGTTCAGAGAACCATACACATAAAACAATAAACAACTGTTGTCCTAAATGAAGTGTCATCGCATAGGAGTCATGAGATCTCCTCTGGGCATTCTTCATAGGCTCCGGTAATCCTGGTGACCTCAATCGAACCTCGGCCCTCATACTCACTCATGCGGCATCAAATACCTATCATATTGACAAGATAGATGACTATGCCATTTCAGGCCTTCCCACTCATCCCAAGTCTAAACGAGCCCTTGTGTATATGAGTGAGGTAAAATTATCTTGATTAGTGAGAAGTTAGTCCTAATCTTCTAAGTACATTACTTTAATTATCACTTGTTCAAATAACTTTTGAAGGTTACCCGGTTTACCTCTTTGGGCTCCGATGCCTAACAAAAGCCACTCTTCTAATGGACAACACACCATAAAAACCATACACCAAAGGAAATCCAAGTGCATTCAAACAGGATTAAACAACCACTCCAACTCTAGGAACAAACAAATAATGAAACTCACTCCAAACATCTTGGAGGTAACAAGACACATAGTCCACTCCTTTCACAGGAGACACAAACATCCCCGTTCGTGGAAACCGGGTAAAAACTGAGAAAACACCATGCACTACCCAAGGGAAAACAACTGGTTGACATAAAAATTCAACAACCCTCATCCTCTAAGTTCTTCTAGAAGACTTACAATTTGGAAAAACACTAAATCCCAAATCCCACAATGCAACTTGATGAAATAGCTAACAAAGCATTCAAGTCATTAATCAAATCTAACATTTGGATTTCTTAAATCCATCCTCAATCAATAGGTAACATTGACAAAGTCAAAGACACAATAACAAGCTAACTCAAATATTCATTTAACCCTATTACCTCCTCTATTATTGGAAATTTAAAACAAATAAACCCACTTCCCTTTACAAAATATAGAGTATAGAACAATTAAGGCATTCATGAGGAAATTACTATTTTTGGATATTCTAAATCCATATCCCTTACATACTCCATTCTCATTAATATAATTGCCTTAACAGGAAATAAATATATTAAAATAACTAATCGCCTCTTCAATATAATCAATTCCTAACTTTACTTTTAAAATGACACAAATGTATGCAATTTCTTCCATTTATATAAAATATCTTTCCCTATGAGTTTATCCATGTCTACTATTTGTTTCAATTTAAATTGTTGTCTAAAAATTTGCATGCAATCCTATGTCAAAACAGAATATTAAAATATAATTACTTAAATATATAAGCAGCATTCCTTATATATATTTAATTATATATATTTTATTTATATACTAAACTATGTTTAAAAATAAACTTGCATTAAACATTGATTATAAATCTTCTATTTTTCTAAAAATAACCAGACCTTTAAACTGATTATTTCTGAATAAAATCTATACTTAAATACCCATTTTTCCGATATATAATTATATATATATATATATTAAATATTATCTATATATTAATATATAATATTAAAATGTATATATAATTTATATTAATCCACATGAAGAAATATAACATAAATAAAACTTATATGAAAATTTAAATACGAATTAAAAATTCGCATTAAACAAAAAACAAAATTCACATTAAATAAAAGTCAAAGTTCACAATTTTAACAAAAGTCACATAGGTGGGCAGGTACCATCGACGCCTATTGTACATCCGCCAACTGTACATACAGTACAGTCGATACAGGGTATTGGGGAGGCATCACTCCCCATGAGATAGTGAATCCCCCCAAGTGGTGGGTGCACTGCCCCATGGGCAACGTGTCCTTCCCATGGGGAAGTGTGGGCGGTGGGGTACTTCCGTCCCCACCAACCACTGTCAACATCAACTTTTTACTTTTATTTTTATTTTTAAAAAATAAACACTCCTTTGGTATTTCAGAATTCAATGAAATTATTTCATAAGAATATTCAACGAGTTTCATCGAAATTTGTTTCTTAGATACGTCGTACGGACGATAATTTTTTTTTTAAAAAGAAAAATAACAGAGATCTATGACAATAAAATAAATATACATAATTGTATATTATGTATATATGTATTTATCATATATATATATATATTTTATATAAATATATATATATATATTTACACAAAATTAATTACTAGTAAAATTGAGAAAATAATAAAAAAAATCAGTAACAGGAAATTAATAAAAAAATTCCAGAATATCTTCTTAAATTCAAGAGGTTTAAAATTAATTTCTTTTAAACCATTCCTTCAAATTTGCAAATAATATAAAAGAAGGAAAATTAAATAGATCTTGATTTTTCCATTGAAAGTTTTCTAATAGGGTTTGTTTTGAAATCCAGATTAGATTGTTTTCTAAAGGGTAAAAACTTCTTGCAACAATCTAAATGTTGAAGCACAATCTAAGGTTTAAATTAAACAATGTTTCAACAATTTCTCCATTTACTGAATTAAATCCTACAGTAAATTTAAACAATCTTCCCCAAATTTTAGATTAATTTAAATCTAGACTCAATTAACAAATCCTAATTCACAATGATTTCAACAACAGATTCATAAACAATTTATACTATATTAAACAAAACAAGAACCAGAAAAACATAGATCAAAACCTGGAAATCGAAGCTATAGTAAAGGATGAATTTCTGATGCAAGCCTCCTCCAAAGATCTCCTAAATTTTCTTCAATCGTGCAATAAACCCAAGCATTCAACCGATCCAAAAACTCAAACAATGTAACAGATTTTCCTCAAATCAATTCTTTGTGCAATTTCTTTTCCCAAAAATTCTTCACTGCCTTCAAGAAGTTTTTCCCTTCCAAGATCTTCTTCCAGAATGAATTTTCAACCAAAAACTCCCCTTCTTAATTCAACATGCAATCCCCTTTAATCAAAATATCTTAGACAACCAAATCTAATCCTTTGCATGCAATATTGACAATTACAATATTAACCTAATTCCATTTTTGAAAACACACTTTGAATTTAAAATGCAATTTCAAATATCTTTCAATTTTTGCTTTTATTTAATTTAATCCAAAATTAAACTTAATTAATTAATTTAATTATTTAATAACTAAATTCAACCCTTTTTAGATTAAATTTAATTAATTAAATAGTTTAAATTTAATTTAATTAAATTCTATTAATGACTTTAAATATAACTTCTAAGCATAATTTTAATTTAATATAAAATAATCATCACTTTAACCCAATGCAATTATTCTAAAAATTCATTTAATAAACAAGCACCTTTCAAATTCAAATAACATTAAAGTAAGGTACACCATGACTCAACAAATAAAACTGACGACACACTAAGGCTAGGGTGTAGACTTGACACATGTTACCTAGCTACTATCTCCCATTCAACTTAACCGTTGGATTGACACGCTCAAACCTGTGAAACCAGGTGGAGTCGATGTCATGTACCTGCAACCTAAAACCAAGTAAACAACATAATACAGTATATCAAGTATATAATACACACCATGAAGAAAAAATCATGGATTCATAGGGTGCTCGCAAGTGAGTGATGCGAAACTGTCCTCTTCACCAATACACTTATCAAAGACTGACATTAACATCATAATCAATAATCTCATAATAACATGTCATACTAACTCTGCAACATCATTAATCCATAATGCATGTGAAACAATAATCAGATAACCACATCACACAATAATAGTTGTCGCTCAATAGTAGCGATCAAAACATCATAACAAAATGTATCCAGTATCAAAGTAGTTGCAACCAAACATTGTGTAATGCCCCGCCACATGACCAAACATAGCATAAAGCAAACCGAACAAGAAGCAAAACGGAGGGGTATTACATTCTCCCCCCCAAAGACCAAGCTTACTCGTAGAAGCCTGCAAACCAATAGGGATATAGCTCCCTCAAACAGACAACATAAAATCAAAACCTCAATCCCTGAGGACGAGTATCCTGCACTGTATGACCAACACCAGAAGAGTTCTGATATAGACAATTCCTAGCAAGGTGGCCCTGCTGACCACAAGAATAACACCTAATGAGAACAAACCCAATGCCTCCTATCGGTGTAGTAGACTGCTCTGTACTACCCCAATCATCCGCAGACTGTGAACTTTGGGCTGGTTATACCTGTCGATTGCACTTATTGTGCCACCAATTCTGGTTCCTTCTAGGCGAAGAACCACCATCATCCTGAGAGTCCTTACGCTTTCCAAGCGCACTATCCTGCTGCCCACTCTGAGTAGGCCCTTGCTGAGTCAACGGTGATCCAACTCCTTGAGTTTGACCCCGTCGTGCACTAGACCCAACTCCTGAACCACTACCGATCTGCACACCTGAATGGCCTCCTAGTGCCATAGCTAATTTCTCCTCGACCAACCGTGCCTTCTCCACAACTGTCTCCATAAACTTGGGCTCAAAGACCGGCACACCACCACTGATATGGGTGTTTAAGCCCCTGATGAAATGTTGCACGAGCATCCCCTCATCATCCCCTATTCCTGTGAACTGTTTAAGTTCGTAGAAATGTCTCTCATACTCATCTATGGTCATGGAACTCATCACCCCTATGCTGAAGCCAATGGTCAGAAAGAAAATGGGCTCTGAACCGCTCAAGAAAGATCTCCCAAGACACCGAACTCATGTCAATGTGGAGCTTTTGCTCCTCAAGTCTCCACCAAGTGGCTGCAAATCCCTCTAGGTGCATCACAGCGTACTGCGCTTTAGTACCACTATCAAATGGATGCATAGAAAAACATCGGTCAAGACCTATCAACCAAGTCTCAACCTCTAAACCAGTGCCTACTTCGTCAAACCTAGGTGGCTGTGACCGAATCAAATCCCTCATATAGGACACTGCTAACATCTCTGACTGAGCTGTAACTATCCTAACCATAGGGTTAACCTCTGGTACTACCTGTCTCAGACCCAATAATGCCAAAGCCTCCTCAAAGGCTCTACGTGCAGCTTCGACCCTAGCAGGATCTAGCTATCCACCACCGCCTCCTGGATCATTCTGCGAGGCCTAATGTTCCTCCTACTCTGGTATAGGTACAACATGAGGTTGCGAGTCATGCTGACTCTCCTCTCCATCGCCTACTCGACCACATCCAAGTCCTCTCCCTCGTTCACATCTAGGAGGCATAGTCCTACATAGACACAAAATGGATATTAGACAAGGTACACTTGGAAACCTATGCAACTAAGCTTAATGGGTACATCATAATCCCAGAGCACCCAGTGTTTAAACCTTGGCTCTGATACCATGTGTAATGCCCTGCCATGCAACCAAACATAGCATAAAGCAAACTGAACAAGAAGCAAAAATGAAGGGGTATTACACAACTTAAAAAGCAATGAAATAAACAATATTTTGAATATATAGATTTTTCAAATAAAAATTACTATTATGTTATTTTTCAATATTAGATTTAACATGCTATAATATTAAATTTAATATTACTTATATGAATAAGATTCAAAATTTTGAAATGATTTTATTTTTTAAATTTATCTAAAATTAATTCTTAATAAAAATTTATAAATTATTAAAACCTTATTAATAAATTATAAGTTATTTTCCAAATAAATTCATTTAAAAAAATTACTTTTGACATTTAAAAATATGATATTTCTAAGTTTAGATTAAAAATCTATGTTTCACATCACACAATTGCACAACCAACAAAAAATATATGTAAAAACAAGATACATAGGAGAGTATTAAGAAAAAGATTAGACAAAAAATAGTAAACATAAAGTCTAAAAACATAATACAACAAAAGAGTAATAAAAGAAAATAAGTAAATAAGTAAATAAAAATAATGTGGGAGGTGATTTAAGGGAAAAATAGTAAGAAAAAAATAATAACAAAAATTAGAATAATATTAAAATAAGAATTCAAGATTAAGATGTGAATGCTATAAAATATTATAACAATTATAAAAAATGAATTACAATCAAGTATAATTAGGAGTAGGGAAAAAATTAAAAAGTAAAGAGAAAAATACAAGATGATATAAAGAGGCTTGGATAAAAATGGATGAAACAAAATCCATAAAATATCATAAAATAAAAGAAAATAATATCTCATATCAAGAAACTAGATACTTACCTTGACACAAACCATAACCAATGCATAGTACATGTTGTAAGCACTTTATTAAAGAAAAAATTGATCATTTTATAAAAATCTCATGTGCTACCATACATAATTAGATGTGGCAATGAATACAAATAATTACAACACAAATTTAACTAATATTGAAATTTAATCTTGTTAAATAATTATTTTTTTATTTTTTATTTTCTTGAATATTTATTAAGGTTAGGGTTATAATTAATAATTTTAGGGATATAATTAAAATAATTAATTTTAGGGTTATAACCTTTATTTTATAATATTTTATAATATTATGATATTATTCTTTTATAATAATTAAAAAATCATTAGAATTAAGATTAGGTTTAGGGTTTGGGTGAATGTTAAGATTGAGATTTGAATTAAGGTAAGAAGTAGAGTGAGAATTATACACATAGATAAGAAAAGTTGTAATAAAGAAAAAAGTGTAATTAAAAATCAAGGAAGAATAAAAATGAGCCCAAATTTAGATAAAAAGAGATCTAATCAAAATATACTATAAATTTAATCCTATTAAATAATTATTTTGAAATATTTTAATTTCATGATTATATATCAAAGTTACTATTATAATTATTAATTTTAGAAATGTAATTGAAATAATTAATTATAACCTTAATTTAATAATAATAATTATTAATATTATAATTTTAAACCTACTTATTAGTATTATAATTAAAAAAATATTAAAATTATGGTTAGGGTTAGGGTTATGGTGAAGGTTAAGGTTGGGATTAGAAATAGGGTAAAAATTAGAGTTACAATTATAGTTATAACCACAGTTAGTGTTAGGGATAGAGTTATGTTTACAATCAAGGTTAGGGTTATGTCAGAGTCAAGAAAATTATGGTTAGAATTAAGGTTAAAAAATATGGTTAAAATTAAGGTTATGGGTAGGGTTACAATTAGGGTTACAATTATGGTTAAAGTTAGGGTTGGTGTTTCAATTGGGGTCAAAATTGAATTTAGATTAGGGTTAGGGTACAATTAAGATTATGATTAGGGCTAAATTAGGGTTAGGTATAAGGATCAATTATGGTTGCTATTAAATCTACCAAAAAACTTATGGTTATTATTAAGATTAGGGTTAGGGTTCAATTAGGGGTTAAACTTATGGTGTCGGGATCATCAAAATTTTATCTATAAGCATCTTCAATCTTCATATTATTATTCTTTGCCTTCTCATTTTGCATGTTAAATGAAAAAACTTGGTTGTACACCTTATTTACGTCATTTAATACTTGTTTTTTGTCTCCAATAGATTTATTCAAAACTGTAGACACCATCCAATTGAACTATGAGATTCCTCTCTTCTTCTATTAGGATGTAAGAAAAATCATTTGAGAGGTCTTTTTGGATCTTAGCCATTCTACTTTCAAGGAGATTCTTTCTCTGAAAAGGTTTCTAAAGATTTGGATATTCCACTCTTTCAGTCTAAGTTTTATGAATTTTAACTTTATGTTGAGCATGCACATCTTAGCGCAATGATCAATTGTTTGCGTGAGCTAGGAGTCAGTGACAACCATTTCGAAGTTTGGATTTTCCAACTACACTTTTTCAAACTTGAAAGACACTCTTCTAGGGAATTTGTCCTTATCTATGAGCTAGTAATTCGAACCAACTTTAAATAGGGTTATGGTTAGGGTTCATATATCTTTATGGTTAGGGTTAAGCTTCAATTTGAGTTAAGGTTCAATTGATTAAAAATAGATTCCTTGAGAAGGATATATCTCGGTGTAATTTACATATATTTCTAAAATATAGGCATGCTAGTTGATTTGTTACAAAAGAGTTTGCATATATTTTATTTTTCAATTGTTTTTAGAAGACATATTTTTTTTTATTAAGAAGATTAAATTATTAATTATTAATTATAAATAAATAAGATTCATCAATAAATATGTATTAATTTTGTGATATCTTTTTTTATGAAATTAGTATATAGTTAAATTTTTCATATTTATAGTGTTTTTTAATTTTTAATTTTAGTTTTAAATAATTATTTAGGATGCCTCGCCCAATATTAAATTTTGAAAATGAAGAACAACGAAGAGAATATGCTCAAAATTACATGAGACAAAGACGTGAATAAATGAATAATTTACAAAAAGGAGAATACATCGTGTACGAGAATCTAAAGATGAGCAATACATATTAAGAAGATTACAAACAAATGAGCATTTAGACCAATTTAATGAGATATAAAAACAATAAATACAAGAATGCAATCGTGAATTAGTTGAAAGGAATTATGAATCTCATGAGAATATAAAGAGTAAATTTGAAGGAATGAATTCAATTACAATAGATCATGTGTTACAAACAACAGATAATAGAGTTCAAGATGCAATAAATGTTGAAACTAAAAATCATGAAGAAAATAATAGTCCACAATAGGAGTTAACCTCTCAATTGAGAAGACGAAGATGACTGCAAAGAAGACAAAATGAAAGAGATCTAGGTACATGCAATAACAATAGAAATGTGCAAATTGATTTGAAATATTTACAAATTATATTTTGACATGGTCTGGATAAACTTGCAGCACCAAGCATGTGCTACATTTGTCAAGAAAGTTACCCTACAATGAAGGTTGTATGAGTTCCTGAAGGCCCAATTTGCAATAGATATCGACAAGAGAAACATGAACATCAATTTTTGACATTAAATAATATGAATCCTGGTCCCACAACCATTAGAACTTGCAAACTTAACACAAATTGAGGAAATGTTGATAGGGCATGTAAATCCAATACTTCAAGTCACACATGCAACTGGAGGTCAGTACAAATATAAAGGACATACCATAAGTTTTCCACAACAAGTAAGAGAAATAGCTAAAATTTTACCACATCGAATAAAATATTTACCAATTATCATTTTTCGAAGGAAGGACCAACATGGAACAAATTACAATTTTACAGTCAATAGAGAGAGGGTGTACAAGGCATTGAAATATAAGATAGACCATGATAAGTTTTATAGAGATGTGCAAATTGATTAAAATTCTCTTAGTGAATTCACATGCAATTCAAATGAAAACATTTTTGACAAATTAAACTCTATTCATATGGAGTTTGATAGAGAGATTTAACTAAATACATGCATTACGATTCAACTAATTAAATACATGCACTACAATTCAATTTTTATAGAGATTTAACTAAATATATATAAAAATCTTGGGAAAATGCGCAAGCACTACAATTCAGAGGCGAGACTAACTAAAACATCTATACTACCTTACAATTCATTAATATTATGCACAATCTTGGAAAAGACCATGGCATGGTGGGGTGAGTCAGGTTTCCATTCCTCCCTCGGAGTCTTCATCCTCAGAGACATCTGATTCCACCCGCTTCTTTTATGCAATGTAATCTACAATCACTAGGTAGTTTGCTCTATAGTTCTGGTGAGTCGGCCCCTTTGTTTTCTCCTTTGGGTCACTAGAATCGAGTGTTATCCATTCTGCCCTGGAGCCTATGTCCTAGTCGACATCGTCTCTTGATGCTAACTCCTCTGCTAGCCGTTCGTCTTGCACATATTGTATTACCTAGCCACGAGGTTGGTTGGTGGTTAGCTTGGTTGCTCTAAGCAGGAAGGTGATGCTCTGGTCCCTTTCATCCCATCGTTTTCCAAACCCTTCTAGGTCAATTGTCCTGACCAGAGGGATTTTCATGACCTCCTTTCCTCGTATGCTCAACACGTAGTAGTTCTGGGGCATTGGGATGAGATAATTTTTTTCCACATTATCCAAGGCTGCATCAATGTCTCCTAGCCATGCATGAATGAAGACCATCTAGGTTAGTTTCTGTGCAATTTCCTTCACCACACCCATGTGGAGGAGCACCACCAAAAATATTGCTGGTATTTCTGCATTGGACCGGAACCTGTGATATGCTTTTAGGAACTCTGGTCCTACAACCTTCTTGGTTGCCTAGAGTATCAGCAGGTGGGACGAGGCTAGTAGCCCATTTAGCCTTTGGTTTGTCACTTCTCCTCAGAATGCTTGCATTTTATTTTCGGTGTCCAGGTCCAGAGGTGTCTCCATCCCTTTATCGCCTACTTCTATCACCAACTAAAAATCCCAAGCTTATGCACGCACACACTATTCCTGCAAAGACACTCTATTTTAAATGACCTAGGATGGCCTTTTTTAACTGTGGTGGCTAGCAGTCTTCATGATTAATTTTCTATGATCCTGGCGGTTGGAGCATGTAAACTTGTGAGCGCTCTGCTGGAGGTATCGGGCGTGATTAATGCAAAGTATTTTGAGATCCACTCAATCTTTCCTTTGCCTTGAAACTTGTTCAATTTATTTGCATCTTGCCCTCTACTATTGAGCCCTATCACATCCGATTAGACCCCAAGTTTTTCTTTTCTTATTAATATAGTAAGTTTATTTTTTACCTTTTTATTTAATTATTTATTAAAAAATAACTATTTTTAATAATATTTAGATTTTGATATATTTTGACTTTACATTTAGTTTATTATATTCTAATTTTTAATTTAGATTTAAGTTTTAAATTTTTTTAAGTTTTAATAATTACAAATAATTATTAAAATAAATTTAATTTACTAATATTTTGTCTTATTAAACTTTTAATTATTGTCCCTTTAATAATTATTTTATTTTTTGCAGGGAACGATTTTTTAATGACCATCGATCATCCATCAGTTGATCTTGACCGTTCCCTGCAATCCCGTGATGACCTCACCACTAAGTTTCGGCTGATTGCGATATCACGGGCGAGCGCCACATGTCTCAGTCGGCGGTGCCAAAGGAATAATCAAAGTGCTTTAATATTTATGTCGAGTATTAATACATTATATGATAGGTTACTAAAGCGGTTGCGAGATGCACGTGCTCAAAATCGACGGTGATGTTATAATCTTGATGAAAAGTTGCTTGATGGTTATGTTCAGTGCTGGTGAATGCTATGAATGAACATGATTGCTGATGGTGCAGATCAATGGTTTCCCACCATCGCGTGATACAAAGATGCAAGGTGTTTATTGATTGTGATATCATGGGCGAGCACCACGTGTCTCATCTGGTGGTGCCGAAGGAATAATCAAAGTGCTTTAATATTTATGTCGAGTTTTAATACATTATATGACTGGTTACTAAAGCAGTTACGAGATGCACATGCTCAAAATTGACGGTGATGTTATAATCTTGATGAAAAGTTGCTTGAAGGTTATGTTCAGTGTTGGTGACTGCTATGAATGAACACGATTGCCGATGGTGGAGATCAACGGTTACTCGCCATCGCATGATACAAAGATGCAAGGTGTTTATTGATTGTGATATCATGAGCGAGCACCACGTGTCTCAACTGGCGGTACCGAAGGAATAATCAAAGTTCTTTAATATTTATGTTGAGTTTTAATACATTATATGACAGGTTACTAAAGTGATTGCAAGATGCACGTGCTCAAAAACGACAGTGATGTTATAATCTTGATGAAAATTTGCTTGATGGTTATGTTCAGTGCTGGTGACTACTATGAATGAACACGATTGCTGATGGTGGAGATCAATGGTTGCCTGCCATCGCATGATACAAAGATGCAGGGTGTTTATTGATTGTGATATCATGGGCGAGCACCACGTGTATTTCCTTGGCGATGCATAATGTGGTGGGCCCTTGGTGTTGAGATGGAGATTACATCAGCCTTTTGAAGGCAGCCATTTGATGATCTGACAAAAGGAAAGGATCGGCGGTTAGAATTTAAATTCACATCAAGCTAGATGAGACAAATGCACTCGGGCTGACTCAGGGATCTTACTCCGATGGCGTTGGTCTGGCTGATACAACTCCTTGTGATTTGATCAGTGAGACAAGACAGGTTTCTTGCTGATGGAACTTCATCAGTGAGAAAAGATGCAGGGTGTTTATTGATTACGATATCACGAGCGAGCACCACGCGTATTTCCTTGGTGATGCATAATGTGGTGGGCCCTTGGTGCTGAGATGGAGATTACATCAGCCTTTTGAAGGCAGCCATTTGATGATCTGACGAAAGGAAAGGATCGGCAGTTAGAATTTAAATTCGAATCAAGCTGGATGAAACAAATGCACTCGGGCTGACTCAGGGATCTTACTCTTATGGCGTTGGTCTGGCTGATACAACTCCTTGTGCTTTGATCAGTGAGACAAGATAGGTTTCTTGCCGATGGAACTTCATCGGTGAGACCTATATACTTGATATGACCTTTTCATTTCACCCCAATGGAACTTGTCTTGCCGATGATATTGGTTATTTGAATACTAGATTTTGGAGGTTTTTCATGATATCAAATGGTCAAGAATGATGTGATCATATGTGACTATGATGGATTATATTCAAGATAAGGTTTTCTTTAGGGAATCAACGAGTGCAAAATCACTATAAAGGCTAGTTGGTTTGTGATGAATGTTCTATTGTGGGCTTCTAGCCTATCCTAGGTCTTTGTAGTAGTTTTTTTTATTCTTTGTTATCAGTTTTTCAATGTTCTATACAATGACCAAGTTTCTATTTGCAATCTGCTTTAAGTTGGTCATTAAAAAGAGATATATGGTTTGTTTCCTTATAGAAATAATGCATTTATAACATTCATGTGTTTTTCATTTAAAATAATGGCATTTGGTAATAATAAGAGGGAAATGTGAAGTTTGAAAAGTCATATTTTCAACTTTATTTTTTTGTCTTTTTTGAAACAATTAAATAAGTTTGATGCATAAGAGGATTCAATAAGTTGTTTAGAATAGTAAAATTGTGTCAATGTTTGTGATGAGGAAAAATGAATTGGAGAGTGGTTCAAAACTGGTTACAAGGTTTGAAAGGGATGTTTAAGTTGTACTTTTTAGAGTGATAAGGTTGACATTAAACTTTTCAAATATTTTTAGTTCATATTTTTAAGATAAAGATTCTTTTAAACAAAAAAAACTATTTTAAATTTCATACTTGGAAAACAAAAATGCAAATGCAATAAATGAATAATAGAGAATCATGCATGGGAACAAAACACCACCTACAAATGCAAATAAGTTATTGGAATGTCACGTACTGATTTTATCAATTATTTTATTTCGATTATTAATCATGAGAATTTCAATGTTTATGTTAGATGATTATATAGATTGAAATTGAAATTGAAATTTAAATGCAAATGAAATGATTTTGAATTTATTACTATGAAATTCGGGGATTGTCATTGTTGATGAGAAATTTTGTGCAAGTGAATGCAGGAAAAGGTTGGCTATTTAAGCCATTGAGATGGAGTGAAAAATAAATTAAGATGTGACGTTATGTGAACCACACCAAAATTTCTTAATGAGAATGATTAAATCACCTAATCACTACTTTACTCTTGAATGAAACCTCGAGTTAAAGATAACCTAATTGGGACAAGAAGTGCATTCAATGAAGAGAGAGATCTTATGATGAGACTAAAACCTATTAAGTTGGATTACGTACTGGATTACTCTTTAACACCTATAAGTAGAAATTAAACTTGAATGAGTTGTACTTTGGATCTTGACTATTGCCATATAGAGTGGGGAAATCTATAAACAATCGGACTAGTCAATAATTAAGGATTCCATCCTAAGAATTGAAATGGAATATTGGGTTTAAGATTTTCCCATGCGATTGAATATCATTGGAGTTAATGAAACTTTGTGAGGATAGAAGCATAGAAGGGATGCCTAGTAAGTTAAAGGAAGTCGTATTATTGACAAGACTTTACTTTAAGTATCTCTTATATTAGAAGAGAAACACTTTCAAAAGGAAGCATTTGTTGTCATGACAGAACATCATAGAATTTTTACTTAGCAAGAAATGCTGAAAATCTTACGGAGAAGAACATCAGAATTGTTACTTGTGCTCAAAAGGGATATATTGAAGTTAAGACTCTCCTATATAATTAAGAAATCATGGAGTTAAATGTTAATGCTTGAAGATTAGATATGCAATTAAATTTGTTATTATCTAGAGATCAACGTGATTGAACAAGGATTAATACTCAAAAATTAGTACCAGATTAAATCAAGGAAATTGGATTGAGCTAAAAGATGAGTTGCATCTTTGAAAATAATCTAAGGACAAAAGAAAATCCATGGTATGGATGTCCTGAGATAAATGAGAATTATCTCCGCAAAACCTATAACCATTTATAGGAAGATTAATAATGGTGTAAGATCATAATAGGTTATCACTTAGTCAAAGGATAGACTATTGTTGGATATAAAAGAACCTATGTGTCCACAATTTGGAAGATTCGATAATGGAACAAGGAAAATAATGTCAGAGTTAGGACATTAGAATGACAAAGAGAATTTTCGGTTAAGGATCCTATTGTGCCTGTTGCACACACGCCCCGTTCAGAACAGGGACCCTCTCTTCCCTCTTTTTGATTGTCGGGTCCTTTTGACTTTGCCTCATTTTACGTGTCCATTTTTGTGCCCTAATAGGTCAAATCACCCTTCAAAGTCACATACTAAGTTTGACCAAACTCGACCCCTTTAAAAAAGGAAATTCTAAATCTAAGGCCAATTCGGGTTTCCCTTGTCAAAATGCTCTTCGGACGTCCATGGCCCCTTCCGGGTCCGGACCCTCGGGTTTCCTTCTCTGGATTTCCGTTCTGGGTTTGCTGTTGCTGGCGTCCGACACCTAGTAACTTTTCGGACCCCGGACCCTAGATCTCGGATTTCCACGTCTAAAATTCCACTTGACCTTCACCATTCCTCACGGTAGTGGCTGGACGTCTTCCTGGCCACTGGACTCCAGGTCGCCCGCCACCACCTATGAGATTTGAACTCACCAACTCTCTGGCCGCCGTATGAAGGAATTAATTGTGGAGTTAATGACAGTTTTGGCTATAAAATCGGATTTTTCGGTTGTCATTTTCATGCGACTGAAGTAATGGAAATTTGGAGAGCTCTGAAGCATCTAGCATTTTCAGCCCCTAAATCCGAGCTCTTATTCCGACATTCTCTGCACATTCAACACATGCATTCTTCTTAGGGATTTCAAGGTACATTCACCATCCATGCGCCTCGTTGTCCTTTTCATCAATTTCTAGTTTTAAATGATGTCAAAATGTAAAATAGGGTTAAAATCTGGTAGATGAGTACCCTCGCCTAAAAACCCATGTTTTAAAATGTGAAAAATTGACCGTTTGAGAAGTCATAATTCAAATCGGAGTTGAACCTTGCCGTGGCTATTCTTTGAAATAGTCGTTGGCGTCTCCCGGGCCCGGACCTTCCCGCGGCCGTCTGCATAAAACTCAAACTTAAAACTTAAAACTTCATGCAGCCAAACTCATCCCGGATCCCAGCCTCCGAATTTCCACTCGTGGGTTTTTGTTGCACCCCTGCCATTTTACACAGCCTGTGTTGAGCGTCTTTTTGACTCTTGAATCCCGACCCTACAAAATCCATGTCAAACTTTAAAAAATCAAAAATTAGCAAAGAAATGAATTATCCTCGGGATCCGACTCTCAAAGTTCCGTTCACGGAATTCCGTGTTGATTTCGTCGTTCTAACAGCTCGTCTTGAGCGTCTTTCCAGACCTCGGACCCCGACCACTTAAAGTTCGATTCCAAATTCTCTAGGAACAACCAAAATCCAAACTCACTTCGGACCCCGACCTCCAGAATTTCGTTCCTAGAATTTCGTCTCACTTTTTCCATTTTACACGACCGTCCTTGGATGTCTTTAAGAAAATTTGAACAAAAAACCAAGTGCCCAAGGTGTATCCAGACCCCAACTCCCAGATTTCCACTTCCATAATTCCGTTCCACTAGCGCCGTTTTACACAGCAAATTCAAAATGACTTCTCGACCTCCGGGTTCTGACCCGTTGTTCACCGCCTGCCTCTCCTGACTCCTAAAATTGTCTTCCAGAATTCCCCTCCCGAATCGCCTCTTGCATTTTGCCGTCCCGAACGGCTGACCCGTGACCACTTCTCGATGACGGCACTCTGAACTCCGGATTTCGGTGCTCAAAGTTTCATCTCTCCTACACCGTTTCAAGTGGTCATCCTGCAGCTGATACTTGAACTCCCAATTGAAGGCTCAAATGACCTCCAAATCCAAAATGGATTTCGACCCAATTGCTAAAATTAGGTCTTCCTTCACGCCAACCCTCATTTGACCAAATCCAACATCAGGAAACACCTTTGGGAGTTCCATACCTAATTTTCCCTTCTAAACGACATTCTGCCGAGGGAAATCTAGCCTTGGGAACCCGTGTTGTCTGTCTTGCTTTCTAATGGTGTTGTATCCAATGTTATGTGAGTAATCAATAAGGATAATGATTGTAGGGCTAACCTTGATATGTAGGCACTTGTCCGGGGCCATTTTTTTCATGTTTGTTCTTACTGATTCACGTCTTTTGTGCAGGATTTATGGAATCCGGCACAAAAACTTCTGGTGCCTCGAAGGAGAAGGGGAAAGGAATAGCCAAGACACCTCGAGGCAATGAGGATAAAGATCCGATGAAGTACAAGTTTCAAGGGGTCCCCTTACAAATCAAAGTCACCACTCTATGGAGAGATGTCATGGATACAAACATTGGTTAGGTCAATGTTGATGAATTTATAAAGAGAGTCAGGGTGAACCCCAAGATAGAGAATGCAAGGTTGATAAGGAACAGCGGAATTGCCAAAGTTGCAGGCTTCTCGCCGGCCCTGGTGGCCCTGAAATTAATAATGGCATGCGTAGAGACATATCAACCTGAGACCTAAACTATAGTGGACTGGGATGGAAATATCCTCGCGGATATGTCCCCATCGGGCATAACGACAACTTTCCACATTCCTTCCTTTAAGAGCATGGAGACCCCCACCATGGAAGAATGCAAGGAATTATGGGAGCAAGATCTGCTAAGTTGTAAGAAACTAATCAATCAGTATTGGTTAAAGGAGAAGCGAGGTAGTACCGGCAAGCTCCCTCAGGAGCCTTTTTGCAGCGATTTCTTTGAGGATTACCATGACCTCATGAACTTGCTAAGTCGAGTGATGGGTCTTCCTGCTGCGGCCTTCTTCTAGGAATGAATGTTCTATTTTCTGGAGCAGATTCTCCACGGTGATGGCACCGCCTTCTATTGGCGGATATAATCAGTGACTACTTCCTCGAATAGTCTACAACCATGAAGAAGACCTCCAAGTTCTTCATGACATCCTACCTAGTATACTCCCTCGTTGATCGACGACACTATCAAGGATTAACTGCGATGCCCAGTGAGGCATCGGGAGTAGAGCTCAAACCTTATGATAAATACCCTTAGTTGTAGTACCGAAACATCAAAAAGCATTATTGGAGGATAAATGATGCATTCATCACCCACATCATTCAATCCCTAGGAGGCGACTTTCAGAGAAGAGTTTCACATAGTATCAGAGCCCTCCTCAGGCAATACACCTTCATATACATACAATTTCCAAGGTTCACATACATCTATGCCTAGGGATTCACGGAGAGACCAAAAAAGCTACCCCGGTACCCCAACGACCGGATTATACTATTGCAGCTGACTTGGCAACTACGACACATCCATAATACCTTAAGCAACAAGCATTTGGCAGGTACACCTTACCCCATTGGGCTCAGCCAAGGGATGTACAAGATTCATATCTCCCAGTGTGCGGGGTACTCAGAAAGGGAGTTTGTCAAATACCACTTTTGGCAATATATAGCTCGGCCTTGAATGGACCCATACAGACATATCAAAAAGGCACTGGGATGGGAGTATGCCCACCTCCACAACGTTGAAGATTTTTGGGCCAATTGTAAAGATGATCTTGAAGTGTGGTTGCGACACTACATGCGCATGACTGCTCTTTACGTGCAGAGAATAAATTTGTGCCCGGTTCATGATCAGCTTGAAGATGATGAGGACACAGTAATCAACCTGGGATATGATGTCATCGCCAATTTACCACTGCCTATGATTGATTGGAATGAGCGAGAGCTTGACGACCTCGACATACTCACTAAGCCTGTCGAGATCCGAATGAAGGCTACGAGTCTCCAACTGAGGGGTGTGGTTAGACCGTAGCACACGATGATGAGGCATCCCTCCATGAAGATGAGCAAGTGGAGGAGCCCGAGGAACATGAACAAGGCCAAGATGAAGAAGAAAAAGGTGCTGAAATGGAGGATCCCTCCAATGAGAAGTTGTGTACCAGGTCTCCCGCTAAGTATTTATCGCTTGAACAAGACTCCGATGAGGAGAAGAAAGATGAAGGAACTGAGAAGAGTGCTCTTGTTGTCAAAGCCATTGAACTTGAGAAGGAGGGCAACAAGAATCAAGGTGAATTACCTAGGGAAGAGCCCCAAATGCTTGATTGGCTAGAAAAGTAGTTGAAACAAAAGACCCCCACCCTGAAAGATCCTAAGGCAAGGCAGGAAGCCATTCTGGCCAGAACACAGATAAGCACCAAGAAAGAGAAAAAGCCAAAGATCAGATTGAAGATAACCATGGATGCCTCAGGATCTAGGGTGGTACAAATAGCGATGTCGGTGGTTGGAGAACAAGGAATAACTTATAACATCTCCACCATCGACTTGGGAGTGGCCACGAGGGAGCAAAAGGTCAATCATCTCTAGAAATCGATCACCACAGTGGTACACCTTATCCAATAGGATAATGTTTCTAAGGAGGAACTCAAGGAAAAAGTGGTTGATCTGACATCCTATATTCAGCAGTGGTCATCCCCAAATGAGCAACCATGACATCATCTACCCCACCTCAGTTGGTATCTCAAGAACAGATCAATAAATTAGAGAAGAGAAGGAACTTGGATAAGACTATGGAAAACTGGTTCTGGCGGATCTTAGACGTAGGAAACACAAGTATCAACTTGGTTGTCTAGACAACAAATAAGTTCCTTGAGGTGCAGAGAACCCTTGAGGGTATGAGGCAAGTCTGTGAAGAGTTCCCAAGAAAGTACAGGGCAGCCTACCCGAAAATTGAGGCCATACTCGCATTACCAAGCGAGCTTTGGGAGAAAAACCTTGCCCTCAAGGACGATGACCACTGTTTAGTGGATGTATGGAAGCAGGACTTTGACCATCAGAAAGGAAAGCCGGAGTAGATTCTTGAATGGGTTGTTCTGAATATTGAATGGGCCAAGGAGACCAGAGAGGAGTGCACTTGGTACCTCAAGCTAATGACGGGGTACGAGCTGCCCGCTGTCGAAATTAATCTTCAGAGCATAAAGCCCCACTTCTTAAAGAATATGGAAGAGGGGATGTCGGCTAAGGTTACCATAGACTTCATGATTTTTTCTGCTTGAACCTTCGTGCAGTCATAAATTTTAAGAGATAATGTTGCCAAATATAATGATGACTGGAAGAAGCTCGTCAAC
Source organism: Sequoiadendron giganteum (assembly GCA_007115665.2). Classification (NCBI taxonomy): domain Eukaryota; kingdom Viridiplantae; phylum Streptophyta; class Pinopsida; order Cupressales; family Cupressaceae; genus Sequoiadendron; species Sequoiadendron giganteum. Next base: position 398,776,351 of record CM021102.1, on the reverse strand, counting down.
AACTCCTAGGAATGGAGCTACTAGATTTTGCGATCCGACATCATGGAGTTGGACAAGTTCCAGCCATTGATCTTTAGCTTTATGGAGTATGCAGCATTGAAGAAGTGCGAAGGCAACCCAGGTATTGATGAAGAATTACTCAAAGAATAGCTACAGCAAAGGGCAAACAACTACAAGATGAAATTGCTACAGTGCTGTCACTAGATGACGAAATAGGGAAAAGACAAGAATTTTTTTATAAATGAAATATATTTCGGGGTAGGTGAAACCCTAGTGTAAAGTGAATCTTGTCCACACAATAGAATCAAATCTTGGCCACTCATTTTGCTTTTTGAAAACTATAAATAGGGCTCTTCTCCTCTCATTTTAAGAGAGTTGAGTTGTTGTACAAGCATGCTACAAAAATTATAATAGAAAATATAGTAATTTCCTGGTTTATTTCTGGGTTTCTCTACATGTTTCATGATTCTTCTCCCCTTAGTTAAAACTTTACCTCAAATTACTTTTTTGTTCTATTTTCGTTTAGTTAGCTATAGTGGATTTAGTATGTTTTCTTTGGTTTTGAAGCTTTATGTTGTGTGTATGCTTTCCTTGTCCATAATTTTCGTCATTTGTTGCTAGTTAATGATTGTGTAAAGTTAGCCTGGACTATAATTTCATAGTTTCTCATTAAAAATTTTCTTCGTTCACATATACATGGTGAATGAATGATGAATATCTGCAATCCTTAGAAGATAGCATAGATTTCATGATATTGTGAGAATTCAGATTAAGTGAAATTTTATTTAAGAAAACTGTCCACAGTAGGAACCTCCATGATCACTGTTCATCGGTAGTTGCAGGTCCAGGAGACATCCCTTTTCCTCGCCCTTTTTCCTTTTTTTAAGAAACAATTTGTGTTAAGCTTCATTGCACATTGTAAAGCCAAATCTGACGAAACAATGGAGTCCAAGACTGCTGTCCGAGCCTATAATGAAGTGCAGTAATTCCATATTCGAAGAACTTCATTTATTGACCCAATTCTCCTACAGCTTTAAACCACGTAAGACCTCCTTGTGATTCCAAAAAAATCACATCAAACAATTGATATATTCCAAGCATCGTAATGACCTGACATCCGAGAGACCTTGGGATAGTGTTCTACAATTTGATTGTGGAAGATTGTATTTCAAGAGAGGTGATGCACCTATTCATTACCTATGTTGAGAAGCGCATAAAAACACCATCAATAGAACTAGCGCTAGAAGGAAGGCAGAGAGGTAAAGCTAGATCGAATCGAGTCATTCTCCCTTGAGAGATTCCACCGAGTCTTGAGGTCTACACCAAACAAGGGAGAGTTTCAGGAATTACAACCCCCTGCCTAAGCTAAGAGCGCTAAACGAGGGGAACCACCCATCGTCGATTCGCTAGAACAGCTCGCTGGTCTTTCACCTCTATCTCCTTCATCTTCACTGGTAGCACCACCTTAGGCTCATCCAATCCATACAGCCTTCTGGGTTACCTCCCATCCTGGGTTAAACACTGCCTTTTAGCCAAACATAGTCACCAACCCTATTGTTGCCTCACCAGTTGCTGCCATCCCATCACAGTTACAGACCAATCTGGCATAGCCACCTCCACCGCCCTTCCCAATGGCGTGGCTGGGTAATAACCCATCTCCTCTCACCTTCAATATTTACCATGATATGCCAAAGAATCCTGAGAATTTCTGCACGAAATTCAACTCTCGGGATCCACAGAGAACAACCGAGGAGCATGTCAAGATTTTTGAAATTGCCCTAAAGAATATGCAAATTATATACAAAGATGTGGCCTGCAGGCTCTTTCCCTCTTCCTTAGGGGAGGAGGCATTATATTGGTACATTAATTTACCAGCCAAAACTATCAACACATCGGATCTTCTGAAGAATTCATTTCTACAGAAGTTCAAGACCCTGGTCAGCCCCGCAGATTCATATCACTTCATGTGGGTTCAAAGGGAAATCAATGAATCGATCAATTCCTTCAATGATCGCTTCCATAGGGCGTACACTCGACTGCAAGCCCCGTATGTTTTCAACAATGTTGTTGTCCTGCCCATTTATTATGCAGCCTTGGACAATCTCACTTCAACCCTAGTGAAATTAATGAGACCACCATCAGCTAGGTTAGTCGATGCATATTCTAAATCCATTATCGCTAGCATAGATTTGGGACATAACATATCTGGTCCACTACCTTCTCTTGGGCAAACCGCGCATCTGACGCAGATTTAGGGACTCACACAAGCCTTGCAGCATCAGACGCCCTTGTTGAATCGAGTACCATAGCTACCTCTGGTTTCGCATCCTAGGCAGCGGATGAACCAGGCATTTCCAGTACATCATTACCTTTTGTCGCAGCAACAATAGTCACATCCTCAACAATCCCATGTGCCTGCGTACATTCAAGCAGCAGAATTCCCACCTGCTCATCAGAACCAATCGGTGGCATAGCCTGTGTTCCTTCAGAATGTCGCTCCACAACCAAACAATGCTGAAAAGGATCGAATCAACGAGCTCATAGAAATGATCAAGAAGATGTCAACCGAAATGACACACTTAAGGAATCAGAACAACCAGCTGCAAGCATCACAAAAGAGCATCTAGGCCAACCTTAATAGGCAAAACCGAGATCATCATGAAAATCAGGACAATAGGGATGCTAGCACATCGTCGAGGCAGAATTATGATAGAAATCAAAACTCGGGTCAGAACTTTGATAAAAGGCCCTTCCAAAGGAAAAATCAGACATGGAATACACGCCCTAACAACAGCGGCGTTCCCACACCTCTTGATCAGCCCAATGGCAACAATAATGAAAACCCCGCAAGCAGAGTTTACTTGGCAGAAGCTACTTTATCTGGTTGGTGTCGCATTCACAAAATGACTTTCCATTCCGAACTAGATTGTTTAGAATTCCAAACTGCCACCGAGATTTTCCAAATAGAAGTTTAGAATGCAGTCAATAATTCAGGATGCAGAGACATTGTCCCATCCGATCCATGTGATTCTTCGGTGTTGGTGCTAAACCAGGCTACCTTCCCAAGGGAAAAATGTAACACACCTGAACTGGAGAATGCTGACTCGAACAACAACAATACGATGAAAGAGGTAAGTTCTGAAAGTCCTTTAGCTCAGCTTTTCGATTCAGTAGATAATGTTCGCAAAGATGTGGAAGAAGAGCCTAGGGAGGATGAGGTCCAAATGTTTCACCAACGGACCACCCCTTACAACCTAAGAAACAGACAAGCTGGCGGTCATGCTATAGGTCCTTTTACGACCTCCACTCCACCGAACAATTTCAGCACCCCTCCCGATTCGAATGCAAATAATAACCCAGGTTTTTCCCATACACCCACATGGTAGATGCAGAAATAAACAAGGCAGTGGCCAAAGCTAGGCCGCCACCTCCTCCCAAAATGTGTCATGTGATTAAGAAATTGAACAGATGGGGGAGTATATTACTGAATAATTTAAAAAGGTAAAGCTGAGTGTGTTAGCATTTGAACTTCTAAAGGTACCTGCCATCAGGAACATCTTTCTCATAATGATAAATGGGACTCCACCTTAAGGGTCAACTCAAAAAGCTCCAATAAAGAAGGTTTCTTTTGGTGATCAGCAAAATGAGTCAGTCGTCAAGCAGATTTTCAAAGGAAAGGTTGACCCACCAGCGGGTCAACAACCAAACAAGCAGCTCGAGAGGGTGGCCAATCAGTCACAAACCCAAAGCAAGGGCAGCGAGAAAGATAAGGGCCAAGTCACTCAGGTGGACATTTTCAAAGGGTTGTTTCAAGGGAAATTTGAAACTCCTCCCTTTCTGACCACCATCTGCGTGTTCGGGAAGAACCTCCACAATTTCTTGCTTGATTAAGGAGCCTCAACGAATGTCATGCCCCTAAGCGTATGCAAAGTACTCGGAATAACGTGAACTCCTTCTCGACGAAAAGTAACACAACTTGACAAAACCGAAATCAGCACAGTGGGGGAAATTAACAGAATACCTATGCAAGTCACTGTTGATCCTCGGATCTAACAAACCATTGACATACAGGTGGTTGATATCTCGGATACGTACGATATAATCCTACGAAGGGATTTCATGAGGGCATTGAACGGATACGCCATGACTGATTACTCGCATATGTGGCTGCCATGGAAAGGAATGCCGAATCGGATTAGGATCGATTGGGAGCCATGAATGAGGTTTATGATCACTGAGTATAACAACACGAATGTGGTGTTGTATGCCGAAACAGGGTTGGAAAATTATTCTCTGGTATCGTATCGGAATGAACAGGAGTACCTTGAAGCTGAGGGAATGAGCGAGTTTGGCCAATGTTTCTCAGAGCACTGAAGTGCTCATCGAATCTGATGATGAAGAACTAGGAGAGAATGACACTTGGGGACTGCTCAATGGTTTCTAAGACTTCATGGAAAAATGTGTTCAGGACTAGCTTAGCCTAGGAACTCGAATGGACTTCCAGGAGCTCTTTCTTCCTAACTGGTGTCGGGTACACAATGCTACTCACTCAGAATTTGACTACTGCCTATGTCAAGCAGCAATCAAACATGTTAGAAAATAGGCTACTCCAATGGAGAAAATAGGATCTGCACCACCCGAACAAACATGTTCCATCCCCGCTCCTCCTAAAGCAGTTACTGAAATGAAGGCTCCATCGAAGGTGGAATTCCAAGATGTTGGTGCTACATCCAAGGATTCTCCTAACTTTTGGACATTGCGCTTTGATGGATTTAAATCCAAGCACAGATCTGGGGCAGGTTTCGAATTGATCAGTCCCAAAGGTAAGTCATACTTTGTTGCTCATAGGCTTCAGTTCTATTGTACTAATAATGTAGCAGAGTATGAAGCCTTGGTCTTGGGCCTCTTAATGGCATTAAGGAAGGGTGTCAAAATGCTCAAGGTGTATGGAGATTCGGAGATAGTCATAAAACAAGTCAGGAAGTTATATTCTTGCTATGATCGAAGACTCACTAACTACCGGCACTGCGTATGGGATCTGCTGGAAGGGCTAGATGCATTCAAAATTCAATTGATTCCACGCGCTTGGAATCATACTGCCAATGCTCTGGTGCAGGCATCAAGCACGTTACAGCCATTGTCCCTATCGGGCCTCAGAGGATTCATGGTGGAACTCACCTCCGTCCCGTCAATGCCGGATAATGTAGCTAATTTTTAGGTATTCAACGATGACAAACATATCTTGGATTTCATCACTAGTTCGGATGTGTTTGCTACACAAATAGTCAACGAGGTCAAACCCCAAGAAGCGGACCTGGATATAGAAGGGATTATCAACCTGAAAACCAACACCATCCCCAGGGGAATGGTTCAATTAGAGAGAATCTTTGACCTCGATCAGATCAGAGACCAAGATCAACAAGCTAAGAAGGATACGATCAGTGGCCAATGTGACACTTACAATCTAGGGATGGCTGGGAACACCAAGAACGTGTTCATAGGTAGGGTGTGCGCCCATAAAGAAAGAAAAGGGATAATTGAGGCTCTGCGGAAGTATCACAATGTCATCACCTGGAGCTATGACGATCTCAAGACATATGACACGTCAATTATCATGCACACTATCCCTCTCAGACCAGAGGCAAAGTCGTTCTGGCAGTGGCAACGCGTTGTCAACACATTATTGGAACCAGTAATATATAAGGAAGTACAAAAATTGTTGTCAACTAGAATCATCTTTCCAGTTAGGCATTCCACATGGGTGGCGAATTTGGTTCTTGTCAAAAAGAAAAATGGGGAAATCAGGTTGTGCGTGGACTTCCGCAATCTGAACCGGGCCTCAGAGAAGGAAAAATATCTTGTACCCTCATTAGATGAGGTGTTACAAGTAGTAAACGGCTCCCAGATGATTTCCTTCTTAGATGGATATTCAGGATATAACCAGGTCATGGTGTAGTACGAAGATCGACACAAGACAACATTCACCACTAAGTGGAGAACTTTCGCGTATAGAAGAATGTCATTCGGGCTAATCAACGCTGGCGCCACTTTCCAGCATGCCATGGATATTGCATTCAAGGACCTGATAGGAAAATGCATAATCATCTACATGGATGATTTAACAGTATTTTCAAAACAGTGGGGTAGTCACATCGCTGACTTATGCAAGGTCTTTGAAAGGTGTTGCGCATTTGGGGTTTCTCTTAACCCAAGGAAATGCATCTTTGTGGTCACTGAGGGGAAGCTCCTTGGACATGTCTTGTCAGAGCGGGGAATTTCTATTGACCCCGAACATATCCAATCCATTATGAAAATATAGCTGCCAGGCAACAAGAAGGAATTAAAATCTTTTTTTGGAAATATTAACTTTGTCCGCAAGTTCATCACTGGCTTCATGGAAATAGTCAAACTGCTCAATGCCATGCTAAAATAGGACGCTAAGGTCGAGTGGACTCCCGAAGTGAAAAAGGATTACGAGGAAATCAAGAAAGCAATCACTGAAGCCCTTGTGCTGGTCAACCCCAATTACCTAAATCCCTTCTACATTTACTCCTTTGCTTTAGATCATTCTTGTGCCAGCATTTTAACACAAAAGGATGATGAGGGGAGCGAGCATCTGATCGCCTTCATGAGCGCCCCTTGAAGGATGTTGAACTAAGCTATCATAACGTTGAAAAATAAGCTTATGCCCTTGTTAAGGGAGTTAACAAGTTCCGACATTATATCTTACACAACAAGGTGTTTGCTATAGTTCCCGACCCCGTAGTGAAAACATTACTTATGTAGAATGAGTTAGGGGAACGAAGGGAAAAATGGATCGCATTGCTGCAAGAGTATGACATGGAAATCCAACCGATGAAGTTGGTAAGAGGATAGGCACTCACCCAAACCATGGCAGAGGTATTTATTGATGCTAGGCCTGAACTCACGGTACAACAATACCAGTTGGAAGATGTCTCCCCAAGGGAGTGGTACGACGATATATTATACTACCTGTTGAATCATAGATGTCTGCCTCATCTGTAGGGAGTCCAAAGGTGAGCCCTCAGGCTGAAAAGTAGCAGCTATATGCTACAAGGCTCCATATTGTACAAAAGGAATCATGAAGGTATCTATTTGAGATGCCTGGGTAAGGAGGTAGTTGATCGTGTTCTTAAAGAATTCCATGAAAAGTTCAGGACTGGTCATGGTTCGAGTCTATCAACTGCACACCAAATATTGTGAGTTGGGTACTATTGGCCCACTATTTTCAAAGATGCTCATGGTCGAGTTTGTACCTATCACATATGCCAGACTGCTGCCGCCCGAGAAAGGAATTTTGTTGTCCCATTACAACCTGTTCTGGAGGTAAGACCTTTCGCGCAATGGGGTCTCGACTTCATTAGTCTGGTAAGCCCTCCATCATCTGCAGGACACAGGTACATTTTAATCGCTTCTGATTACTGCACTAGATGGATAGAGGCAATAACTTGTAGGCAATGTACAACTGAAGTCGTAACCAATTTCTTAGAAAGTTTCATTTTAAATCATTTTGGTTGCCCATATGCTCTAGTATGTGATAACGGCCTTGTGTTTGCTTCATTAAAATTTATGAGTTGGGTCTTTGACTATGGCATCGCCCTCAAATTCTCATCTAATTATTACCCTCAAGGCAATGACCTTGCTGAGTCCACCAACAAGAACTTGATCACGGTGATCAAGAAGCTGCTAGATAGGAATCTCAAGGATTGGCATACCCAACTTCGTTTCGCCCTATGGGTAGATCGTACCCATCACAAGGCTTCCCTCAGAGATTCCCCATACCATCTAGTCTATGGCTTAGAGCCCATCTTTCCCATATATTTGAAAATCCATACCCTCCAGTTTGTCAATGACTTTTATGAAGGTAGAGACCGTAGAGAAGCCCGCCTCGCCGAGTTGCTGCACCTTGAAGAAGTACGAGATTGTGCATTAAAATTTTTTGCCAAACATCAGGGTGTAGTCAAGAGATGGTTCGATCGCCGAGCCAAAGTTAAGGCCTTCTACATTTCTGATCTAGTCTTTTACTGGGACAAGGCCCATGAAAAGAAAGGGGGACACAACAAATTCGACAAGTTTTGGCTTGGCCCCTTTCAGATTGTTGAAATCTTTGGAGATAATGCCTTCTGCCTAAAGAATCTCACTCATGAGGATGTCCCATTTCCTATCAATGGGCAGCATCTTAAGTATTACTTCCGGACCTGAGCTCTTCGGGGCTGTCTGTGTAAATACCTTTACATAGGTTAGAATAGGTTTCTCACTTTGTCCTTCGGTTTTGCTCGCTATCCCGGCTTCTTTTTGTCTTGATCTTGGAAGATCCTTCATGTTCTGCTGTGGTGGCCATGCTTGGCCTGACAAATGGCTGGCCCTAATGTTCGCTCTTGTATTGTTCTCTAGATAAGGCTTCATTCCCTATTGCTAACCTCTAAACACCCCCAAGTGTTGATTTTCAACTTTTGAACTCTGAACTAACCTAGGATGGCTATTTGCTTGAATCCCCTGCATTTTATCATGGAACACACAAAAAATGCATTTTAAATGTTTCCAAAGAATGGTATGGTGACTACTGAGAAGAAGGGATAAGTGAAAAATCTAAAGTCTGCTCCAGTGATCACTGCCATTCCCAAGCCCATTGTGAGCTTCATTGCTTACACGGTTGAATAGAAAGAAAAGAGAAAGTGTTGAAAAGAAATATCAAATAAGAGGAATAAATAAAGTGAAAATAGCAACTATATGGGTGTGCGAATATCTCTACCGGGGCTATGGATGCCTGGTTGACAGTAGATCTATGTTCGTGGGGTCACAGTGACAACTCCGTCGGGGCTATGGATCCCTGACTGGAAGCAGAGCAATGTCTAGGTTACTTTTGGGGTTAGGCGAACTACGTACCTTATCTCTCCCAACCAGTGGTTTCTCGTGCTCTCTCCAAGGAAAGGAAATGAACTCACCATGCACACACCTCCATGATGATGTCATAGTTTGATTCAATTTCGCCTTCCTTAAACTGTTCTTAGTTCAGCTTTGAAAGTTAGCTTTGGTCTACGAAACCAGAGATCATAGGTTCAAAATGAATATTTATCTCTAGAACGTTGGGAGCGTTCTTCCAACAGAGTCACCATTTGTTGTGCCTATTGCACACATGCCCCATTCGAAACGGGGACCCTCTCTTCTCTCCTTTTGATTGTTGGGTCCTTTTGGCTTCGCCTTGTTTTGCATGTCCATTTTTGTGCCCTAATAGGTCAACTCACCCTTCAAAGTCACGTACTAAGTTTGACCAAATTCGACCCCTTTAAAAAAGGAAATGTTAAATCTAAGGTCAATTCGGGTTTCCCGTGTCAAAATTCTCTTCGGATGTCCGTGGCCCCTTCCGGGTTCGGACCCTTGGGTTTCCTTCTTCAGATTTCCATTCTCGGTTTGTTGCTGCTAGCGTTCGACGCCCAGCATCTTTTCAGACCCCAGACCTTGGATCTTGGATTTTTGAATCTGAAATTCTGCTTGACCTTTGTCATTCCTCATGGCAGTGGTTGGACGTCTTCTTGGCCACCAGAGTCCAGGTCGCCCGTCGTCGCCTGTGAGATTTGAACTCACCAACTCTCTAGCCACCATACGAAGCAATTAATTGCGGTGTTAATGATAGTTTTGGCTATAATATCAGATTTGTCGGCTGTCATTTTCACGTGACTAAAGTCATAGAAATTTGGAGAGTTCCATAGCATCTGGCATTTTCAGCCCCTAAATTCGAGCTCTTTTTTTGACGTTCTCCGCACGTTCAACACTGGCATTCTTCTTCAGGATTTTGAGGTACGTCCGCCATCCGCACTCCTCATTGTCCTTTTCATCAATTTCTAGTTTTAAATGATCTAAAAATGTAAATCAGGGTTAAAATCTGGTAGATGAGTACCCTCCCCTGAAAACCCACGTTTTAAAATGTGAAAAATTGACCGTTTGAGAAGTCATAATTCAATCCGGAGTTGAACCTTGCCACGATTGTTCTTTGGAATAGTCATTGGCATCTCCTGGGCCTGAACCTTCCCACGACCGTCTGCATAAAACTCAAACTTAAAACTTAAAACTTCATGTGGCCAAACTCGTCCCAGATCCCGGCCTAAGAATTTCTGCTCGCGGGTTTCCGTTGCGCCCCTACTATTTTACATGGCTTGTCTTGAGTGTCTTTCTGACTCTCGGATCCTAGCTCTACGAAATCCGTGTCAAACTTTAAAAAATCAAAACTTGGCAAAGAAATGAATTGTCCTTGGGATCTGACTCTCGGAGTTCCATTTGCGGAATTCTATGTTGATTTCCCCATTCTAACGGACTGTCTTGAATGTCTTTCCGGACCTTGGATCCCGACGGCTTAAAGTCTGATTCCAAATTCTCTAGGGACAACCAAAATCCAAACTCACTTCAGACCCCGACCTCTGGAATTCCGTGTCACTTTTGCCATTTTGCACGGCCATCCCAGGAAGTCTTTTAGAGTCCCGAACCCCGGTCCCCATTTCGCCTTGTAAGAAAATTTGAATGAAAAACCAAGTGCCCTAGGTGTATCCAGACCCCAACCCCTAGATTTCCACTTCCGAAATTTTGTTCCATTGGCGTTGTTTTACATGAAAAATTTGAAACGACTTCTCGACCTTCGAGTTTTGACCCATTGTTCACCGCCTGGCTCTCCCAACTTCAGAAATTGTCTCCGCGGATTGTCTTTCAGAATTCCCCTCCCGGATTTCCTCTTGCATTTCACCATCCCAAACAGGTGACCCGTGAACGCTTCCTAACGACGGCACTTCAAACTCTAGATTCTGGCACCTGGAGTTCTGTCTCTCCTGGCCGTTTCCAGTGGTCGTCTTGCAGCCGATGCCCGAACTCACAAATGAAGGCTCCAATAACCCCCAAATCCAAAATGGATTTCGACCCACTTGCTAAAATTAGGTCTTCCTTCACACCAACCCTCATTTGACCAAATCCAACATCGGGAAACACCTTTGGGAGTTCCATACCTAATTTTCCCTTCCAAACGACATTCTGCCAAGGGAACTCTGGCCCTAGGAACCCGGGTTGTTTGCCTTGCTTTCTAATGGTGTTGTATCCAATGTTATGTGATTATTGAATATGGATAATGATTGCAGGGCTAACCTTGATGTGCAGGGACTTGTTCGGGGCTATTTTTTTCATGTTTGTTCTTACTAATTCACGTCTTTTGTGCAGGATTTATGGAATCCAGTGCAAAAACTTATGGTGCCTCCAAGGAGAAGGGGAAATGAATAACCAAGACACCTCAAAGCAAGGAGGATAAAGATCTGTTGAAGTACAAGTTTCAAGGGGTCCCCTTACAATCCAGAGTCACCACTCTATGGAGAGATGTCACGGATGCAAACATCGGTCAGGTCGATGTTGATGAATTTATACAGAGACTCAGGGTGAACCCCAAGACAGAGAATGCAAGGTTGATAAGGAGCACCAAAATTGCCAAAGTTGTAGGCTTCTCGTTGGCCCTGGTGGCCCTAGAATTAATAATGGCATGCGTAGAGGCATATCAGCCTGAGACCCGAACTATAGTGGACCGGGATGGGAATATCCTTGCGGATATGTCCCCATCAGGCATAATGAAAACTTTCCACATTCCTGCCTTTAAGAGCATGGAGACCCCCACCATGGAAGAATGTAAGGAATTATGGGAGTAGGATCCACTGAGGTGTAAGAAACTAATCAATCAGTATTGGTTAAAGGACAAGCGGGGTAGTGTCGGTGAGCTCCCTTAGGAGATTTTTTGTAGCGATTTCTTTGAGGATTACCATGACCTCGTGACCTTGCTAAGTTGAGTGATGGGTCTTCCTGCTACGGCCTTCTTCTAGGAATGGATATTCTATTTTGTGGAGCAGATTCTCAGCGGTGATGGCACTTCCTTCTATTGTGGGGAGATAATCAATGACTGCTCAAACCTTATGATAAATTCCCTCAGCTGCAGTACCAAAACTTCAAAAAGGATTATTGGAGGGTAAATGATGCATTCATCGCCCACATCATTTGATCCCTAGGAGGAAACTTTCAAAGAAGAGTTTCACATAGTGCCAGAGCCTTCCTCAGGCAATACGCCTTCCTATACATATAATTTCCAAGGTTCACATGCATCTGTGCCCAAGGATTCATGGAGAGACCAAACAAGCTGCTCTGGTACCCCAACGACCGAATTATACTATTAGAGCTAACTTGGCAGCTACGACACATCCATAATATCTTCAGCAACAAGCATCTGGTGGGTACACCTTACCCCACTAGGCTCGGCCAAGGGATGTACAAGATTCATACCTCCCAGTGTGCGGGGTACTCAGAAAGGGAGTTGGCCGAATATGACTTTTGACAATATACAACTCGGCCTCGAATGGACCCATATGGACATATCAGAAAGGCACTCGGATGGGAGTATGCCCACCTCCACAACATTGAAAATTTTTAGGCCAATTTTAAAGATGATCTTGAAGTGAGATTGTGGCACTACATGCGCATGACTGCTCTTTACGTGCAAAGAATAAATTTGTGCCCGATTCCCGATCAGCTGAAAGATGATGAGGACACAGTAATCGACCCGGGATATGATGTCGTCGCCAATTTTCCACTACCTGTGATTGATTGGAATGAGTGAGAGTTTGACGACCTCGATGTACTCACTAAGCCCATCGAGATTTGAATGAAGGCAGGAGGTCTCCAACTGAGGGGCGTGGCCAGACCCTAGAACACGATGAGGAGGCATCCCTCCATGAAGATGAGAAAGAGGAGAAGCCTGAGGAACATGAACAAGGCCAAGATGAAGAAGAAAAAGGTGCTGAAATGGAGGATCCCTCCAACAAGCAGTTACGTACCAGGTCTCCCGCTAAGTATTTAACGCTTGAACAGGACTCCAATGAGGAGAAGAAAGATGCAAGAACTGAGAAGAGTGCTCTTGTTGTCAGAGCCATTGAACTTGAGAAGGATGGCAGCAAGAATCAAGGTGAATTACCTAGGGAAGAGCCCCAAATGCCCGATTGTCTAGAAAAGCAGTTGAAACAAAAGACCCCCACCCTGAAAGATCCTAAGGCAAGGCTGGAAGCCATTCTGGCCAGAGCACAGATAAGCACCAAGAAAGAGAAAAAGCCAAAGATCAGATCGAAGATAACCATGGATGCCTCAAGATCTAGGGCGGTACAAATAGCGATGCTAATGGTTGAAGAACAAGGAATAACTTATAACGTCTCCACCATCGACTTGGGAGTGGCCACGAGGGAGCAAAAGGTCGATCACCTCCAGGAATTGGTCACCACAGTGGTACACCTTATCCAACAGGATAAGGTTTCTAAGGAGGAACTCAAGGCACAAGTGACTGAGCTGGCAACCTATATTCAGCAGTGGTCATCCCCAAATGAGCAGCCCATGACATCATCCACCCAGCCTCAGTTGCTATCTCAAGAACAGATCAATAAATTAGAGAAGAGAAGGAACTTGGATAAGACTATAGAAAATTGGTTTCAGCAGGTCTTAGACATAGGAAACACACGTATCAACTTGGTTGTCTAGATAGAAAATAAGTTCCTAGAGGTGCAGAGAACCCTAGAGGGTATGAGGCAGGACTGCGAAGAGTTCCCAAGAAAGTACAAGGCAGCCTACCCGAAAATTGAGGCCATACTCGCATTACCATGCGAGCTTTGGGAGAAAAAAATTGCCCTCAAGGATGATGACCACTAGTTAGTGGATGTATGGAAGCGAGACTTTGACCATCAAAAAGGAAAACTGGAGCAGATTCTCAAACGGTTTGTTCTAGATATCGAATGGGCCAGGAAGACTAGAGAGGAGTGCGCTCTGTACCTCAAGCTAATGACGGGGTATGAGCTGCCCATTGTCAAAATTAATCCTGAGAGCATAAAGCCCCACTTCTTAAAGAATATGGAAGAGGGGATGTCGACTGAGGTTACCACAGACTTCATGAGTTTTGCTGCCCGAACCTTTGTGCAGTCAAAACTTTTTAGAGATAATGCTGCCAAATACGATGATGACTGGAAGAAGCTCGTCAGCAACTCCCAGGAATGGAGCTACCAGATTTTGCGGTTTGACATCATGGAGTTGGACAAGTTCCAGCCACTGATCTTCAGCTTTATGGAGTATGCAGTGTTGAAGAAGCGTAAAGGCAACCCAGTCATCGATGAAGAATTCCTCAAAGAATAGCTATAGCAAAGGGAAAACAGCTACATGATGAAATTGCTACAGTGTTGTCACTAGATGATGAAATAGGGAAAAGACAAGAAATGTTTTATAAATAAAATATATTTGGGGGTAGGTGAAACCCTAGTGTAAAGTGAATCTTGGCCACACAATAGAATCAAATCTTGGCCACTCATTTTTTTTTTTGAAAACTATAAATAGGGCTCTCCTCCTCTCATTTTAAGAGAGTTGAGTTGTTGTAAAGGCATGCTATAGAAATTATAATAGAAAATACTGTCATTTCCTAGTGTATTTCTGAGTTTCTCTACATGTTTCATGATTCTTCTCCCCTTAGTTAAAACTTTACTTCAAATTACTTTATTTTTCTAGTTTCCTTTAGTTAGTTGTAGTGGATTTAGTATGTACTCTTTGGTTTTGAAGCTTCCTGCTGTGTGTATGCTTTCCTTGTCCATACTTTTGGTCATTTGCTATTGGTAAATGACTGTGTAAAGTTAGTCTAGACTATAATTTCATAGCTACTCATTAAACTTTTTCTTTGTTCACATTTACATGGCGAATGAATGATGAATATCTATAGTCCTTAGAAGATAGCATAGATTTCATGACATTGTGAGAATTCAGATTAAGTGAAATTATATTTAAGGAAACTTTCCACAGTAGGAACCTCCATGATCACTATTCATTGGTAGTTGCAGGTCTAGTAACCATCCCTCTTCCTCGCCCTTTTTCTTTTTTTTTAGAAACAATTTGTGCTAAGGTTCATTGCACATTGCAAAGCCAAATCTGAAAAAACAATGGAGTCCAAGATTGTTGTCCGAGCCTACAGCGAAGTGTAGTAATTTGATATACAAAGAACTCCATTTATTGACCCAATTCTCCTATAGATTTAAACCACATAAGACCGCCTTGTGATTCTAGCAAAATCACATCAAACAAATGATATATTGCAAGCATCGTCATGAACTGACATCCGAGAGACCTTGGGATAGTGTTCTGCAATTTGATTGTGGAAGATTGTCTTTCAAGAGAGGTGATGCACCTATGCATTACCTATGTTGAGAAGTGCACAAAAACACCATCAATAGATCCACTATAAAAAAAAAAGATAGAGTAAGAAGCTGGACAGAATATAGCAAGGTAATATCTTCTGTGCCCGGAAATGAAGATCGAAAGTCATCATTTGTAGGACATGTAACTCTCTTGATATTCTAGAAGGAAATTGGTAGAACACAAAACAAATTTATTTGTCGATGCTAGTAGAATAACATAATCTTCTGGTGGATAGACTCATCAAAAGAACCAACAGTTTTTGGAAACTCAACTTATAGGATTTTGATCCTAAATAATATATTATGGACAAGTAGTTGCTTAGTAAACCTAAAAGGTTATTTCAGTTTAGCAAATCATGATAGGGTTGTATAAACTAGAATCATACCATGAGACATTCATTTGAATAAATGTGCTATATGTATTATTTTAGTCAAATAAGTAAAATGGTGGACTAAATCTTGAATGAATTGTAAACTTCTAAAATTGACGTTTGGACAATTATATGGAGAGAATGGAAGTTCTATTAAAACTGAAAAAAGGCTTGGATATAATCATAGACTTGATAAATGTCAAAAAGGAATAATAGAACGAAGTGATCAATGAAACTTAATTGATAACAAAGCTTAAGTGTGGAGCAGTATCAAAATTTATAAGTGTCTAGGAGCAAGGTTATGCTCAAGATGGACAAGTAATTAAGGGAAAGTACTTTATGGTACGGATAATGAATGTGTAAGTGGCGGATGGACTTGGGTTATGAGTTGTCTAAAAGTGTAAATTCAAAGGAAAGGATTGGACCCACGATGTAGTGTACAATACATCGACATTCCTCTTCCATTTGGATTATACTAAGGATAAATTCATGGACCAATGAATTTCGATCACTAAGTATAGTTTTTATTATATATTGGATGTATGTATAGAACAAAGCTCTTTGGGAGAGTAAGTATGTGTGAAGCATATGAGGTTTCCCTCTGTGATAGTAAGGAAACTTGAAGCAAGGTCTAGAAAAGACAAGATTATTGTATAGAATGAATGTTTTGTAAATCTTATGTATTTGGGGAAATCATCAAAGTTGGCTACAAGATTTGTGGGACCCTTTGATGTACTAGAAGTCATGAAT
The DNA here is from genome assembly GCA_007115665.2 of Sequoiadendron giganteum. NCBI lineage: Eukaryota > Viridiplantae > Streptophyta > Pinopsida > Cupressales > Cupressaceae > Sequoiadendron > Sequoiadendron giganteum. Next base: position 398,759,976 of record CM021102.1, on the reverse strand, counting down.
CCAATTGCTTATAGACTAGCGTTAACTAGGATAGTACTCAGTACAAGGTCCAATGGGACCAGTATACTGAGGATAGTGCTATATGGGAGGATTCTGTGACGATTGACTGCCATTTTTCTCATTTGATTTCATAGATTAGTATTTGTTTAATGCATGAGATACTTGATACTTTTATTTATGATTCACATGTTCTGAACTTTGATAGCGTGGATGCTACTATGATTGGTTTATGCTTATGCTTGAGAACTATGTTGTTAGTTACTATTTCATTATGATCGAGATACTATGTTTTACCTATTGAGATACTATTGATTGGGATAATATTTTCTATTGATTGAGATGTTGTTCTTATTAAATGATTAATAAGACATCGAGACGATTTCTCTTCCAAGAGGGGAAGGATGTCACGTACTGATTTTATCAATTATTTTATTTCGATTATTTATCATGAGAATTTCAATGTTTATGTTAGATGATTATATAGATTGAAATTGAAATTGAAATGCAAATGCAAATGAAATGATTTTGAATTTATTATTATGAAATTTGGGGATTTTCATTGTTGATGAGAAATTGAGTGCAAGTGAACACAGGAACAGGTGAACGAGAATGTAGGCGAGAACATTGTTCAGGTAGAGTCGTTTTAGCCATTAGACGTTATGAGGATGGTGGAATCTCACACACCATAAATAATTGGAACGTAATTTGCATGATTAAATGGTTTAATCTTTAATTATTCTAATGGGTATGCATTTGTTGAACAAAATTGCGAAAAAGAATATGTTTGTTTTAAATGGCAATTTAAATATTATTGTGAGAAAATTGATTTTATTCAATTTATTATTTCTTTATTTAAATCTATTATTTTTAGTTGAAAATAATAATGCTTGTATTCTAAATTATTGGAAAACAAATTAGAAAACAAAATACGATCAAAATGGAATTTGAAAACTAAAACAACAGTTTACAATTTGGAAACAATTATTTCACAATCAATTTTGAATGCAATCGTAAAATGGAACTTGGAGTTAAAACCAATTTTAGCTGGGAATATTATGAATCTATTTATCGACTTTAATTCTTTGTTTTGAAATCGTTTAGATTTTATGTAGTCTAAGGAATGAAGTTTGACTTTCTTTTGAATATAAATGAATTTATTTAAAGTATTGTCGATATTTTGAATTAAAGAGTTTCTCTCTTTACATGGAATGACATAAAACAAATGATAAATTCAAATATATTATTGGTCTTTCCCTTTCTGACATTAAATTTTATTATATAGATTTAGATAAATCATCATAGGAAATTTGGGATAATTTCAATAAAATATTTGGAGCAAAAATAGTTAATTTCAACTATTTAGATTCAAAATGAGAGATATAATCACTATGTCTAATCACCTAAGAAATTTGAGATCTCTCATTAAACAACTGGTAGAAGTCAAGGCTCTATTAGATGATGAATATGCTAAGGATATTTTGTTAAATAGTTTGAAAATACAACAATGTTATTTCTATGCTTAGTCCAATAACTTCTCAAACACAAGAAGATGTGATTTTGGCCCTATTAGAAGAAGAAAAAAGACAATGGAAAAGATTTAAAAGTTGATTCTCAACATGAGAATGTATTATACTCATGAGGTAATAATAATTAAAAAATAAAAATAAATGTTAGTATTGTAAGAAAAAGGATCACATAGTGTGGACTTGTATAACTCGAGCCAATGATGTTCTTGAGGGAGAACTTAAAGAAAAATCAAATGATGTTAGCTTAGCCTATATATATTTGTTTGTTTCAATCAACATGTTTTGTTGTGAGGAATGTAAAACTTAAGGGAGGGTGTTGGAATATTAAGATAAACATTAATAAATTCACCTTAATAACTTGTTTATTTTTGTTATTAAATAATTAGTTATATTCTTATAAGATAGTAGTTCAAATGGGAAGGTATATTTGAAAGGCTTTGTAAAAGCCATATTGTAATATATTCCCAAATGAACTGTATGATATAATTATTATTTTGAGTGTGTTTGTGTGTAGATATAAGTTCTCTTGACTTTTCCAATATATTTTGTATGCTCTATTGCCCATGATTTCATGATTAATTTTCCACTTTCGACACTGTTTCTTACTAACTTTGCCATCCAAATTTGGATCTTAGACTAAATATTTCATAAAGGTACATTTTAATTTTCTTACTATCACCTTTGGCTGAATTTTTAAATTGGTTCAACCATGCAAAAAGTGTGGTTACAATTTTGTAATTATTTCCACTTAAATGTTGGTTACAATTTTCTAATTTTCTTTCCATTTAGCTAGTCACAATTTCATACTAGCATTAAACCCTTGAAAATGGTAGTTTACTTCTACTTAAAACTTGTGGTAATTTCATTAATCTCTTGCTACCTCTGGTGTTGAATTGGACTAGTTATGTCATCTAGGATTTGATCCTCAATTTTTTTTTTACTTTTTTCAAAAAAAGGTTATGATGGTTATACTTGTATTACCATGAATGGATATAAATTTGAGGATTTTGGGTGTTTTCATTGAATTTTTCATGTTTTCCCCTTAGCTCCTACTTTATGTGTGTTTTATATGGAAGCCTTTGGATATATTTTGGCTAATAGTATTTCATGGAACCTTATTAAAGGTGCTACTTTTCGTAACTCTATAGCCCAACTATTCAATGGTCATTTTTCTAATGACTCCTTTCTCACTCTCTTGGAGGACAAACGTGACATTATTTAGGATATTCAATGCCTAGATATTTTCTGGAAAGCTTTAAGGTCAAATATATAGTGGCATAAAACTCAATGTTATAGGAAATCCTTCTTAGCCAAGCCCAATTGGTTCAATTCCTATGGATAGAAGGGGGTTGATCATAAGGAAGTGTTGAGATTCCTAAGCATCTCTTTTACCTTTTAGGTTTCTCCTTCCTCTTTAAGGAAACATATCATTTCTAGAGTTGAGAAAAATTATCATATTAAATTATGAAGCCCCTTTCTTTGGTAAGGAGATTCCATGTGTGTTCAAAAATTATTGTTCCACACATTTCCATTACTCATGTTGCTAAGAACCTTGCAAATCCTCATATTTGAAGATTGAAAAAATCCAAAGGTAAATTTATGGCCTCCCTTTAACCAAGGAAAATGGTTTCACAAAGTATCCTAGGAGTTATATTATTTCCCTCATGACTATAATAGGCTTGGCTTGCTTTATATTCACTACTCTAAATGATGCCATAATTTAAAATTTAATTAACATACTCTAAAACCTAACAAAACTAGGTTGTAGCTCATCAAATTGGAGAAGTGAAAGGTCAATACCAGCGTTGAGGAAGAGTTTGGAGGAGTGAAAACAAGGTCAATACCAGCACCGTGGAAGATTTTGGAGCTAAAACAAGGTCAATACCAGCGCCGAGGATGAGGTTGAGGGCACTCAGGGAAAATCAACGAGCAAGGGACAATGAGTACTATAAGTTTGGCACCCCCATTCTCTTTAACCTGCAATTTTCATGCCTAGTTTCCAAAGATCTTCTTGTACATTGCCCCCCCATTATCATAAAATGGTATAAGATAAGAGAGAAAAAATAAAATAGCTTAGTCTTTCACATTTTTATAGTGATTACTAGAGGCACATAGAACAATTCTTCATAATAGAAGAATTTGATCATACTTTTCCAATGATGGCATTATGAGAAAACCTTAGGTTAAATGAATAATTCCTAGCTAAGTTCTTGAAATCATGTCCAACCGTATAAGAGAAGACCGCTACTATGCGTACTTGGATAACATGGAGAAAGGCTCTTTGGGCTCTTTCATCAATTTACGTATTGTTAAATTTTAACACCTAAAAGTGAGAATGAAGAATCTTTCCTAGGATGGTGGCCAATTATGCTTCTCAACACCTAGATTACAAAATCCTTGTCAATATCATTGCCATCACAATAAAACCTATTGCTTGAGATATAGTCATAGAGGTAAACAAATTGGGTTTCTTGATAGTAGATACATTCTAGACAATTCAATCCTTGCATCAGAGATTGTTGAATGGGCCCAACAAACTACTCATGATGCCCTTACTATTAAGTTAAAAGTTTGACAATGCATATGATTGCATCAAATGTCCTTTCATTTATAAAAGGCTCAAATGGATTTATTTTTAACCCTAAATTATTATCACACATTCAAAATTACAAAATACCAGTTGAATGAAGAACCTTCATTTGAAGGTGATGTCATCATGACCTTTGAATGAAGAACCTTCATTCAAAACCGATGTCATGTCGAGACTTTCAAACGAAGGTATTTTTTATTTTAAATATTTCATGTCCAAAATGCTTTATAAAAGGAACCTTGGCATGAAGGACCTTCAAATGAATACCTTAATTCAAAGGTCCTTAATTATAAGATCCTTCATATGAAGGTTCCTTTAATGCCATCCCATTATAGCTCTTAGAATTGTTAGAGATATTTTTGTTTCGAAGTAGAGATGGGACCATCAAATAGTGTCACCATGACTCTACCAAGATATCCATCAAATTGATAAACCCTGATTTAACAACCACAAATTCACATGAAAATTGCCCATGTCATCCCTAGGGCATCAATTCAATGCCAAGTTTCTTGCTTTAACAGACCCCTAAATGCAATGAACTTTTATACTTCTCCATCAAACTTTTCTTCTCAGCTTCTTCTCTTTCAGCTATCTTTTGGGCCAATTTGGCCACATTTACAGTCAAGTTTGTAGCTTTTGTAGTTGAAGTTTCAGAAGCTCTTTTGATTATTAGCCCTCCCCTTAGGTTTGGGCTAATATCAGTAACATAGGGCACGTGAAAACCTAAAGTTAGGAAGTAATAAAGTTAGGAAAAATATTTAACTCGATTTATAAAAAGGGGCCCGACCTAGACGAAACAATGAGACATAGGTCATTTTAATACCCACTCCAAAAAGGTAATGGCTGAATATATCTCACCTAAGGTTTTACATGGAACATTAGGAATTTTATGAAAGCCAAGGTAAAACCCAGCCTTAGGTTCCTCCCAAACAATGTAACAAGCCAAGACAAGGGAAAAATATAAATGGAATTCAAAGAACAAGATTTGAAACTCCATCAAATCCACCATGATGCACACCAATCCATCGAGTTATAGTTCCAAGACAGTGGGTGGATTGGTGGATTTCATTTCTATTTAGCCCTCAAACCCTTACATAGGCACAATAGGGCAGTCCCTCTATTTGATTGTTTTCTCCCACAAAACAGTGATTGAGAACTTCAAAACAAATGCAAATGAAAGGGAACACATATATTTATCTACACCAATGATCTCAGAGCATTTCAAGCTTGTATGGATCCATACAACACAAAAGAACTTCTAAAAATTTGTAAAAACACAGAAAATTGCTTCAAGAACGTGGTATCTAATATGAAATTTTGGTATCAACTCCTCCAACAATTGCAATGGGATGGGAATACAATATGATAGAAGTGGGATAAAAAATGCATCATTTGAAGCATCAAACCAATATGCAAAGATGAAAGAAAGTGCTAACCCCTTAAACTGAAAAAAGTTTCTTTTAACTTTAAGTTTGTTGGGTAGCCAATTCTTTTAAGTTATCAAATCCTACCATCATACATAATCAAAATGTTGTTGTTTCAAATGACTATGAGCACTAACTTTCACTATTTGAAGATGTTGAAACCTTGTCATAGAGAATTAGAACATTGATGTGACCACTCATCCTACCTTAAAACATACCAAAAGTCTCCTAGCAATTAGACATAGGAAGATTTAAGATGACTTAAACAGTTTTTATTGCCAAAGCATAAACTTATGATGACTTTACCAGGCCTAGTACACACTCCCTCCCAATTAACCACTTAGACATATGGAAATTAAATGTAAATTTGTTGCTATTTTTAGTCATGTAGGTGTCCAATAAACCACTTGGTGGTGTTTCCCTTCAAGTTTATTTACTTGAATGAAGAGAAAAAGTCCTTTGATTAAATTAGAGAATACATTTGACGTTGTGGCTGTGTAACTGGTGGAAACACTTGTTACAAAGTTTGGGAGTTAAAAAGTTAAGTAGATTTGATTTGTGATGGACACATTTGGACGGTAGTAACAATAACTTGCAATCTATCAAGACTTGATTACCTTATAACTTGTCAAATTCTAGTGATGAAATGATAGATTAATCATAATGTCACTTTCGGATCACATCACCATGAAAGAACTTCATCCAACATCCTTATGAGTGCAAGTACCACCAAATAGGTATTTTTCAGATTTGTCTTCCTCGAGCGAGGGAAATTCAGGAAGAGAAGAGGAAAGTGAGACATGTAGTAGGTTTAAAAGAGGGAGATCAACTAGAGGTCAAAAGACTAGAAGAAAAATCCGTAAACGCATGGAGTTTTTTCTTGCTGAAGGGGGGTCATGTTCTTATGATGATGAGAGCATAGGCGACATTGAGGTGCCCTTAAGGTACAAAAATCTACGGAAACAATGGGTACCCAAGGAACTTCCTCCAATAAACACTGATCTTTGTGTCAACGAGAGGATATATCACATAGCATCATCATCATTACTTGGTTTGGGCCTATTTTGCATGGACGACATAAAGGTCTGTTACGAAAAATTTATTGAGTTGATGGAGTATGTTGGACCCTATTATAGTTACAAAGATTGGATGTAGCTGATTCAATATACACAAAGTATGCGTAGGTATGCACTATCAGTAAATTATATACAACTAAAAGATAAGGATCAAAATAAAGGAGTGGCTAGGTACATTGATGGGAGGCCAAAAATATCAGGGAATATTGCAGGTTTTATAAATAGTACATGACCTGGGTCAAAAAATAAGCAACCCAATTGTATATTCGAGGCGTGAGAGGGAAACTGTGTATTTGTATGTGCGATAAAATCAATAACTGTAGGGGAAGAGTTGCTAATCGATTACAATTTGAATCGCTTAGATACAAACACAATTACTATGGGGATGGTATGTACTATATACAATTTTACCCAACCTCCAATTAATGACTCCAATATACCATTTTATTATTATGTTTTTTTTCGTAAGTCTATTGGTTTCATTTCGGTAATTTTTTTTATATTTAATTTTTGTCATAGTGGGACATTGATCATATAAGGAAGGGTTCGGCTTAGAGCATAGATCGCGATCCATCTTCAGGCGCTTCTATCCGACAAGTTTACCTCATTGTAATTGTACAAATTAGATACGAGCAAAATGTTTTATTATTATGTTTTTTTCATGACTTTATTGGGTTAATTTTGATAATTTTTTAATATACTTGTTGCAGTTGGCTGATCAGGGAAAGGCACCAGCAGTACAAGAGATCATCCATATGGAGGTGCAGTCACTATTATGTGATTATGACATCACATTTTCTGCAAACCTTGTGGATATGATGAGGAAGGCACAAAAAAAATGCAATGAAGAAATCCTTAAGTTGGTATTCATAGTGCCTCAAACAGATGAGATAAGAGAAAGGGTTAAAATATTGTCTGAGAGAGCACAAAACTTGCAAGTAAGCTATCATGAGATCTTTAATTATAACATAAGTTCATTCATGGTTTTATATTTTGTACTCTTTTATGTCATGAACTAAAATATATGTTGTTTTTATAGGATTATTTGCATCCTCGTCATGTTGTTGGCCATGATCAAGGTACTGCAAGTGTTTCCTAGGAAGTAGGGGTCAGTACAAGTGTAAATCTTGATCTTCCTGTGCATACAACACATCATCCGACCCCATCATCCGTGCCTATATTGTTGACAGAAATGTCGGCAACACATACCATGCAGGCATTCGGTAGTGCACCATCTAGCAGCGAACACATGCCACTACATGTGTCAGTACCTGTGGATATAGAGGCCGCTAGTATTGGTGATGTTTTAGCAGCATTTCCTGGATCTTCCCGTATTACTAGTACGGGAACCTTTCCGATCACATTTGTGGTGACCGAGGATTTCCTTCCCATAAAGATAGAGAAGGTCTCAGGTACTTTAAAATGTTTTAATTATTATTATATATAATCCAATTGAAATTTACTTATTGATCACTCTTTATAGACTAATGATTCCATGATCATTTTGTAGGAAATGATGTTTTTTATAAATATCTAAGTGATCTTACATTGGAGCTCTTCGGGCCCACCATACGTACACGACGGAACGCCCAAAATCCAGATTTAAAATATGAGCTCATTAACCATTTATTTGTGTTGTTCGGTGATAAAACATTCAACCAAACCAAGATCCTTAAGAAAGCTGGTACCTATCTAAAGTATGTGAGGGACCAATATAGGTCACATTTACAGAAGAACATAAAGTACGAGCATCCCCCTATGATTCCGGAGAGGGAGTGGAAGGAATTGGTGTCATGTGGAAAGGAGAAGGCTGAAAAGAAAAAAGGAAGACACCACCGAGCCAAGGAAGGTATGTGATACTATCAACAATTTAATTATATACTAATTACTCTTTATTTTTACATAATCTAACGTATTTCAAATTTTTCATAGGCTGCCTGACACATTGAAGGAAACAAAGGCAAGACTAGAAAAACACGGGCAGTACAAACTTGGCTCTAGTGGTTATATGAAATTAGCCACACGATTTGTAAGTATCAATAAATGAAATATTGCATCCAAATGAAATATTGCATCCAAATAATAAATTGCAAACAAATTTGGTTTTATCACACCATAGAAGCAAAATTCATGATCACATGCAAAAATGTAGGGCTGTGATTTCAACAGAGTGCCCATAGAAGAGGACCTAAAGATTGCCTTCCACCAATGCTATGGAGCCCTGAATGAACACCTAAGAGTCTCGATTGGGAAAACACAATCTTCCACTGCATCCAACACGTAGGTAAATAAACTCAATAAAGTTTATTTCAAATTGAATACTTGTGCAATCTATTCAATATTAATTTCCACCATAATAATGTGTCTATTTGTTTTACACAAATAAGAAATGATAATACTGCACATGACATTGGAATGCAGTGTGGTGAGGGTGGAGAACAACCTGCAGATGAAGGCCATGGTGTGCATCTCGGTATTGGATGTATTCATGTGCTATACAAAATGTGGTATGGATTAATACAATTAAACATCTTTAATTGCATTTGGTGTATTAATCAATGTAATCTTTCGTGTTTCAACTTTAGAGCATGTAGAGCATGATCAACATGTTGAGAATGATCAGGCTAGACAAGATCAGGAGCATGATGTGGCTCCATCGGGTAAAGAGGACCACTCTAATGTTCTTTTAAACATATTTAATTGCAATTGGTGTATTAACTAATGTAATCTTTCGTGTTTCAACTCCAGATCAGGATTTAGAGGGAGTTCAACATGTTGAGCATGAGGCTATAAGATAATATCAGGAACATGATGTGGCCCAATCAGGTAAAGAGCACCACTTTGATGTTCTTTTAATTAATGAAATACGTGTAACAATAATAATAAAACATATCAATTTAACATTTCTTTGCTATTGCAGCAGACCCCCCCTTGCAGCGGCGTCCACGTTGTGAGTACACAACTAGGCATACATTAAGATCATGAGCAGAGCTCAGAACAATTGAAGGGGGGACAGATGATTTTGAAAACGATACTCCACTTCATCTTTTTTTAGCTGCAAAAAAAAACAAAAAAAAAAGTGATTGTAATCATATTATGACAACCATATTTTTGATAATATGTAAAAACTGAAAAAATGAATGTTATATGTTAATGAATGAATGCGAATATGTTATATGTTAATGAATGAATGTTATATGTTATTAATGGATGAGTGAATGAATGTTATATGTTATTAATGGATGAATGAATGAATGTGAATATGTTAATGAATGAATGTTATATGTCATTAATGCAGGATGAATGAATGATTAATGTTATATGATCGGGTATGGGGAATTAAGAGTGATGTGAGGGGGGGAGGGGCGTGAGCGGGTGTCAAATGAGCTTCCACCTTCATGTGGTTGGCCCTGTTAAGTAGAGAATATTAAACTATTCTCAAAACAAAGAGAAGCTCAATAAGGTAAGTAATGCACTTTTCAATATAAGAAATGCATCGTTTGAAGCATCAAATCAATATGCAAAGATGAAAGAAAGTGCTAAATTTTCACTATGAACATTGTGTTGTGTGTGGATTTGGTTTCAAAGCTCTATTTTTTATTTTTTTTTAGTGGTCTCTAAAATTTGACTTTTGTGCATAACAGGTTAGTGGAAAATTTGACAGCTCTGAAGGGTTTAGAGGCTCGATTGAGATAGATACACGGATATTTGGATCTTGTTGTTGATGGGAGGCTTCCACTTAACCATGAAATTTTGTACCATCTGCAGGTATGCTAAAATATCTCTACTTACATTCATTCAACTTACTGTAATATAATATCTGACAAAAATCTCCTTTTCATTATACTTAGATGGATTTTCATGCCCTGTTCCAAAGCACATGTTTTAAAACAGGCAAGAAGGATGTTGGCAAGGGTTAAGGAATTTGGCTTTACACCTGCCAATTGCATAGTTTACTTCATTCATCCAGCATATTGCCAATGCGTTTCACAATTGTTGGAATCATATACTATAATTACAGAACTAGTAAAATTAAAATATGTAAGTTTCAAATATGGCATTACATATCTTTCTATGAATTTTTGAAAGAAAATATCAAAATGGAGAAGTATTAACAAAATAATCTGCATAATTTCTAAGAGATCAGGGAATTTTTTTTCAGAGTTATCTTGAATATATTTAAGACAAAAGTAACTTATAGAGATTGAAGCATAATATCGGTAGTCTAAAATCACCAGTCAACACATCTTAGTAGTATCTCAATTCAAGAGAACTAGGTCCACTATCCATTAGCCAGTAAAACAAATAAAATCAGTTCATAAGATTATTCTGTTCTAATAGGGTTGACTGGTTGCTTCTTTCTTTTTGATTGTCAGGAAGTCGTCAATATACACTTGGTTTTCCCACCTTCTCTTGCCTTGTGGCCAAAGAGTTTTTGCAGAAGGCATCAAAGTAACCTTCAAGATTGACAATGGCAATGAGTACAAGGTCAGTATAACTTAATGCTAATTGGGTATGATTTTATTTATTCAAGACCAATTTAGATTCATTTTCTGCTCACACTACTTTTATTTACATTTATGTTTTGCTAATATCCATTTTCCTTTACATTCATATTCTTCTATACATATTGTATTTACAATAATGTTTTCCTTAATTTAATCTAGGGGAGAGGACCCAGTACCTGAGCAACTTTCAATTTCATGCTATTAGGATTTACTGTGAAGATAATCCAAAGTTTTGCATTATTGCTTGAGGCCATATTGTAGTGCTTTCTCTAGGAAGCCCACATGATCCTCATCAGGTATCTTCTTTTTGTAGTCTCTAAATTTCTTAGAAGAAATCAACAACTAGTTTGTCTAAATGTGGCTCCTTGTTTACACATTAATATCTCTTTTGGCAACAATGGATCAAAGTGGATTCATGGGGTCTTAAAGAGAAGGCTTTCAAACATGGAGATCAAGAGTGGGACCAGGTAAAACCATTCATAATCATGCTCATATTTTTTTATTGAGTGTCTAAGAGCTAAGTATCCAGGATAACATTCTATATTTTTCTATTGAATTTCTAGAGTGAGAATAATTTTGGGTTTGCAATCCTATTTTTTAGTACACTAGCTAAGTATCCAAGATGCACTGCAGGTACTCTTTCTCACCAAATTGCTCATTTTCCACAAATTTAGATTCTAGTGTGTAGTTTAATATTCACTAGTTTGATTTTTTCTTTTTTAGCAAAATTAGAATCCAGTTTGTAGGTTGTTCTTGCTGTCCATGACAGTCCCCTTGATCTCATGACTCATCATAGGTTTTATATTTTGCTCCAATTGTTGATCAACATAAAATTTGGCCATCATAATATCATCCATAGCCTCCATATTCTACAATTATTCATTGCTCATTTCTCATACATAGTAACCAAATAATGCAGGCCTAGAGCTTGGACTGCAGATGTATGAAAAAAATGATAAAACCCTGCCTCTGTAAGCCTAATTAAACACAAAAACTGACATGTTGTTTGATATTTTAAACAGTCATATGACTGTCCTTTTTCTACCTTGTAAACACTTACTCAATGCATACAATAATTTATTGAAATGAAAAGTTGAATGGCCTCTTAACTCTTCACACTAATGTCATTGCATTTGTCCAAATAGGGTTAATCATATTGTGATCTAAATTTTCATAATGAAGTCTTCCAATCTGTGATATGCTTCCCTCGTGCTTCATCGATGAGATAAGATGAGTATCTCGCCAATGAAAATTCATCATTGGGAGCATAGGCCAGTCCTCCCGATATATCTTCTCAGGCAATTCTGATCACTGTAACAGTCTTGATTGGCATCACATAGCGGGTCAGGTAGACATTCATAACTTACTCCGATAGTATATGTCTTGTCGATATGCTTCCCTCGCGCTTCGTCGATGAGACAAGATGTGTATCTCGCCGATGAACTATCATCGTAGAGACCACAATCCAGTCCTCCCTATATATCCTCTTAGGAAATTTTGATCATTGTAATAGTCTTGATCTTTCACCGATATGCCTACATTTCAACGAGTAGTTTTTTTTTATAAAAAATTGCATTGTTTCGTCACATTTGCGATGAACCTCGATAAGTGTCTGATGAATTTGCAATATATTCAATGAATGTTCATCGTAATGAATTGCCCATTTCATCGCAAGTTCGACGAACTTCTATCGCTATTTCAATTGGAAGTATGTCGTCAAGACACTTGCCGATGTATGCTTATGGGCATTAGATAACAAGTTGGGTAGACATTCAGAACTTACTCTGATGGTATATGTCTTGCCGATATGCTTCTCTCGTGCTTCATTGATGAGACAAGATTTGTATCTCACCGATGAAACTTTATCGTTGAGACCAAAGTCCAGTCCTCCCGATATAATATGTTAGGCAATTTTAATCGTTGTAACAGTCTTGATCTCTCACCAATATTTGGAATACGTTGAAAATTTCATTGTTATGGCGATGAACGTCTATTGTTAATCCAACGTTTTGGCAAAGGTATGCTACCTGTGTTCTACATCCTGTGCATCGTTAGATCGATGAAATGGCCGTCATGGTTCCGACGAACTTATGTCACTACTCTGACGCTTTAGTAGAGGTACGCTGCCCATGCTCCGGCCACTACCCACCGCTCGATCAACGAAGTGGGCATTGTGGTTCTGACGATCTTGCATCATGAGAGCGACATTTTATAGTTCGTCAGACTATAGACAAAAATTGAGCGACGGCGCTGATTTCTGCAATTCGTCGGTCGGCCAACAAAACAATGTCGAAAGTCTGACAAATGACCGTCGGAAATTGGGGTCAAATTCAGTAGTGGGTTAACTAGTGGTTTTGATCCTTTGGTTGAGCGTGAAGATCGGAACCAAAGATTTTGGGTTCATGATTCCAATTTTTCATCAAAATTCTCTAGAGAATTTCCCCTAGCGAGTTGCCATTTGCTATGCATGTTTTGCACACATGCCCTGCCATAGGCAGGGACCCTCTTTTTTCATTCCGGCCTCTCGGTCCTGGAACGTCCAAACGCTCTCTCAATTTGGAAACGGACTTCGACCCACATGCTAAAATTGGATCCTCTCCTACATGGACCTTTCAAATTCCAAATTTGTAGCTAGGAGAAACCATCTGGGTTGCCTTCCTATGTTCACCCTATTCAAAAAAAAATTCCTAAAACAACATTTATGCCTCTCTGTCCCAACGTCCAAATGCTCTTCCAATTTGGAAACGAAGTTTGACCCACATGCTAAAATTGGATCCTCTCCGGCATGGACCTTTCAAATTCCAAATTTTCAGTAGGGAGAAACCATCTAAGTTGCCCTACCCTGTTCGTCCTTTTCAAAACAACATTCCTAAAACAACATTCTGGCCTTTTGGTCCCAAAACGTCCAAATGGTCTCCCAATTTGGAAACGGAATTTGACCCACACGCTAGAATTGGATCCTCTCCTATATGGACCTTTCAAATTCCAAATTTGCAGCTGGGAGAAACCATCTGGGTTGCCCTGCCTTGTTTTCCCTTTCAAAACAACATTCCTAAAACAACATTTTGGCCTCTCGGGCCTAGACCGTCTGAACTCCCTCCAGTAAACTATTAATGGAAATTCACACTAAATATTATGATCTTTTGATGATGCATGGATGGATATAACAAGGATTTTATAAGATTTGATTAAAATTTTCCTTGATTTGTGTATGAAATCACTTATGACACTTCATGCATGCAGGTTTCAAGAAGCCTACTACGGGTCCGTTGGGAGACCCATTGAGAAAGCTAAACAAGGAAAAGCACATGGCTCCTATCACCATTCATTTTATGCCCACCTCTCCTCATGGTTCCCATCAATAGAGTTGGCATCAGAAGAAGGCCTATGCCAAGGAAGTCAATGACAAAATCCAAGGGGGTGGCCTTCAAGATGCATAGGGGAGCTATCTTGCCTTTTCACCAGATGATGATGATCTTTATGGGGTTGTCCACCCAAATCAGGGGAAACCAATCTATTGACGCTAGTTGTCGATAAACCCATTTGATCCAATGAAGAATGTTGCAAGTCCATCAGGAAGAAGGAAACTTTCAAGCAATTTCAGCTACGGTAAAAGAGAAATCAGCTAGAAGACAAAATTGCTACAGCACCTGGGAACTAAAAGACAAAATAGGAAAAAGACAACAGATGTATTTTAATTGCTGAATATTGTGGGGTAGGTGAAGCTCTAATGTAAATCAATCCTAGCCATTCATTTGGACTTTGGAAGACTATAAATAGGGGTCTCCCCCTCATTTGTAAAGGGTTGGAGCGCTGGTGTAAAGGCATTCTGTAGCAATAGAAAGCAACATTGCATGATTTATGGGTGTTTCCTTTTGAGTGTTCTCATTATGTGTGTATGGTTCTACTTCCCTACTAGTTTAGTTGTTATTTTCTTGAATGAAAGTGATGATGGTTTTTGTTGTTATAATATTTGATGAATTTACAGCCCATACTTTTGGCACTTGTTGATGACAAGCTGTTGTGCAAAGTTAGCCTGGGCTTCCATATTTGATTGTTGAAACTTAGTTCAATTGCATGTTCATGATGTTCATGTGCAATCTAAAAATCAGCAATCCTTAGAAGATTGCACTGGTTTTGTGTAACTGTAGGTTTCTCTTGGCCAAGCAAAACCCAGTATAGGGAGTTTGTCTACTGTAGCATCCTCCATGATTACTATTCATTCATAGTTTCAGATCCGGGAACTTTCTCTCTTCCTTGCCCTTTTTCCTTTTTTTAATAAATAACCTTACGCAAGGTTAATTGCACATTATAAAGCTAAATCCAATGTTGAAATGGAGTTCTATACTATTGTTTGAACCTGCAACAAATGCTCAACAACTCTCCCATCTTAAGAACTCCATTTGCAGATCTAACTTCCCCGATTTGTCACTCATTTGTAAGTCTGCCTTGTGATTCTAGCAAATCACATGAAACAACTGAGATATTCCAAGCACTGTCAAGACCTGACATCTGAGAGACCTTGGGATAGTGTTCTGCAATCTGATTGTGGAAGATTTTCTTTCAAGAGAGGTGATGCACCTACGCATTACCTGTGTTGAGAAGTGCATAAAAAACACATCAACAACAACCATTTCAATTGATAATTCACAAGGCAAGACAAATGTTGATATACCATATTTAAAACTCCCTTGCAAGATCATGACAAAGGGAAAGCCTCCAGTTCAAGGAATAACAATAATTCCAATTATACTTCCATCAAACATGATTATAGCACCATTATCCTTAATGTAAGACCCTTTGATGATCATATTGAAACCATCACCATAAAAAATCCAAGTTAAGAGTGTGTTGTCACCACTCGCAGAGATAAGATAGCTCTTCCAGGACCTCCTAATCCATAACCAAAAATCTAGTACAATCTCCTAGATCAACTAGGGAAGACTCTTGCAAAAAATTCTATCCTGGAACTCCTTTGCATATTGCCACAACATAGAGCTATCCTTGATAAATCCTTGCAAGAAGCATTTGTACCTGCCAATCTAGATGTCAATGAATTTCAGACCGTGATTGGATACCTAGTTGTGCTGCATCATGCCACCTTCTATGAACAAGAATTCTTTGCACAAAAGTTCAATCATAATGATGCCCTACACCTTGAAGTTTGTGTTAATAAACATCAGTTAGATGAGTCCTAGTAGATAGTGGAGTAGGTCTAAACATTTCCTCACTAAAATTGGTGAAATCATTAGGATACTATGAGAATTGCATAGAACAAACTAAGAACATTGTGATTAAAGATTATGATGATGCTAAGTGTTCATCTGAAGGAGTAATTTTACTTCCCGTAAGAGTTGGTCCAACAATAAAGAACACAATGTTTCATGTCTTGGATCTAGATTTACACTAAAAAATTCTCCTTAGACACTCATGGATTCATGCCATGAAGGCTATCCCATGGACATACCACCAATGCCTCAAGTTCCCATGCAATGGCACTAAAATTACTATTCTTGATGACCTTGATCCCTTTTAGTATTGCACAAACCTAAAAGGAACCATTGAACGTCAAGTGCCCATAAATCAAGAAGCCTCATCTTCCACTTCATCACACTACATTTATCCCTCTACCCTTGTCAAATCATCCACTCCATTCACCCCACCATCCACACCCAAAATCCAAATTCAAGAAAAAGGATGTGGAGAGTACAACATGAAGAGCTTATTCTACATTAGAAAGTTACCCAAATCACTACAGTCTTATTGTAAGCCACATCTTGTGCATTCTAAGGATATCATCCACAATCATCCTACCATTTTCACTAAATGGGTGGGGGGGGTGGGAAAATTGGAAAATAATCTCTAGATGATCACATTTACACATGGTTGTATAAAGAAGAGGAGGAGGCACAACCCAAATAGCTACCAATTGAAATATAGCCAAAAGGTTTCCTTTTAATGAACCAACAAGGATATGATGGACACAACAACCTTGGTTTAAACAAAAATGGGATATCAAAACCTTTAATGCCTCCTAAATTAACAAAATATGTTGGGTTAGGGTATGTTCCACCAGAATCAAGTCCTCCAAGTACTAAGTTGACCTTGACTGAGGTCATTGATGCTTCAGATGAGATCGAGACACCTGAGGAATCTTACAACTTTGATGTCAATTCCAATGAGTATGAATGGGATTTTTTATCCTCCACTACTGATCTTGACCTTGATGAAATGTTTAGAGAACTTGGTGAGCTTACCCTTGAACAAAGATTCAATCAAATTCTTATGATTGGTTCCCCACAAAACCCATCAAAACCCCACCAAAAGATATCCTTGTAGATGGAAGCTTGGAGTGAAACCTTCTGGGAACCTAATGACTCTACTTTTGTCTTTACCTTATCTTCCTATGCCATGACCCTTGACAATATTGATGATGGTATGCCCCTTGTTTACCTACAATTAGTAGATTGGGATCAACAAGAACCACCAAGTTTAGACACATTCAAGAACGACGAAGTAATTGTTGAGTTCATGAAACTTTGTGAAGGAATACCAAGTGGGGATCATAAAGTTTGATTTGTCATAGAACTGAATTGTGGAACATACTTTGGTGAGGTTGTCCTTTCCTCTAGTCATAAAAGTGAAAATGAAAAAAATAAAAACAAAAATAATAGATCTTCAGGTGAAAACTGAAAGGTTCCTATTGACCATGAAAAAGTAAAAATAAAGGACGTATGCGAAGGTGAAAACCTCTCTGAGGCACCTGAGGATGGAGGACTATACAGTCTCCCTATAGAATAGGAGATATCACCATTGCTTATAGAAGAAACCAAATAAATGAACATTGGGACACAAGACATCTCTAGAATCATATGGCTTGCAGCATCTTTGACCACCAAGGAAAAGCCTGAGTTTAAAATATTCTTTTCAAAAAGACAAGTTAATTTTGCATGGTCATATGTTGATATGTCTAGATTGGACCATGAGCTAGTTTTGCATCACTTGCCACTATTAACAAACACCAAACCATATAAATAGAAGCTAAGTAAAATGCATCTACAGATTGCACTCTTGATCAAGGTAGAATTAAAGAAGCTCTTGGATGTTGGATCGTACACTCTATTGATTATGCAGATTGGATATCAAAACTTGTTCCTATCACAAAACTTAATGGTAAAATTAGAGTATGCATGGATTTTAGAGATCTTAACAAATCTTTTCATAAAGATGATTTTCCCCTACCAAATATTGACATCATAGTTGACCTCACTGTTGGATATGAAATTCTATCACTTATGGATGCATTCTCAAGCTATAAATAGATAATAATTTCTCTTGAAGATCAACCAAAGATAACCTTCACATGTGCTTGGGGAATTTTCTATTGGAACATTATGCCATTTGGATTTAAAAATGTCAGAGCTACATATCAGAGAGCCATGACTGCCATTGCTCATGATTATATGCACGTACTTATAGAGGATTATTTTGATGAAATTATCTCAAAATATCTAGAATGAAGTGGTCACCTAGCAATCTTGGATAAGATTTTTACTCGACTTGAAAAGTATAAACTCGGGATAAATCCAAAGAAATGTGTTTTCAGGGTCTAATCAAGAAAACTTCTAGGATATAATGTCTCTTGTAGAGGAATAGAAGGTGATCTTGCAAAACTCAAATCTATCTTGGACATGCCACCACCAACCAATATCAATCAGTTAAGGACTACAAGGAAGAATACAATCAATCTGTAGGTTCAACGCCCAACTAGAAAACAAGATTCATCAATTTCAAAATTTGTTAAAAAAAGGAATTCCCTTTAATTGGATAGAGAAATTTCAAGAAGCATTTGATCAGATCAAGAATTATCTATTGAATCCACTAGTTCTTATGCCTCTAATTCATCAAGCCATTTGATATTGTGTGTGACAACAACTACATTAACATTAGGGGCATTATTAGCACAAAATGACAATGACAGTATAAAATGAACAATCTACTACATCAGTCACACCTTGGTCAAATATAAGTTAAAATACAATCCTATTGAACAAGCATGCCTAGCAGTTGTATTTTTAGCCTAGAAATCAAGACATTACATGTTGAACCACAAGATAAACTTGATTGCAAAAATTGATCCTCTAAAATATCTTCTTAGTAAAGCAGTTTTGATGGGACAGATATCTAAGTGGGTTATGATTCTAAGCGACAATGACATAAAATATGTTCACCAAAAAGAAATAAAATGACAAGTGATAGTTGATCAACTCATAGATGTACCAGTGAAATTAGACCATCCTTTGATATCCGACTTTATAGAGGAATCAATCTTTGTCATAGAAACACCGACAACATGGAAACTGTACTTTGATGGGTCCTACACTAATCATGGCTTAGGAGCTGGTATTCTATTCATCACATCTCAAGGGGATTCCATTCCTAAATCATTTCAAATAGAATTTTTGTGCACTAATAACATAGTTGAGTATGAACCATTAATGACAGGACTTCGAATGAAAATAAAATGGAAAATCAAGGATCTTTAAGTTTATGGTGATTCCCAGTTAGTGATCAAGCAAGTTAATTATGATTATGATACCAAAGATGAGAAACTAATGCCCTATAAGTGCATGCTGGATAGCTTTAGACTGTACTTTGATGCTATTTCCTTTGAGCAAATACCAAGAATCCAAAACAAAGAAGTTGATGCAATGGAAACAATTGTATCTCTCTTGGAAATTTCCAACAATGAATTTGAATATGAGTTCTTGGTAGAACAACTGTTGGTCCCTACATTCAAAGTTCCTGAAGCTAAAACTTGTGTGTGAACTTGTTGGTCTCGAATCTCCTTGGTACAAAGATATTTACAATTACTTTCATGACCAAATTATCCCTCTTGACTTGTCTTCCAACCAACATAAAACCTTTATCTGACAAGCCTCTAAATACACCATCATTGGAGATACCCTTTACTAACATAGCCTAGAAATCACCCTCCTCCAATGTCTTGACTCAAATGAAGCAAAAGAGACCTTACAAGAGGTTCATCATGGTATATGCAGAGCTCACTCTTATGGTCCCACCTTAGCTAAAAATCTCATGAGGATGGGATATTATTGGCCTACAATAGAATGTCATGCCTATCACTTTGTAAAGAAATGTCGCCAGTTTCAAATTCATGGAGATCTTATACATGCACTAGCTCAAGACTTGAAACTGCTCACATCACCATGGTCATTTTCTCAATGGGGAATCAACCTTGTAGGAAAGATACATCCCACTTCCACAAATAGACATAAATTTATCCTTGTTTCTATAGAATACTTTACCAAGTGGATCGAAGCCATCTCGATGACCTACATTACTGGAAATAAGATATCCAAATTCATCTTGAATTGTATTATATGCTGCTATGATATCCCATATCCATCATTATAGACAATGGTCACCCTTTTAAGAATCAAGATGTCTATGAACTTTGTGAAAAGTTTCATATCCAACACCATTTTTCTACCCCATATTACCCCCAAGGTAATGGCCAAGCTAAGGAATTTAATAAGACTATCATTAAAATCATAAAGAAGACTATCAACGACACTAGCCGTGACTGACATCTCCAACTTAATCCTGCTCTATGGGCCTACCATACCAATTTTCACACCCCTATAGGAGCCACTCCATATTCCCTTGTATTTGGATCTAAGGCCATACTTCCTATTGAGGTCGATTTACCATCCCTACGAGTATCTATGCAAGGATTGATTGATCAAGAAGAATACCATGTATCCCGTCTACATGAGCTAGCATTATTGGATGAAAAGAGACAAAATGCCTTAACACATTTACAAGCATATTAGAATCACCTTCAATGTAGCTATAATAAGAAGGTCTGACCTAGAAGCTTTGGCATTAGCAACTTAGTCCTAAAAGAAAATCCAAAGAATCAGATAGATCGATAAAAGCCTAGAAAGTTTGAACCTAATTGGTTGGGCCCTTATATCATCACAACATCATATGGATTTGGTTCTTATTAGCTCAATACTCTTGAAGTAAAATCATTGTCTGAACCCATCAACAAGATGCACCTTCAAAAGAACTACACTTAATTCTCAGAGTATCCCTTCAAAAAGTTTAAAAAAACAAAAAAAATCAAAAATATAGTCACCCTGATGAAAACTTGGCAAACAGGCATCTTGGTGACAACAAAAAAATCAATAAATTTTTTTTAAAAAAATAGTAAAAAGAAATAATTCATCCAAAAGTGAAAACAACTTTGGTGGCGCTTTGGATAACTACCATGGTGAAAACCTAGAAAATAGGTGCGATATGTAGTCAGTCTATGCTCCTCCATCTGCTATCACTCTACCTAGTCTTCCATCCTTCATCCATTCACCTATATCATTCATAATACAACTTCGTCATCCTTTCCATGGCCTGAGAACCACCGACATTTAGTGTCCTTTATCTTCATGGTCATCCTTGGCATTCCTCTACTACTTCCCTTCGCACATAATAAATTGATCCTAAACCTGATTGGGGGAAATTCCTTGAATCATGTCTTCATGGGATCTGACGGATGGTATCAACCTCATAAAACCTTCAAAATAAAAAAAAATCATAAAAAACATCAAAATAAAAGAAAATCAAAAAACCATCAAAATCCAAAATATCATAAAACATCAAAATCCAAAAATTCCAAAAATAGAGTTTGAGTATGAGTTTGAGTCAGTTTGTGTTAATAGGGTCGAACTACATTGTCTCTACGCATTTTCTACATAGGCAAGGCTCATCTTCAATAGGCCCCAGAGACATTAGGTCAGTCCTTTTTAGGTTTGCTCAAACAGAATCATGACTCAGTATTTTTTCATGTCAAACTATGAGACCTTTGCATGTATTACATAGGAAATACCATCAATTGATGAGCCCTCAAAGCCCTAGGTCAATCCTTTAGGGTTTTTCGAGTCAGGTTTTATTCTTTGTCCATAAGAAATCATCATTCAAACCAAATCATGAATCAATAGAGAAACGTATCCAGCAAATCTTCAATCTTCAGTCAATCTTCAATCAATCAATTACCTTATCATCAATCACTATCGGGTCATTGGTCTTATATTTGGATGGGGTATTATGGAATTTATCTCATTCATTCTTATCGCTTGTCTTTTATCAGGATGTGTCCTTCCTGAGATTGAACATTATCGTTGGTCACTTTTGTCCTCCACCTTAAGCAGGATATGTCTTTCTTGCAGCCAGGTGTTTATCGAAATGGTCAATTGGTCAAATTTATCATATGTGTTATTTTCCTTAAGCAAGATGTGTCTTTCTTGAAACCATGTGTCATCACATCGATCAATCATGTCAATCAAACATTATCAAATCACTTGGTCACTTTGTCAACAATCTTGCCATCTTGGTCAATTAATCTGTCCTTATACAAGATGTGTCTTTCCTGAAGCTAGGCACAATCAAATCAATCAATCAACCATTTTCAACCGATCAATCAACTTTGTTCAAGAAATAAATAAATTGGTCATCCTAAACTAATCATTGAATCTTATCAATACTATCGACAAACACTATCTCTCTAGCAAACAATTTGTTGGTCTAAGTTTGTCTTATCGTTTGATTAGTTTTTGGATCATGTTACTAGCTACCTCAAGGATGTCCTATCATGGATTTAGAGGAGTGATGATGTATTATGACCCCTTTTCTTTTCTTGTTGTCTATGATTTTTCTTGGAAAAAAGACTAGGATAATTAGGTCCTCGATATGAGCTAGGGCATTCCTTGTCTTTTGGATTTTTCTTTTAACTGCTTGTCTCCCACAAATAGTCACCTTGCACACCTTGTTCTATGTCATACCATGGTGTTTGTGCTTCATTTGTGATAATTTTGACACCCAATGATGATAAATATAAAATCATGAAAGTTTATCCTTTGTCATTTATTGTCTATCTCTCCACCTTCTTTGTCATCTTCCATGCTAACATTCATATTTTCTGCGCTAACATTTATTTCATCTGCATCTAACAGAGTCATGTGACATGCCAAATATCCTGCATACATGATCAAGTTATGAATCATTACATAAATCATTATCATTATAAACATCCTCATCACATTAAGCCACATATTTGCATGAGAAAAAAAAACATAGAGTGCATCCATATAGCATTAACATAATCAATCATGCCATTACATTATGATCATAGTCCATGTACATTGCACCACATTTCATATACATTGCATCACATTAACCACATTATTACATATCATGTTTTTCATTTACATTACACATTGCATACATATTTTATAGACATAACATTGTATCAACATTAATTGCATTCACATATCATATCACATCATAAAATTCATCCATCCATATTGCATTCATAATCTATACATATCATAAAGGCATGAACATTCACAACATAATCATAAATTCATAATCATCCAACATATCAAATCATCATATAAACATATGGAATGCATAAACATTATGAAAATCCATAACATAATCATCATCATAGACATATACCACAATCAAATAAAATTGCATATCATAAACCACCACCAAAAATCATATCATATATCTCTCAAAAATATGTGTCATAGTACAATGTTAGGATGTCTCATGACCATCAAAATTGAGCTCATTGGTTCAATGATCAACATACAGTGTACATATAAAAAATTTCAAAATATTCTCTACCCTGAGCTACCCTACTCTCCTGACCACAGTGCATCATTTTCCTCTCATCGAGGTGTGTCTAGAGACCTATGCTTTGAGCTAGATGGCCTATCATACAAAGTGGACTATTTGGGGGTTGATGTCTCCCCACTCTCTGACCTACCATGAGAGCATCTATTGTGAGACCTGCTATGTGTCATGCCTTGTGTTCCACTCTCAACCTATATGAATCTCAAATCCCTCCTCTTGAGCAATACTACCCTCTCATATAGGTCTTGAAAATACTACATCCCTCTACTCACCCTGGCCAGCTCCCAAGCAACATCAACCACCAATCAACTACATGTCACTATGAAATCCAACATCATCTGATCTATCCACTAGCGACTAATGACTGCTAGATCTCTCCTTTTATGGAGAGTATCTCTCTCATCCTTAAGTTCATCTCACTTTTCTATCATTGTCCTCAGCTCTACCTCTAGGGCTTATACCTGAACCTATAGGGTGGCTATCCTCTACTCTATAGTACCCTCCTCTGCTCCAACCCTAGCCTCCTCCAGCCCCTCCTCCTTGTACATCCCCATAATGATACTCTCTCAAAGGACTCTCTCTGCCTCACCCATCACTACCTCCTATATCTCCTTAGTATGCTCCTCAACCTCCATCCTCTCTACCTATGGGTGTACCACCTATAGAGCTGGCATCTCCATTGCTTCTCTCACCTATGGGTGATCCTCCTCCTCCTCCTCTCTGATCGATGGGAAATGTCTCACTACCCACCATCCTCCATCCCTCATCCTACTACGTTGATCTCCTCATCTACCTCCTCCATCATCCCCTTTGTCTCCCCCTCCTTTGTCTCCTCATCTTTTGTATCCTTTCCCTCTACCCCTCTATCCCATGTTTCCCCTCCAGCCTCTCGGGCCCCTACCTCTACACTCTACAAGCACCAATTACTCTATTTGTATAAGGTGATGTCCTATGTGTCTACCACCATGCATCATACTCGAGATTCATCCCTACATCTGCATCACCTCCCCTCCACCCCCACTAAATCAGCTACAATGTGTCAATCTCCTACTCAAGACCGTGAAAACTTTTATGTACCTGTAGGGATACCCTTTCTCTCTTTGAAATATTTATGACCCTCTCTAGAAGATACATCTCAATAATATGTCGGGGCTATACATTTTTCCCAATCAAGTACCTCATTTGATGACACCATGTAAAATGATCATCCTCACCTGCCTAGAAATCACAATCCTTATAAGGTCTCAAGACAAAGCTAGCCAATGTATCTAGTAACCAGTGTCACCCACATGTGTCTGAGTGATCACTCCTTGGTATAGATATATGTATGGAGCACCAGCCCCCAACTGTCATGCTACTGATGGTTGGAACACTACTATGTGTCGTGCATTCCCATAACTTATTTGCACATGTGTCATTGTTTTCACACTTGCATCTTTAGACATCAGTTGCATCACACTATTTCAAATGTGTCACAAAAAACTACCCCTTCCCTAGGCCTAATCAATTGTGTCATGAAGTGATGATTGTGGTGAACTGAATCATCTACATCATTCATGCACACAATTATGTCCCACAACGTGCAACACAATTGCCTGCTAAAAGTTTCCTAGCTAAAAATGCACGTAAAACAAAAATTCACAAAGCAGGTTTGTAGTACTTACCGGGGTAAGCGCTCCCTCAAGATGGTGGAACGTGCGGATGTAGTAGCCTATATGTGCAACGTCTGGAATTGGTGACATCTCCTCAACCTTCTTCACTCAAAGCCCCTAAGTTTTCCAAATTTGAAATGCACAAATGAGTTATTTTCTAAATCAAGCTCCTATTTATAGCCTGAAAATTAGGGTTTTATCTTGGCTTCTTTACTAGGTGCACTCATGGACAAATTTGAACCTAAATTTAACCCCCTTAACAATGTCTAAAATTTTTTTTGTCTACACCATTGATCTCTTGGCTATCAAATTATCTTATCGGGGCAACTTTCCAAAAAAATTGATTTTTTTTTAAAACTTGTAAAATTTTCCCAAGGGGGCATACCTCTACCCTACTTTCACTAGGGCGTCTTTTGACCAAATTTATTCTACACAATGTGATGAACTACATTATGTCAAAGAGGGGAAAAATGTAGACACTAAAAATGTCTTAGTTTGCGAGCATCATTTTTCTTGGTCTTCTTCTTCGCATAATTAAATAGCTTTTAATTATTTAATTAATTCACTTCTTAACCTTTATTCTACTAGGATCAATTAAATGAAATTAATAGCATCACTAACACCCCCTTTCTTTAATAATTAAATAAATTTTTATTTATTTAATTATTTTCCTTTTATCATTCGCCTATAGTCAAATAATAATTATTATTATTTATCTATTTAATTGGCCTTTCCCATTCTTCTATAATTAAATAACTTTCAAAATTATTTAATTATCCAACATCATTCTTCTCCCCCATTAAATAATTAATTCAAATTAATTCTTTAATGTCTAATTTCTATTTCTTCCCATTTAATTAAATTGATTTCATAAATCAATTTAATTAAATGCCCATATTCTACCTCTTCCAAATAAATAATTCAAATGAATTATTTATCCTCCACTTGTCCAAAGGTTACTTCTTATGAATTAAATTATTTCAATTTTTAATTCCTCCATTTTCTTCCTCCACTATCTCATTCTCGAATCTCAACAGTCGATCATCTTTGGGCTCTTCCTAATTTTGACCCTTCATTTTGTAACCTCCACTTCTCTGTGTTACATGTCTTCTTGTTTGTAGATCTTGGAATCTTTCTAGAAGCTCGATCTTGACCATCCATTTGAATGGTTGTCTATAAAATAATCCTTCCTCCATTTTTGATTTAACAACCACTTATCTCTAACTTTCATTCTTATGATTTGCAAATATTTGCACATGTCTATCACAATCTGAGGGCATATTTGCAAAAGCATCTTGAGGAGAGACAAGAGAATTTAATCAACTTCAAACATGGAGAGTTATTTTACTTGAATGTTTTCATTTTCCTCATGCTTTTTTATTTTCTCTTGTTTTAGATTTGGTTATTTTCTTAGATAGTGTTATGGTTGTCACTAGAATCTAGGCTGCTCAATTTTCCCCATCTTACATTGGTGAACATGACATGAAGGACAATTTTTGCAAGTTTTATGTGAATTTTTATTTTCTTTTTGTAGGTTTTCATACGAAATGACACAATTGAGATGTGTAATGATGCAACTATCAAGAAACAATGCAATTGATAAAAACTATGATGCAATTGTTAGGTAGGAATCTGAATTTAAAATAATGACACATTCTTGACATACAGCGACACATGGTGACATCAAATGAATTATCTCTTCTATTTTATCCAAATTTATGGATTTAGATGGGGGAAATACTGATAATCCTTCTGATGAGAGTGATCAACCATGCGTTGAACCTAGTGATACTCCTTGTACAATACTTTTTATAGTCCCTTTAGCATATATTATCCACCTTCCATTTATGACGAGAAATATTGGGATGCAAATGATTTTCTTTAGATTAGATCACATGTGCAATAACTTATTTGTGTATTTATTTGTGTTTTGTTTCTTGTGATGTGATCTCTTGTGATGTGTTTCTTGACTTGTGTCTTTATGTTGTCAGTTTTCTATGGATGACCCATATTGTTCTTGTTGACACAAGGATACAAAGAAAACAAATATGTCAGAAAAATCCATCTATTTGTATCTCCATTCTTATTTATGTCATAAACATTTGTTTTTGTCTTTTTTTTTCCTTTTAGGGATTATGCAAGGCATTGATACATTTATGTCTCTTCCATGTTGACCCAAAAGGGTTTTTTTTAAATCTCTATGTGTGTTTATTCCATCATGTTTGTAGTTCCACAAGTATTTGGGGGAATGATGTTAATCCTAAGCATAATCATATTATATATTAGCAAAGGTCTATATTTACCGTAGATCCATGAATCCCTTATGTATCATTTGATGTCTTATTATGTGACTTTGTCTTGGGGGAAACCCCTTGTCATGAGTCAACTCTATTGGGAAAATATCATTGGCATAGGGTTTTCCAATAAAGCTCTCATGGCCTTCATTTTTCATATTTCATTTATCATTCTACTTTTACCTTAAATAAATTGCTCACAATTAGGGTTTAGAAACTACTTTAAGGTGGGGGCATGCATTCCATTATGTGCTTCACTTTTTTCACACACATTGGACTTGGTGATGCATTGTCTTAGCATTGTGATCTCTTTATGTAGAATATTATAAGAGTTATTGGGATGATGATTCTTGATATGGTTGGCATAGGATCACACCAAGTTAAAACTGGTCCTCACTATCCCTTGTGTGTTTCTCATTTTTCTACTTTTAGAAAGCTCCCTAGTGAATATCAGAATTCACTAGCTTGGGATGCTTTGGTTCATGGTTCACCTAAAATATGAAACTCTGTTAGCCTGTGAATCATGAATTCCTTGGGTAAGGATCCTACTAATAATTTTGTAGAGCTTATTATTCTGTGATTGTCATACCCTCCTTAGTATGCGCACATTGCGTTTGCATTTTTTTTGCATTTTTGTTTTTGTATTGTGTTGTGTTTTCAGTGTGTATGTTTGTCATGCTACATTTCATTTCATTTCACATGTATGTTCCTTTTTCCTCATGTTTTCTTGCCATAGGATCTTGAATCCTTAGGGCTAGCACTTCCCCCTAGATTCAATGTCATCCCATCCCTTCAATATTTGGATAATTGAACCCCTCTTGACATATTCTTACTTTAGTGTGAGTCTAAGTATAAATTCACACTCTCACTAAAGAGGGGGCTAAATGTTGCATCAAAAATTGTCACCCTTGACAATTTCATATTAGGCTTAGCTCCCCCTATGTGCTTGGACCTAATTATGCATTAATTTTTCATTTTTATAAATATTATTGGAAAATAAAATATGGGAAATTGTGTCACCAAAAAGTCTAGTCTTTGCCACTTTTTCTCTCCTTTTGGCCTTTTCCCTTGGATTTTGGCCTTGTTTTGCCTCAATTCAATCTTGAAAGCTTGCAATTCAACAATAATCTAACCGTGTTTTACTAAGATGTTGTGAAGTTTTATAACACATCTTCCCAATTTGCTAAGACCCTTTCAACACAATTCACCTAAATGACCACCTTTTATCCCTTTCCAAGCCTTGTGTCAAGGTGTTGTAAAGTGTTGTAAGGAATTTTCACATCTTCCTAGGTTTATCATCCACTAATTAACCCTTTTCTTATGTTAATTTGACCCCTTTATGTACTTTTAGGCCCGACTTAAGTATGTTTCAGGAGGAAAATCGAATAAAAATAATTAATCGCCATTTGATTCTTGACCACCACTTGAAATTGTCCAAGTGGACAAGGTTGCCACCTTAGGTGACCTAGTCACTTTTGGCATAAAATTCAAATTTAAGATAAAAACCTAACGGGAATTTTCCCCCAAAACCCTAGTGTTGGCTTATCATGTTGCATTTTTGGGAAATTAGGGCATATGTTGTATAAATAAGGGTTTTCACCTTCATTTATCTCTCTCCCAAGCTCACTTTTACATCTCTTCACAAGTACTCTTGCACTCAAGCTTCCCAAGCAAGAAATCAAGCACAAGGAACTTCAAAGCAACCTTCATTGGAGTTGGTTCTTTCATGTTGCATACATCTTCAACAAAGGATTTGGTAAGTGTTTGCACTTTCTTTGTCATTCAATCACCTTTCCTTTCCTATTTCATTTCATCATTTGGGTTTGAATACTAAAATGGGGTTTGACTAAGGAAAACCCCTATTCTTTAACCCTAACCCTTTGTCTCCTCTTTGTATGTGTGATTTGTAGGTTTTTGTATGCAGGTTTGTCAAAGAGAAAGTTGCTAAAAGGTGTTGCCAACTCATCTAAATAATTCAAGTCAAAAAAGCCCTAGTTGAAGCTTGGAGACCTCTTTCAGCCCGTTTTCTGCAGAATATAAACTAGACACCTATTAAGACCCAAAGTGCAGACCGAAGACTCCAATCTCTACTTTTAGATTCTCAAAAACTTGGAAGTGGAATAGGTGACCTAGTCCCTCTGAGCCTATTTTTTTGGGGATTTTAACATTTCTAGGCACCCTTTTGGCAGAAACCCATTCTGAAAAACTTTCCTGAAAAAGAGGACTAGGTCGCCCACTTTAGCATAAATGTCCCTATGAAGATTTTAGATAGATTCCATAACATTTTGGAGCTCCTCATCTACAACTTCCAGTACCCAGGTGCACCACTTCTGTCATTTCTGGTTTCTTTCTAGTTTCCAAGCATTTAGGTTATTTACTTTACATTGCATGTAGTTTAGATTCACATTACTTTACATTTCATAGTTGGTTTAGAATTTAGACACACTTCATCACACACAACACAACCCATACTCAGCCCCTTATCTTTGAATGAACTCACCCAAAAGCATATCACCGAAGTGGAAAAAGTGCCATTCCTACACACAAGAGCTCCTAAGTGAAAAACCCTAGGGGCCTAGTAAGGGGAATCCTCTTTCCCTTGTTTGCATATGTTTTTAATGGTTAAATTTGGTGAACCCAATTTTCCAACACTTGTTAATCTTCTGATTTTACAGTTACATCTTAGGAATACATCATACAGCCTGAAACACATCAAAAACCACTCAAAATATTCAAATTTTTTGAAAAAAATCCCTATTGGGACTAGATTGCCATTTTGGGCGACCTAGTCCCAGTTTAAATTTTGACTTGCCTGTTACAACATTAGAAACCTTTTTTTTGTGCTTCCTAGACCTCCTAGTACCAATATACTATAAGTCTAAAAATTTTTGAGAGCATAGTTTTAATGCTTCTAGCTCCAAATCATCAATTTAGGGTGGTCATTTTTGATATCCCTTCATCATTAGATCTACAAAATGATTACATTTCTGAAATTGTGCTTAACATTGATAAAATTACTTTTTACTTTTTCTTATACAATGTTTACATTCATAAAGCCATGCGTAAATTTTCTAAAATTACTTTTCATTCGTTCATATACATTGTTTACATTCTTCAAACTTAGCATGCATGGGATAACACTATTCTATATATTTGTCTCTATATTGTTCATATTGCTAAAACATTGTATGACATGGTTACACATGCTTTTCATTTTTGTTCAAACAATGTTAATGTCTTATATATCTAGATATGCTAAGAAACCTTCCCTACCCTCTCCCCATGAGAGCGTTTTAGTGATAGAGAATACAACCTTGGAAATTCCAAACAATCATATTAGTTCTTCCCCTAATCTTGCTCCTCTTGGGTATGCAGAGATTTTGGTGTTAGAAGAACCAATTAATGAGAGTTCTATGAATCTTAATTGTTTCTCTCCTCTTACCTCTGTTAACCAGCATGACAACACAAGCATAAGGGATCATGACAATAACCTTTGTCCTTCTCCTAGTATTTCTCCTACTTGTAAAGAAGATACTTTACCATTAGACAACACAATTGATAAAATTCATATCTTAGTTGTCCCCCTTCTCTTAGGGAACCCCTTATTAAAAAAGAAAATTCCACCATTGATCCTTCTCCTATTTGTGATAGAGCCCCTTTAAAGAACCAACCTTTGAATATGAAGAACATTCGGTTTGTAGTTCTCCTGAAAACTCTCCTCCTAGGGAGACTATCATGGTGCAAGAACGTGTGAACCTTGACACCTATCCTTTAAACACTAACCCTTCCCTAGGAGATGATAATCAAGTGACATTTGAATCCCCTTCACTAAAAAATCATGAAAATAAAGAAAAGATTCTTGAGGTTATGACCACACAAGTGGGATCTCCTTTAATTAGTGAGCTTCCTAAGTCCCCCCCCACTAGTGGATCACACAAAAAACTAAGAGATATCTTGAAATCCATGATGCAATATAATCATAATAATGCTTTTCAGCAACTAAGTTGTAACTTTGTGACTCAAACATATAGGGGATCACACACCACTCCTACACCATTACCCTTTTCTCAACTTAGAGTCCCTCATGTTGTGGACCTTAAAAAGACTCTTGTTGATATATTTGTACGAGAACTTATTCGACTTTCACCTACAGTCAAATTT
Organism: Sequoiadendron giganteum; assembly: GCA_007115665.2. Lineage (NCBI taxonomy): Eukaryota > Viridiplantae > Streptophyta > Pinopsida > Cupressales > Cupressaceae > Sequoiadendron > Sequoiadendron giganteum. The sequence continues at coordinate 398,728,025 of CM021102.1, read as the reverse complement.
TTATTTCAAGAAATGGTGCAAATACATATGGAGGAGATCGAATCCTACATAAAATTGAACAATATCAAATCCCCTTCTTGTCCCATGCAAGTAACCCAATCTGAAATCACATTCTCTAAACATGAATTACCCTCACTTGAGATTCAACACAAGAATGATACCTTGATGATAAAGGTGATCATTAATGAGAATTTAGTTAGGAACACTCTCATCGACAATGGAGCAAACATTAATCTTTGTAGCATGGATCTCCTCAACAAACTTGGCATGGAAAAATATCTCATTCAACTTAATGACATTCATATTTGTGGCTTTGATAATGTTCATAGGCAACCACTAGGGATGATCACATTACCTATTGAGGTCAGACCTGTCGTGTTTCCTACCTCTATATATATTATGCAAGGACCCCTTGCATAAAATCTTCTCCTAGGGAGACCATGGATTCATGCTATGAAAGGAGTCCCATCTACCCTTCATCACACAATGAAATTTGAATACAATAACCAGGTATACAGAGTGGACGCAAATAAATGAAACTACCAATCCACTAATCATAACATTTCCAACTCCCCTAATCCTTTCATTTCTAGATCCACACTTATACAAGTTGATGCTAATCCTTCACCTACAACAAAACTCTTTCATGATCTTTGGGGGTCGTTAGACTCTACACCTTCTTTTAATACAACTTCCAAGATCTCACCCTCTTGGTCTAATGAGTCATATACAAGCAATTAATTTTTTGATACAAGTTCTAGTAATGATTAGGGTCTTACACCTCCCTTGAAAGGAGGGTGTGACATCTCACCACCTAAGCCAACACCACCCTATGTTTTCTATGCTCAAGTTGGTCCAACATCAACACCATTACCCTATGATGATGATGGGGGCTATATAATTCCCATCCCTCATGAAGGAACAATGTATAACACTAAAAAGGATTCATGTTCTTATACAAAAACCAATCCTTCTCAGAAGCATACAAATTTCTCCTTCATCTAACTTGGAAGATTGCTATGGTATATGAAACCACATCCTTCCTACACCTAGATGTGCTAAATACATGACACCAACTGACATACCATACTCTTTCAAGGAATATTTAGGGTTACCTCCCTCCTCTCCATTTCCTTCACACAATAAACTTCAAAAATCTCACGGAGCGTGCTATCCCTTATGTGGGGGCACCTAATCTCTCTCCCTCATAAATACCTTCATCCTTTCAACTCACCTTTTCCCTGCACTAAGTTGGGGCAAGGGTTTCATTAGCCTTGTCGTCATATTTCACTTGTTGTTGCCTCTTTTGACTAGGAATTAACCTCTCATGAACATACAAGAGAAAGCTTGGGATGTGGATGACATGTCTTAAGTAGGATCACAAGTGACATACTCATCCTCTCACACCTTCTTCTAATTTAAATCAATTGCTCACAATATTGTGTGTAGAAATTCCTTTAAAGTGGGGGCATACACTAGAACTATTTCTTTTTTTTTGCATTTTCCTTTGCCCATGGTTCCTAGTGCAGCCTTATCACTTCACATGATGTGTTTTCTCACTTTGTGGATGACATTTGGTGTAATTTCCTTCATAAGTGTGACTTATCTTAGCATATTACATTCCTCTTAGTGGCCTGATGTGATGCACTACACTCCCTAAGTTGTGAATCTTCTATCCTTTGATAGGTCCTCTTTTGGGAGACATTAGACGTAATTTTCCCTAAGTCAACGACCTCACATGAACTAAATAAGACTCCTTTGAACATCCCTTTTTTCATTTTACATTTTTGCATTTTTACATGTATTTTTTTTGCATTGTGCATACATAGCCACTTTGCATTACACAACTTGCATTCCTGTGGTGACATATTGCACTTGTTCATGAGTTCTAAGCATCCAAGGCTAAAAATGGTAATAATTAAATAAAGTTATTTATTTAATTAAAATAGAAGAATTAGAAAATGAACAATATAAATAAATAATTAAATTTATTTATATGTAGATGGAATTAGAAGATTAATTAAATATTTAGAATATTTAATTAATTACCAGACTCGATTTGATGTGACCATTTTTAGATGTATACACTAAGCATCCAAGGATTTTCTTGTCTCATGAACCAAACCCTTGATTTTTGTGGAGCCTTATGAAAGTTATAAGGAGGTATAAATTTGGTATGGTTGAGTGGGAAGCCCAACTAGCGGCACTAATTTACCCATAGCCACCTTTGTGTGAGTGTGAGTGCATACCAACCGTGTGTATGTATCTCACCTCCTTCTTGGCATTCTCACCTAGCGTACAACTGAAACTCTCATCATCCAAGATTGAGTACATCTTCTCTTTCTAGACAAATAACCTAGATCTGATCCACAACTAGTTGGAAAAATGGTCGAAGCTTGATCTGACTTATCTCTCTCTCCACTCTTTCACATCACCTCTTGTGTGATATTTTTGTGCTTATATTCAATTTTCCATGGGATCTTGATCCTAGGGGCTTGATCATCCCTCTTGATCATAGCCATCTCACCTTACTAGCATGAATACACTAGATCCCACTCGACACACATGATTCGACTACTTTAGTGTGAGTTTGAAGCAAGTTCATCCTCTCACTAAAGTGGGGGCTAAATGTGTCGCCAAAAAGTGTAGTCTTTGGCACTTTTTCACTCATGTTGGCCTTTTGCCTTGGATTTTGGCCTTGTTTTTCCTTGATTCGGTCTTGAAAGCTTGCAATTCAACAATAATATAACGATGTTTTACTAAGGTGTTGTGAAGTGTTGTAACACATCTTCCCACTTTCCTAAGACCATTTCAACACAATTCACCTGAATGACCCCCTTTTACCTCTTTCCAAGCCTTGTGTCAAGGTGTTGTAAAGTGTTGTAAGGAATTTTCAAATCTTCCTAGGATTATCATCCACTAATTAACCCTTTTCTTATGTTAATTTGACCCCTTTATGTACTTTTAGGCCTGACTTAAGTGTGTTTCAGGAGGCAAATCTAATAAACATCATTAATCACCATTTTATTCCTGATCACCACTTGAAATTGTCCAAGTTGACAAGGTTGTCACCTTGGGTGACCTAGTCCCTTTTGGCATAAAATTCAAATTTAAAACAAAAACATAATGGGAATTTTCCCCCAAAACCCTAGTGTTGGCCTATCATGTTGCATTTTTAGGAAATTAGGGCATATGTTGTATAAATAAGGGTTTTCACCTTCATTTCTCTCTCTCCCAAGCTCATTTTTACATCTCTTCACAAGTACTCTTGCACTCAAGCTTCCCAAGTAAGAAATCAAGCACAAGGCACTTCAAAGCAACCTCCATTGGAGTTGGTTCTTGCATGTTGCAAACATCTTCAACAAAGGATTTGGTAAGTGTTTGCACTTCCTTTGTCATTCAATCACCTTTCCTTTCCTATTTCATTTCATCATTTGGGTTTGATTACTAAAATGGGGTTTGACTAAGGCAAACCCCTATTCTCTAACCCTAACCCTTTGTCTCCTCTTTGTATGTGTGATTTGCAGGTTTTTGTATGCAGGTTTGTCAAAAGAGAAAGTTGCTAAAAGGTGTTGCCAACCCATCAAAGTAATTCACATCAACAAAGCCCTAATTGAAGCTTGGAGACCTCTTTCAACCTTCTTTCTATGGAATCTGAACCAGACACCTGTTAAGATCTAAAGTGCAGACCAAAGGCTCCAATCTCTACTTTTAGATTCTTAAAAACCTAGAAGAGGACTAGGTCACCAATAATGGCGACCTAGTCCCTTTGAGCCTATTTTTTGGGGATTTTGACATTTCTGGACACCCTTTTGGCAGAAACCCATTCCCAAAAAATTTCCTGAAAAGAGGACTAGGTCACCCATTTTGGTGTAAATGTCCTTGTGAAGATTTCAAACAAATTCTAGAACATTCTAGAGCTCCTCATCTACAACTTCCAATACCTAGGTGCACCACTTCTATCATTTCTAGTTTCTTTCCAGTTTGCAAGCATTTAGGTCATTTACTTTACATTGTGTGTAGTTTAGATTCACATTACTTTACATTTAATAGTTAGTATAGAATTTAGACACACTTCATCATAGACAACACAACCCATACTCAACCCCCTTATCTTTGAATGAACTCACCCAAAAGAATATCACCAAAGTGGAGAAAGTGTCATTCCTACACACAAGAGCTCCTAGGTGAAAAACCCTAGGGGCCTAGTAAGGGGAATCCTCTTTCCCTTGTTTGCATATGTTTTTGGTGGTTCAAGAATAAAACTATGAATTTAATATTTTACCCCCAACACTTTTCATTCTAAAAAAAAAAGGAATCTAGTTTAGGGCACAGGGAACCCTAGACCAACATTTTTAGCTCCAAACTTGAATATGTCAGTGTTGGTAATTTATTATTTTAATTCCAATTTCAAATGTCGATTATCCATATTTTATTTTCAACATATTAGAAGAATATCATATAAATATAAATTTTTTTCACCATTTTAATCCTAGCAAATCAAGATTATTGAAAAATTTCATAATTCAAGCATTCATGTCATATTTTGTGTGATTTTTTTTCATGTTTTCATTAATTTTGTATATGTGAACTAACCCTTGCAGGTGATCAAATCAAATGCAATCAAGTAATAATTGATTGTTGAAGGTGACTAGTGTAACTTTAGTCCATCAAGGATATCAAATTTGAGTGGAGAGTTGCGGCAAGGTTGTCAATTCATTACTTATTTATCAATTAGCCTCTATCCAACCAATGATACACTTTATTTCAATCATAATTTACCATTGTTGATGTAGAAATACCAACACGGGGTATGATTGAGGAAAGCCCGTATATGGAACAATCCTTTGCTTCTTCTCATACATGTAGGTTGTAGATCTAAAGTGAGTTGAATGAGTATTGGAAGATACTTGTTCATTCATACACTCCAAGCCTACACATTGTCAAGACACAAAATCTAAATTTTCTCACCAATTGACGATGTTCCAAAACCTACTCCCAAAAGATAGAAGCTACAAATTGGTACCTTGAAGCCTATAATTTTAAATTTTTAGAAAAGAGGAGAATAATCTAGGGTGCAAGACACCCCAAACCAACCAAATCTGAACCAAATTTAAATCTCAAGTTCCTCTATGTATACCCTTTTTATTTTAGAAATTGGTCATCATCATATCACACCACAAAAATTAAAAGTATTGGATTAAATATTTGATTTGCCATTTTGGCTCTCCCCAATAGGTTTTTAGCCAATTTTTCCTTGAGCTTATCTTCAATCCAATCAAAAATAATTGGGAAGAGGGTCTTAAATAATTTTCCCAACCAAACACTTTGATTACAATAATCAATGGTTTTTCATCCATTGATCACATTCTCCTATAGTTTTTCATCCAAACAAGATTTTTTCAAGAAAAAATTTCCCACGAGATACCTTAACATAACATGGATAATTATAATTTATATTTTTCTTAGTTTTATATGATACCTACCTACAACTTCAAACTGGTTTTCATAAACCCAAAATGATTTCAATGCCAATATTTGAATTCTACTTGCAACATCATTGGTCAACCTTATAGGCCTCACAAACTCTCTCATTTTAGGTTTAGAGTTTTGAATTCCTTATGAATTGGCATGCATCCAGTGAAAAACTCAATCCCTAAACTCTAATATCTTCTTGACATGCATAAAGTAGCAACCCCAATCCCCAACCTTTGATAGGTCCTTGGAATACATAAAAAAAAACCCTAATCCTTGACCTTCAATATGTTCTTGGCATATGTTAGGTTGCAACCCCAATCTCCAAAAATTTATAGGTTCTTGGAATTTATCAATAAATAACCCTAATTCCTATCCTTTGATATTTTTTTTGCATGTGTGGGGAAACAACCACAATCTTTGATTTTCATTAGCTCCTAGGCATGGGTTAACTAGAAAATCTAATTCTTAAACTTTGACATCTTCTTGAGCAAGTAGTCTTTTATCTAGTTTAAAAAAAATACATAAAAATTCCTCACTCATCATGATTTCTTGTCCTCAAGCAATACAAATTAGGATTCTTGAGAATCTCTATTCCTTCTCATGTAGATCCTTCAACTAGTAGGTTTTTACACTTGATTAGATACTCCTTGATACTCTTGTTTCTCAAGTTTTTAATGCAAGTGTATATTACTTCTTCTAGAATTATAATCAACTTATCCTCATTGTCTAAGGTGTAATATGTTGACTAAGGAATTTATTCAAAAAACATACATGGAATACATTATGAATCTTTATATTTTATTGAAGCTCAAATTCATAGGCCATTTCACCAATTTTCTTCACAACTATTTTCAATCCATAGTATCTAGGTGAGATTTTCAACTCTGATCTTCTTAATATAATTTTATTTATATGGATTCAATCTTAGGAAAACCAAGTCTCCCACCTCAAAGGACCTTTTTTTCATTTTCTATTTGCATAATTCTTTCATTAATTTGTTTCTTGATGCAAGTTATCCTTTAGTGCCCTCGATTTTCTTGATCATGATCCATCAAGTTACTTGTTTCTAGTACTCTAATATCTTAAATCAATAAAATAGTGAAATATAGTGCATCATAACCATATAGATCAATGTAATATTTTATCCCAATATACACATGGGGTGAAGTGATATAGCAATATTCACCAAAGTGGAACCAATTGATCCATGTGATATATTGGTTTTAAACTTAGTTTCTTAAGCACTCCTCAATCAACTTATTTGGGGATAGTATTCGGTACTTAGTGTGAGTTCTACATTGAACACCTAGAATATTGAGAGGGTGTGCCTCCCAATCCTTTTTCCATCTTCCTAATTCTTCTTGACAAATCCAAGCATGTGGTATTGAGTCTCAAATTGCATGAGGATTTCTTCACCTTCATCTAGAGTAGTAGGTACTATATTCAATCTTGCTATCTTCTTTGCATTAGCGAGAGCACCATTCAAGGATGTAAATCTAGCATTCACCAAGTCTCTAAGCTGACCGAACTATATTATAATATTTTCATTTTGTTCCTGTAGTTGAAAGAATTTTCCACACAAATTCTCTATTGCCAACCTTGTAGTTCTATATACATCATTTTTTGGATCATATGTGTTGGAGTCCTTATCAATCTGAGACTCAATGGATTCCATCTCATCCTTTATGTTCTTTATGTATTTGGGCTATTTCAAACAAAACCAAAACAAAATCTTTTCTTCCTCAACATAATTTTGAATATTGTTAAGGCTGTTTTGCAGCTTACCATATGAAGTAGCACACTTTTATAAAAAATCTACCAACCTTCTCTCATTTACCTTCTTATTTATGTCCTTTTCCAATTTCTCCTCTAAACCAACAAAATATTCTTTGAATTAGTCAAGGAGTAGCCTCAGTTACCACACACTGGATAAATAATTGTCAACATTTGCACTAGGCAGGATTTCTTGTAGCACTTTCATTGCTTCATCAATCATCTCAAATCTATTTTGATGAGTGCATAATCTCCTTTTTGGAGGTGTGAAATGCATCACCAAGATGTAGTTTGTTAAAAAGGGATATCTTATTCATGTCAAATTAGTCTTGTTGCATTGGGATCTATAGAAACTCTATAGATACTATGGTTGGAATTAGAGTTGCATGTCTAATAAGATTTTTAAACAAAATCTAGAGGCTCTAGAGGACTCACCAACCATCTTCATATTTTCTACATCCTTCTTTTCATTATCATTTTCCTTGTCACCAATGTATTATTTATCTTTCCCATCATCCTTCTCCTTGTCTATACTTTCAAATTCATCCTCAGTCTTCTTCTCTTCTTCAACTAATTTCACATTATATTTTTCCTTGTCACTAATGTTGGAGTCTTCCTTAGCATTCTTATCTTTTTTATCAGACTCTTTATCTTTTGGGAGAGGTAAGTCTTCAGTGTTTTGAGCCTTTTTATTCTCTATTTTTTCTTGTACGACTTATTCTTCTTCTCGTGCAATTTTATTTGTTCCCAAAGGGGGTGTGTTATGCTCTATTTGTGCTTCCTCCTTTTGCATTTCACCATCCTTTTCTTTTCCAACAATATTTTATTCTACCAAAGGTGTATCATTAGTAACATATTCTTGCATATTTTCTCCTTCAACTACATGCTCATGTTCTAAATCATGCTCATGTTGTGCATCTTCTAGTTCATTCACTTTAGGGGAAGACACATCATCATGTAGTTATTCTTCATTGTATGGAGACATTCCTAATTTTTTTCCAAATTAGCAATTTTTTCCACTATCTCATTTCTTAACCAAGTTTCTATATCTTCTTTGTCCCTTCTCATCAAGGTACTGACCCTCTTCTTATTCCTAAATTCCTTATTATATAATTGAGATAATTTAGCTCTTTTCTCATCTAAAAGAGAAGAAATAATCTTCTCCAAAGCAAATTTCCTTAGTTTGGCGTCTTCATTTATGGCCTCTTTCCTTCTTTCATATAATACACTTTTTAGATCCTCAGGTAATTGACTCTATATATCCTTCATTCTAACATCAAAATGAATAATGTACATAACAATAAATTCTTCAATGGTGAATTTGTCCATATCATCTGCAATAGGGTATATTGCAGAAGTCTCCTTTAGATTCCCATATTTTGAAATATAACTTACCAGTGCTTCAAATTTCATAAGACTCTATTTCTAGACTAGAGGATTATTCTTCTTCCCTTTCCCTTTGGATGATTTTCCTTCTTTTCAAACTTCTTGTCCCTCATATAAATCATGAAATCTTGTTTCTCCTTCTCCACTTCTACCTCACTATCAGTATGCTCAATATTAATTTTTTTTATCTTTTTACACTTGTCTCCTAAGAGACATTGCTTTTTCTCTTTCATACCAAATTGTGGTCCTTCTTCTTGTTCTTATTCTTCCTTATCATCAAAATTTACACTCATATAATATTATCGTATTTCCTTCTCTTTTCTTCTCTTCTGTGGAGCACTTTGTTGTTTTGCAAGAGCACTAGAAGAATCTTTCCTTTTCAAACAAATTATAGGTTTATTCCCAAAGGAATTAGGAGAAACTAGCAAGGGGATATAGATCCTATCTATCCTTCTAGTACTAGGTGCACCTTCTAGAGGATTGGATATGCCTTTGGATTTCTCCACAAGGCCCTATGATAGTCCCACCTTCTCCACATTCTTCTTGATTTCCTTTGATTTGTGCTTCATATATACTTAACTACATTTTCCCTCATAAGTTCCATATCCCTCTTCTTTAGGATCTCTTTGCATGATCAACATGTGATCAAAAAGACCAATAATCACACTCTCTTCTACCTCATATCCCATTTCAAGAACCCATATTGTCCTTGGCTCTACAACTTCCATCATACAATAGTATTTTCTTACCATGAAGATAATATAATTCATATACTTCTTAACCACACTCTTAGGTATCATTTATCTTTCTTGCATCTAGGATTGGAATTATTTGAAGGACCCCCATAGGGCTTCATATTTAGATACTAAATACAAATATCTCAACATATGATCTCTGATTTGTCTAGCCACTAGTACATTGTCTAACCATACTACATTCCTTACACTAGTTAACTCTATAATAAAGTAAACTAATATACATATGATCAAGGTACCATATCAAAAAGCATACTAGGAATCCTTAGTTTTCTATATATTCTCCAATATTTGTTTCCTTAACTACTCACATAGGTCAAAATCTGCACCTTTCTTCACCATTTCATATGTAGTATTAATTGTAGTAGCAGAAACTGAGTTTTCTCTATTTGTGAAGAAAATTTTATAACCAATCATCATGGATGCATATTTAACACCCAGGTCTTCAGTTTTTTGACTTTTAGGGCTCTCTTATCAAATTTTAAACTAATTAATTTCATCACCACCTCATTTTTCACTGATTTAAGGGTCAAAACTAGTCCTTCAGAACATAACCCTATCACAACCCTAAGGGATTATTTATTGGTCATGTGTGGAAGGTATAACTAGATAAATTTGTCGTGGATTCTACTTGACATATATCTAACACATTCATCAACATAGCAAAAAATAGAAAAGTAGTTCCCCACATCTAATTTCTTCTCCATTAAGCTTCCATACTTAGGTTTCAACTTAAAATATTTAATAGTAAGCTCACTACCCACACTTCTCCCAACTCTACATGATTGTATTCCTCCAATTTTACATGAATATACATCCTTATATCCTAAGTATGAATAACCCCATAAGGAACTTGCAAAAATGCATCTTTCAGATCTCACTTTTGATTTATCAGGATGCTTCTTAAATTTGGGATGAGGTTGGTCCACAACCTTTACTACTTGTAGGGTATAAATCTTGAAATACAATTGAAATGCTTCTAAAACTTAGGGAAAAGTGAAAAATTGTAAATAACTTTAAAATCTTTTTCAGCTAGCATTTCGTGCACAAATTTTGAATTGATCTAGCTCACCTCTTCTCCACTCTTCACTCTTCAAATGCTTGGTTGAAAATGAACTTTTCATAAGTGAAATCACTTATAAACACCTTTTGAATTACCTAAAATGAATTTATTTCATTGATTTGAGGTTAGTTCAAAAGTTGATAAACCCTACCTATAATGACATAGTCACCTTCAAACTCTCCATAAATCTTCATAACAAAATATTTTGCACCAATGATTTCACCAATAGGTCAAGAATGTCAACCTACACACTGTATAAATGTGTTGAGGGCATCAACACCATATCTTTGGTAGGGGCTTAATGATTTTTTTTTAAAACTCCCCCTAAGCCAAAGCTCTTTATTTAGTTTCTAAAGAAAATATCTGCACCAAAAGCTAGTACAGACTCATTATTAACCTCATTCTCCTCTTTCTTTTTCTAGATCGTATTCATCTCTTTCTTCATCTCTACAATATTAGCCTTATTCACTGGATCACTCTTCTTAATTGGATCAACCTTCACATTCTTGCTTCTACAAAATTTTGCTATATGTCTAGGTTTATTACATTTGTGACATATGATAGAATTTTGAGCAAGATTACTTCCACCAACTCTAGATTTGCATACATAAGCCTTATGCCCAAATCCATTGCATGTATAATAATAGCCATTAAAATATTGAAACCTCATGCTATTATTGTAACCATTCATTTGTTGAACACCTAGAATACTAAGAGGGGAGTGAATCAGTATTCCTTGAATCCACTTAAACATTTAAAAATTCATTCCACACATCATATACAAATTGCAGTGAGGAAAGAAATCACCAAAGCACATAACACATGAATACCATATTTTTACATGGAAAACCCAAAAAGTGAAAAAACATGGTGAGGATTAGTTCAAAATATATTATAATTGGTCATAACATATTACAGAATGGCTCACTATCTTTTGAACTCACTGTATATAGAATAAGAGAGATAGAGAAGAGGGGTGGCTCACTACTAAGATTTGAACTACTAATAATGTATCTACAATATGCAGGAGATACAATTCCACTAGAGCTCAAAATACTAAACCAACACACTTCATTCTATACAACTTCCACACTCTTCTCTTCTTTACATTTGCATCACATTTGCATGTTCTACTTAGGAATTTTCATAAGAAAAAATTTACAACACACATCACATCATTACAATACCGAAATGAACTCATATTTATACGAAATACATTCACAAAACACCTACATCGTCAATTAGGTCGGCCTAATTAGATGTACAATACATAACATAACTTATCAGAACAAGGTCAAACTATACATTCTTTGTGCCTTAATCCAAAACATGTAACACATCCAAATAGGTCAGCATGTACCTATAATAACTCCCACATAATTGATCAACACTTCTTTTAACTCTGCATGACCCCAAATATATTTGGTCAACATCGCTAGTGAGATAACACCAAAATACACCAATTGATTATCCACAAACTTACATGTAGACCTCCAAACTAAATGCCACTTGGACTAAACAAACTTATAACACTTGTAAACACTCCCATAAATCTGCATAACCAAATATGCTTCCACGGTGAAATATGGACGAATCCAAACATTGACTCTATTTTAAGTATACTATTACTAGCAAACACAATATTCTATCAACCATAACTTTTTCACCAGAGAACATAAAGATATGAAAATTTGGATTCAAGGCATTCAAGCATGTACTAAAATTTCCTTAGATCCATAGACAAAATACCTCAACGAGAACCAATGCAAACCAAAAAAACTGATGCTCTATACACTGAAAACTATATTTTGGACTTAGTCAAATTTCCAACATATTTATTTTGCATAAGAGAAAAGTCTCTACATATATATGTTGGATTACCATCTCCATGCTCACTCATGCTTCACCAACCAACTATACCTCAATGTAGACACAAAATCAAAATGTTGAAATCAATGACAACACTATAGAAGCTCGTTCTCATGTTGCCAATAGACATACCAAGGACAATGTTGGTTCTCAAAAATGCAGGTTTTAACTAGAAGAGTTTGCCAAGTTCTTACTACACTTTTGGCCAACGTACAAGGCCAATTACACAATTGAACCTTCTACTCTTTAGGTTCTACTAGACCTAGGTGGGTGAGCCTATATAAAAAATGCAGATTTGAAATACATTTCCTACCAAACAATCTACCCACAATGGCTATTGGGAATGGATAGATAAAATGACTACAACTACTCCTATTGCACAAAAGAAAGATTTTGAATATGTTGTTTATTATGAATTTTATCACCTAGGTTGTGATAGATCAGTGCCTTCTATCCACATGGGCAATGGAGTCAAAAATCAAAAACTGTATATGTTTCCCTCTTTGGCTTAACTCTAGTTGTTAGGCACTTTGAAAATTCTACGACTGGTATAAATCTTCACTAAATTTATGACTTGCATAAACTATGCTGGAATGTTTCTTCACCTGGTTTTTCTTTAACTATCCAAAAGAAATCCTTAAATCACTATGACTTATTGGAAATAATTTAAATTTGACTTGCAGACACCAATCAATTAAATCACGCAAAATGAAAATGCACTTTGATAAATCAGAGATATACTTGATATGCCGATTTAAATGATTAAAGACCTCAATTTGGAGACCACCAGATAAAGAATAAATATTAATATATCACAACAACTGAATACCCAAAAGAACTTCACCATTTTAAAATATTTTCTCCATTGATCTGCTTCAAAAAAGGTTTGTCATTATTTACATTCCCAGTTCTCATCTTCTGCAAAAAATCTAATCTATTCTAACTATTGTTCTCCCCCCTTTTCCAACTAATTGTTTAAATTATTTATACAGTAAATGTGAAGGGTCATGACCCTTCACTTTCCTGTTACAACCACTTGAATTCATTGACATTTTAATTAAAATATTTAATTGAGTTTCCTTATTGGCAAATTAAATTACATAGCTCTGCGTTTTCATTTTACTTTAATTCTCATACTTTACCCAATGCTTAATATTTCTCTTTATACGTTGCCGAAACTTCTTTTTATGCCCTATCTCTGTATTTCCCTTTACGTTTACCACTCCACCACGGTTAACATTTTGACCACCCATGGTATAGCGATGACCATCCTTCACTGTCTATATTTCTTCCACTGCTCTACTGCGGCCTTCGTACTTACAGCCTATGGCTGCACGGTGACTGGTCTCAACTGCTACCTCTGTGTCTACCGCGCCACCACGGTCTATGTTTTGACCGATCGTGGCTGCATGGTAACCGTCTTGACTGCCATCTCGTCACTTACTCACCATCAACCGTGCTACCACGGTCTGCATTCTAACTAGTGGTGGTACCGCGATGTGACTGTTAGTCGCTTCCTCCATCTTTACCGTAGTTACCGCGGTCTCCATTTGAACACCCTACGGTTGAGCGATAAATGCTTACTGACCGCCAAGCTCATTGGCTTCACCATTATCTCAGCTCACCATAGTCACCATGGTCTTGTTTGGAGCCCCTCACAGTCTCGAGGTGACTATCTTCACTGCTGTTGCACCGGTTATCGCACTGCCCACCGCAATACCGCAGTCAAGGTTTTGACCACACGCGGTGTGGCAGTAAGCCTTCACTGACCCCTTCGTAACCGCTAACCACTTCCACCACGTAACCATCGGCCTACTTTTGAATGACCGCGGTGTAGCGGTAAACTTTTATCATGACTGCTCTTAACCATCACCGCTATACCACGAGCCACTTTGCAAAAGGCCGTGGTAAAGTGATGAAGGCCATGAAGGGTAAACGCTGACAGTATAAAATACTTTAGAGATATGGATGGAGAATAAAAAGAGTTTTTTAAAGAAAGATAGTGTAAAACACAAGCTCAAGTGGGTAAAAGATCTGGAGATTTAAAATGAAAATTTGGGTTCTAACAAACAATATCCTCAAACTTCCAACATCATTATCTACTTTTTTCATTCAATAGCCTTATGACAAAATATATTGCATGTATAGCATTGATCGAGAAATGATTGAACATTTTGATTCATTCCTCTTCTACAATCTATAGCCTTATGTCCAAACTTATTACAGAAATAAAAATAACCATTAAAAGATAGGTACCTTTGTGCATTTGGTTGTCTAATAGCTGGTCTTTTGAAGTATTTCCTTTGATTCTAGACCTACTTACCATTGCTCTTCTTGTCTCCAATATTATTTTTTTCATTTTTTATTCTTTTAAGTACTTGGTGTTTGACTTACTTTTGAACTTTCTCCTTTTTCAAACCATAGTCCTCCTTTATCTTTAGAAGCCTTTTGGTTTGCAATAATTTCATCAAGAATTATATAGATCTTCTTGAATTTGTCTTCTTGATTCTTTTCTTTCTCCATATCTAATCTCAAAGTCACAACCTCTTCTTCAAGTCTTGAACATTCTATAGATTTTCTTTTCAATTTGTCATTCAGGCATTCTTCAACTATTTTTCCTTCTTCAACACGCACTTTCAAATTGGTGATTATCTCATTTGATTGCTTCAAATACTCATTAACTTCCTTGTGTATTTCTCTAAAATTCTTGATTTTCTTAGTTAACTTTTTGATGCATTCTTCTGCTTCCTTAATATTTTCTTTTAGATCTTTGAACTTCTCACTTTCATTTCTTTTCAAATCTTTCAGGGCTAATTTGAGTTCTCCATTCATATAAACCATGCAATCTTCTCTAGTGAATCCTACCATAGTAATTTCTTCGAGAGGGGTATGATATCTCCTAGTAGCCATGTGTTCAACCTCCAAGATCTTCCTCAAGTGGTTAAGCTTCTTCCAAGGAACCAAGATCTGATACCAATTATTGAACACTTAGAATACTGAGAGGGGGGTGAATCAGTATTATCTGAAACCACTCAAATATATATTCAATACATTTCATTCAGCTTGTAGAAAAGGAAAGAGACAATTAAATCATGCATCACATAACACAAGAACACCAGATTTACATGGAAAACCCAAGAAGGGAAAACCATGATGCGGATTAGCTCACAATATATTTTAACTGGTTACAAGATATTACAGAAAGGCTCACTAGTAGGTGGGACCACTATCTAGAGGACTCACTATCCAAATAATAAGAGATAAAGAAGAAAGGGTGGCTCACTACCAAGATTTGAACTAATACAATGCATCTAAAATATGTTGGAGATGGTTCCATTGAGGCTCAAAATATCGACTTAACACACTTCATGTTTCTCAACACTTTTCTCTTCTTCACATCACATTCACATACCCTACTTAGGAATTAACACTATTACTTTCTCTACAAAACACACATCATCTCTATAACACCGAAATGAACTTACATTTATATGCATTATATCTACAAACACATACACCATCAATTAGGCTAGCCTAATTAGATGAAACATGCAATACATCAACCTGTTGGCTCACGATCCAACAATACACGCCTCCTAGAATAAACCAAAACTGTAACACATCAAAATAGGTCAGCAAGGACCTATAATAGCTCCCATGGGTAGTCCTTTTGTTCTCCCTTGTTTCATTGGTATCTTGTGCATTTTTTAATGTGGTTATCGACATCCTCCTTTAAAACCTTACAAGAAAACCTCTCATAGATCATGAAATTATTTTAAAATATTCTCCTTGATCTTAGACTTGGGCACCAAAAAGACTATATTTTTGTAGAGGATCAGTGCTTCCATCACAACATACCTATCATATTTCACAACCTCATCAGGGGTTCCAATAGAAAATTTATTCTCGGCATAGTCAACAATAATGGAAACCTTCTAATCAATAAAAAATAGATAATGATCATAGAGAAGGCCTCCTAGAATTTTCATCAACTACCACATTATTCTTCCCATTCATGTACTCAATCTACAAATCATAAGCTTGTAAATTTCTTACCCAGTTTTCAGTGATCATTCAAAAATTTAGACACAAGAACTTAAAACTATTATGATCAATCTTCACAACAAATTTTCCATAGACTAAATATTATATAAACTTCTCTAGTGCATGAAAAATTCCCAACATCTCCTTAACATAGATGAAATATTCCTTCTCTAAATTTCTTATTTTTCATCTCAAATGCAAGAGGATACCCTTTTTGGATTAGGAAAAATCCAATATATTCTCTTGATGCATCACATTCAAAGGAAAAGGACAATAAATAATTAGGACTAGAAAGTATAGGGAATGAGCTCATTACCTCCTTCAACTTATTAAAATAATTTTGAGCATCTGTAGACAATTTAAAATCCTCCTTTGTTAGATCAGTCAAAAGAACAACCAACTAATAAAATCCTTTCATGAAACTATAGTAATAGCAATGTAATCTAAAATTTCCTTTCAACTATGTTAGATTACTAGGAGGTGACCAAAATGGAATCTCTTTGATCTTTTTTGATCCACCTAAACACCCTTAGCATTTATTACATGTCCTAGATACAAAATATCTTCCAAAATGGACTCACATTTGGGCAACTTAGCAAAGAAAGATCACTACTCCAAAATACCCAAGACTTCAAAATGCTCCTCCCAATTTTTACTATAAATCAAGATATCATCAAAGAACATAAATATAAATTTTCTAATTTTCTTACTACATACATAATTCATGCACAAATAAAAAGTTTCTAGAGCATTAGTAAGTCTAAAAGGTGTGATCAAAACCTCAAAACGTCCATAATGACACTAGAACCTATTGTACTATCAAAATCTTTACACATCATGCAGATTTGATGGTATTTGGATCTTAGATCACTATTGAAGTACACAACTCCATGTAGTTCATCTATAATTTCATCTATCCTTGGAATATGATCTCTATTATTGATGGTATTCCTCTTCAAGGCCTATAGTCAATACATAATCTCATAGTGTCATCCTTCTTCTTCACAAGAAATACTAAAGATGCAAATGACTTGAGTTAGGTTTTATAAATCCAATATCAATAAGTTATTTGATAGTCATCTTTATATCCTATTTATACCCTCTTAGGTGATGGTATTGTGTAGTGATAATATTTTTAGCCCCTTCTTCTAATTCCTTAGCATGTTGAAATCCTCTGTCTAGTGGTAGTCCTAGAGGCATGTCATTGAAAACTACACAATGCCTATTCAAAATTTTCTTGATATCAACATGATGAGTAAATTTATATCCTAATAGAGGTCCTTCATGGGATAAATAAATAAATTTTATACCCATGCTACTTTGCCTCTATGAAATATTATTTTCATTCTCTTCCATATCACCACCTATGTAGCTCTATTTGAGATTCCTCTAAGCATGCTCTTTCCATTTATTATGAACTTAAGTTCTATTATCTTTTTGTTTTGAATAATCCCCTAGAGAGTTCAACCATTGTACACTTAAAACCCTATTAGTATCTCCTAAACCAACCACATAAAAACTATTACATATTTTATGATCCCAAAAACTTTATTAATTTTCTTGATTACTCTGGTGCATGGGATGATGAATCCATTAGCTACTATGACATTAAAACCTTTGAATTCTTCCACCTTAAATCCTCTCTTTGTCACCAAGTGTTTAATGATAAATTAGTGGGTATTCCCACCATCAATGATAATGGTTATCATATATCCTATAATCAATAGATGAACCTTAAAGGGAAGATATTTTGGGGCTCTTGAGAGAGAAGAAAGTGTACTCTCCCTCATGACTTCATTTTCCATCCCTTCAATAATATGATTAATATAATACTTAATTACCTTAGTTTCATCTCTTGACACCAAGTATTTATCTAACACCACTTTAATCCAATGTATCTATCTTTTACCTAATCATCTATTTCTAGGATACCCTAACTCTCTAAAAGAGAAATATAACTTCTTCCTCCTAATTTGATTCTTTATATAGTTTAACTTTCTTGGTTTAAGAGGGGATTCCTTAGGATATAGAATATTCTTGTGGATAAGTCTCCCATGATGTCCCTATGGTTCATTCATGGAATATGATTTGTTCTTGGTTGTTATGTCATCCAAACTAAATTCCCTTTGAATCACATCTTGCATAAAGATAGGATCAAAAGCCTTATCCAGGCCTCAAAGTGACTTTGACAGTCCCTCCATGAATAGTAACATCAGTCTCTTCTCTATGACATTAGGAACCATGATATAAACTCTCTAGAACTCAACTATTCAATCCTCTATGGAGTCGTGTTGTCTCAAATGTGTCAACTCTTTTAAATACAACTTGGGGTACTTCCTATCAAACCTATCAAAGATCCTCTAGATGAAATTAGCATATGTTGAATGACACAATATAATAAGAGGGGTGAATCAATATATTTAAAACTCTTTAATTGAACATAAATTACCATTAATAAATTCTCCAAACATGAAACTCAAAGAATAAAAATAGTGACTATTAATAAAGAAACACAAATGCACACATTCACACAAAGAACACCAGATATACGTGGAAACCCGGAATGGGAAAAACTAGGGTGAGAAGAATTTCTTGGAGATACTATCCAAATCTAGCCTCAAAAATAATAAATTACAATCATGAAGTAGGAACCAAACTATTGGAGACACCAACCCCCAATTGTGTTTTTAGACACCAACCTATTGGAGACACCAATTCTCAACAAAAAAATCTAAGCACCAATTCAATAGGAAAAATTCCAATCCTACTGGATTATAGAGATGTGATTTATAGATCTTCAATGTTGATTACATATCTTTCACTTGATCTGATCTACCTTTAGATATTATCCTACATAGCATATGATCTTCTAATAATGGTTCACAATGATTAATATGCAACTCCCATTACATCACCCAAATATAACATTCACACTCACTTGCACATCCACTCATAGTCATTGAATGAATCATAGTCATAAATATATACATCAAAATATATTAACAATATTTCATGTTAGCCAAGAACCTCTCCACACAATCTACAATTATCCAAGTTATCTAAGGGTGGACCTAAATTCAAAATGATATGAAACATGTAGTGGTTCAATCCTAAAACCTTTTTTTGGCCATCAATAATAGATGATGTTTTATGCTCTCTTCATCAATATTAAAATAGTACTACTCCCTCTTCATAAAATTCCTCTAGTTGGTGCATGCTTCCCTTCTTTGGTGGAAACACACAAATTTTATTCATAGCTAGCTAGTCAACATAGACATTACTCTATTACACCCAAATTTCTATCTACTAAAGCTCCACCTCTGAAACTCTAGAATATGATACAACATGTGTAAATTTACTTTAGGTCCAAGTCATAGGGAATATTATTCAACAATGATATAATGTAGAGAAAAACACTATTACAATATAATACTATAGACACTAAAAATTGACCACTTTTGTTTTGTCAATTAACCCCTATTTTAATCAATTTCATATCCTATATATTAATTAAATAATACCATGTTATTTAATTAATACTCATTATCTGTTATCCCTTCATCTTAATCTATTTATTACATCATCTTTAAATCCTTGCCTAAAGTAAATAATTACCTTTAATTATTTACTCCCATCACTTATCCATTTCCTCCAAAAATTAAATAAATAATCCATTTATTCAATTCCCCTCATGTACCATCCTCCATAATCTACCCCTAAGCCTAATCCATTTGTTAATCCCATCATTATGGATGTGCACAATCCTAATCCATGATTAGGAGGTGTCACATCCTCCAACTTTTGCAAGTGGGCTTCTAATCCATTTCTTTAGCCTAATCTTCCACCTAACCCCCTCATTTTCACAACTTAATCTCATGATTAAGTCACCTAATCAATTTTACCATTTATGGCATATCCTCTTGCCCCCTAATCATTTATTACTTTCTCCTTTTTGGAGAAGAGACCTCCATACTCTTAAGGAATTTTTAATTCCTTTGGTCAACCCTTGTCCTCTCACCTCATCTCATGGTGACATTTATAATCACCATGTGGGCTAAGATGCCTCAAAGCATCGCAACCCTTGATCTTTAACTTCCAATCTTGACCCTCCATCCAAAATATTTCAATCTACTTATCCAAACACAACCATTTTAATATCTCTCACCCATTCTTCATCTAATGTGTGTAGGTGTATTTCATCTACTAAAATGCAAGAAAAAGACAAAAAATCAAAACACTCGAGATTAGGCAATAAGGAGCTCAACCCATCATATAAAGCCTCCTATCATGTAGATGTGCCCATGATGTGCGATTAGTTGTGTGCTCACTCAAAAAATTGGCAACATAATGACACTCTAGTGAAAAATGGGTGAGAAATGAAAAATGGCTAAGTGTTTGGATAAATAGATTGAAAGATTTTGGATGGAGGGTCAAGATTGGAAGTTGAAGATCAAGGGTTGAGATTCTTTGAGGCATCTCAACCAACATGGTGATTACAAGTTTCACCATGAGATGAAGTGAGAAGACAAGGGTTTACCAAAGGAATTAAAAATTCATTTTTAATGTGCATGGGAGGACTAAAAGGAATTAAAAATTCCTTAGGGGCATAGGGATAATAAAAAGAAATTAAAAATTCCTTAAGGATATGGAGGTTGCTTCTCCAAAAGGAGAAAGAAATAAATTATGAGGAGACAAGTGGACATATAATAAATGGTAAAATGGATTAGGTGACTTAATCATGAGATTAAGTTGTGAAAATTATGGGGTTAGGTGGAAGATTAGGCTAAAGAAATGGATTAGAAGCTCACTTGCAAAATTTGTAGGATGTGACACCTCCTAATCATGGATTAGGAATGTGCACATCCCTAATGATGGAAATAACAAATGTATTAGGCTTAGCGGTAGACTATGGAGGATAGGACACGAGGGGAATTAAATAAATGGATTATTTATTTAATTTTTGGAGGAAAGGGATAAGTGATGGGAGTAAATAATTAAAGTTAATTATTTACTTTAGGAAAGGATTTAAAGATGATAGAATAAATCGATTAAGATGAAGGGATAATAGAAAATGAATATTAATTAAATAATAGGGTGTTATTTAATTAATATAGAGGATATGAAATTTATTGAAATAGGAGTAAATTGACCAAATGAAAGTGGTCAATTTTTAGTGTCTACAAATACAGTGCATGAGTAGCAATCTACAAAACACTTCTGCAAACACTTCCAAACTACTTCCAAAAACTATAGTAGATACAAGATGATATTTCAAGCATACTACAGGTAGTATTCTTCACAATGTAGATCACACTAGCACATTGTTCTCAAAAGCTCTGACATGACATGATCATGATAGTAATACTTCTTGATTTCAAAAGCTTAGACATGATAAAAGTAATTACATTTAATTCTCATTGATGTACTAACATCACTCCTTTGACATCAGTTAGCTCCTCTGACATCAATGACAACATATGTTCAATAATCTCCCCCTTTTTCATTGATGGCAAACAAAAAATTGGTGTTACCATACCAAAACACTTAATCTAGAACTCACCCTAAGTGATAAAATATGGAGATCCTTAGATTTTGAAAGATATAACATTTTTAATTCCTTTATCGCCCTTTGGCATCAATGGAAAAGGAAAACAACTAAGAGATAAAGAAGTTGGAATCCCTTTGGATTCATTCTTTTCATTTTGAGCTTCTTTCTCCCCTTGTGCCATATCATGTCTAAAAATTGTTCCACAAGGCCGCCAAGCACACTTACGGTAGGGTTTCAACACTCCCCCTTTCCCTATACTTCCTCTTGATTCAAGATGGAGAAATAAATCCTAACTTTTATCATAGATACTTAAATGTCTCCTTAGGAAGAGGTTTTGTGAAAATATCTTATATTTTCTCCTTAGTCTCAACATGCTCTAGCTTCACTTCTTTTTCCGAAACCTTCTCTCTCAAAATATGATACTTAATTGTAATATGCTTTGTCATGGAATGCATTATTGGATTCTTGGAAATATTTATAACACTAGTATTATCACAAAGAGTGAAAATCAATCCATCAGGCTCTATTTTCACTCCTTCAAGTTCTAAGTCATCCATAATACCTAAGTGCAACATGAAGCTACTACAATGTACTCCAATTTTGTTGTAGAGAAATATATTGAATCCTACTTTTTGCTACTACTGTCACTGAGAAAGAAATCTCCACCACTTGTGTTTTTTTGTTCATTTATGCTTCCTACCCAATCTACATATATTTATTCAATTAGTGTGAAGCTTTTACTCTTAGTATACTATTGATGGTGTTTTCATGCACTTCTCAACATAGGTAATGTGTAGGTACATCACCTCTCTTGAAAGACAATCTTCCACAATCAAATTGCAGAACACTATCCCAAGGTCTCTCGGATGTTAGGTCTTGATAGTGCTTGGAATATTTTAGTTGTTTATGTGATTTTCCGGAATCACAAGGTGGACTTACGGATGAGTTACAAAGCAGGGAAGTTGGATCTGCAAATGGAGTTCTTAAGATGGAAAAGTTGTTGAGTGTTTGTTGCAGGTTCAAATAGCAGTTTGGAACTCCATTTCAACATCAGATTTAGCTCTACAATGTGCAATGAACCTTGCCTAAGGTTACTTATTAAAAAAAAAGGAAAAAGGGCAGGGAAGAGAAAAGGTTCCTGGATCTGAAACTACGAATGAACAGTGATCATGGAGGTTGCTACAGTAGACAAACTCCCTAAACTGGGTTTTGCTTGGCCAAGAGAAACCTACAATTACACAAAACTAGTGCAATCTTCTAAGGACTGCAGATTTTCAGTTTGTATACACACATCATGAACATGCAAATGAACTAAGTTGCAGCAATCAAATAAAAAAAGCCCAGGCTAACTTTGCACAGCAGCTTGTCATCAACAAGTGCCAAAAGTATGGGCTAAAAACTCATCAAATACTGTAACAACAATCACCATTACCACTTCCATTCAAGAAACTAAAATTAAAACTAACTTGGAAGGAAGAACCATGCACACATAATGAAAAAACTCAAAAGTAACACCCATAGATCATGCAATGCTGCTTTCTATTACTGCAAAATGTTTTTACAACAGCTCTCCAACACTTACAAATGAGGGGGAGACCCCTATTTATAGTTTTCCAAAGCCCGAATGAATGGCCAGGATTGAGTTACATTGTGTGGCCCAGATTCAATTTACATTAGGGCTTCACCTACCCCACAATATTCAACAATTTAAAATACATCTTTGTCTTTTTCCTATTTTGTCTTGTAGTGGTCAGTCACTGTAGCAGTTTTGTCTCCTAGATAATTTCCCTTTTACTGTAGTTGAAACTGCCTGAAATCTACCTTCTTCCCAATGGACTTCTAGCATTCTTCATTGCATCAAATGGTTCTGTCGACGGACCCATGGTAGGCTTCTTGAAACCGAAAATGAGAGGTCGAAATGCTGTTCTGGAAATGTTGTTTTGAAACGGCCGCGAGAGCACGAAACTCCGAATGGTACTTCCCGCATGCAAATTTGGAATTTGAAAAGCCAGGTGAGGATAAGACCCCATTTTAGCATCTGGGTCGAAGTCCGTTTCTGATTTGGAGGTGCGCTTGTATGTTTTGAAAACATGAGGCCAGAATGTCGCTATAGGAATGTTGTTTTGAAACGGCCGCGAGAGCACGGAACTCCGGATGGTACTTCCCGCATGAAAATTTGGAATTTGAAAATTTGGGTGAGGATAAGACCCCATTTTAGCATCTGGGTCAAAGTCCGTTTCTGATTTTGAGGTGCGCTTGTACATTCCGGAAACATGAGGCCAGAATGCCGCTGTAGGAATGCCGTTTTGAAACGGCCGCGAGAGCACAGAACTCTGGATGGTACTTCCCGCATGCAAATTTGGAATTTGAAAAGCTAGGTGAGGATAAGACCCCATTTTAGCATCTGGGTCAAAGTTTGTTTCTGATTTGGAGGTGCGCTTGTATGTTCCGGAAACATGAGCTCGGAATGTCGCTGTAGGAATGTTGTTTTGAAACGGCTGCGAGAGCACGGAACTCTGGATGGTACTTCCCATATTCAAATTCGGAATTTGAAAATCCAAGGGAGGATAAGACCCCATTTTAGCATCTGGGTAGAAGTCCATTTTTGATTTGGAGGTGCACTAGTACGTTTCGGAAACACAAGGCCGGAATGTCGTTGTAGGAATGCTGTTTTGAAACGGTGCTGCAGAAATACAATTTTGGAATTTTCAAAACTTCTTGAAACTTAATAAAACCTTGTCAGTTCACTTAGGCACCACAAAAAAATCCAAAATCCATAGGAAATCTATCCCCAAAGCCAAAGAATGAAGGAAAAAGCAAATCGAGTGAGCGGGGGGGGCAAAGCCCGAAAAACCCAAGACTTAGCCATTTTTTATTTTAGGGGAAAAATATGGTCAACCAAAAATGAGACTTTGAAGGGCATGTTGACCAACTAGGACAGCAAAATGAGGGGCACGCAAAATGAGACGGGAGCAAAGAAGCCCGCCGGGAGCGAAAAAAGAGGGTCCCTACCAACGGTGGGGCGTGTGTGCAAAATATGCACAACAGATACCACAAACCAAAATCTAATGTAACCTTCAGATATCTAAATATTATTTCTATAGCCTTGCAATGAATTTCTTTAGGCACCACCTAGAACTTAGCTACCATCCCTACAACTTGTATTATATATCTGGTCTGGGTGCAATTACATATAGAAATCTATCAATCATAGACATATACAAAGTCTATTTTGTCAGAGTAGAGTCACCATCCTTACTCAATTTATACCTAGCAACCATAGGTTTACTCGTCAATTTTCATTCTTCCATCTTAAATGTGCTCAACATCTCTTTTATGTACTTTTTCTAATAAATGAATATACCTTTGTTTGATTGAGATATTTCTAAACCAAGAAAGAAAGACAACTCACCTAGCATTGAAATTTCAAACTCATTTTGTATTGCATCCCAAAACCCTTTGCACATAGCATCAATGCTACTACCAAAAATAATGCCATCAACATAAACAATAATAATTAGTAATTGATCACCTTCTATTTTTATGTATAATTTTCTATTTGTACTACCTCTCTTGAAACTCTATTGTTGCAAATATGTATCCAACCTAGAATACCATGCTCTAGGAGCCTGTTTGAGTCCATAAAAATCTTTCTTTAGTCTGCACAAAAAATAGGTTTATCTCAAAATTGCAATCCCTCTGGTTGTTCAATGTAGACTTCCTCTTCCAATTCTCCATTCAAAAATTATATTTCACATTGATTTGATATACCTTAAAGTTATTGAATGTTGATAACGCCAAAAACATTTTGATTGCTTCCAACCTTGCTAATAGAGAAAATGTCTTTTCAAATCAATTCCCTCAACTTGAACATATCCTTTACATACAAATTTGGCCTTGTTCTGGATCACTTTTTCATCTACATTTAACTTATTCCAAAATACCCATTTGATACCAATAAAAAAATTTGGCTTTTAGTCTTTAGAACCAATTCCCAAGTTTCATTTTTCTTAATTTGAGTCAGTTTTTCCTCCATCACATCTAACCAACCTTTTTCTTTGCTTTCCTCCACATACGAACTTGGTTAAATTTTTGGTATTAATGTAAAGTTTATCTATTCATTTTATTTCTCAATTATTCTTTGGGTTTGAACTCCACTATCCTTATCTCCAATGATTTGATATTCAAAATGGTTCTTTTGAACATACCTAGCCGAAGTATTTACAGTTGTATTCTCTGAGTCATTTTTTGAGTCTTCATCACATTGTACATTAGATCTTCATTATCTTCTTCATCTAGAGTATTATTAGATTGTATTGTTTCATCAATACTTATATTGGCACTTTCCACAATCCTTTTCAATATTTTTTATAACATATATATGCCTTGTCATAGAATAACCAAGAAAAATACCTTCACCAGATCTAGGATCAAAATTACCTAGATGTTCTTCATCCCTCTTGATGTAGCATTTACTTCCAAATATTTTGAGATGTCTGACTGAAGTTGGTCTTCCTTTCCACATTTTACAGGTATTTTGGTAGTCTTTGGTCTAATTTTAGCTCTATTGAAAATGTAATTTGTTGTCTTAACAACTTCTCTCCAATACATATTTGATAACTTTGCTTGAATTAACATTTTTTTGGCCATCTCTTATATAGTTTGGTTCTTCCTCTCACCTACTCCATTTTGCTGCAAATTTCTAGGAGAAAAAAATATCTTTGTATCCCATACAACTCACATAATTCATCATACCTATCATAAGTGATCCCTCCACCTCTATCTAATCTCAGGTTGATTGTTCTTCTCGTTTCATTCTCAAACATAGCCTTAAATTCTTTAAAATTCTCAAAATGTTCTAATTTTTCTTTCAGAAAATTAATCCAAGACATTCTATAATAATCATCAATAGCATCATAAAATACATGTCATATTGAATTCTCTTTGTTCTGATTGGTCCATATAGATCAATATGAATCAAGTCCAATGGATTTATTGTTGAATATTCCTTAGTAGGAAATTTGGTCCTTGTCTATTTTCCCTCATGACATGGTTTGTAACTTATAGATGGAGGCTTCTTGATCTGTGGCATGTCACTTACAATTGTTTTTGAATTGATCCTCACAAGATCATTAAAATTGATGTCAATCAATCAAATGTTCCAAAACTAAATCTCTTTTTTTTGTAAGGAAAAGCAGTCTTGTCCATTTACCTCACTGATATGATACACATCACTGTTAGTCCTGCTTCATTCTGCAACTAACTCACTAGTACCATTTTTTCTAATGTCACAACCTTTAGTATTGAATGAGGTTTTTTAGCCTTTATCACACATTTGACTTACACTTAGAAGATTATTCTTCAATCCTTCTACATAAAGGAATCGTGAGTTTTTTCTTTCCACCATCAAGACTCAAAATACCCTTATTGATAATCTTAGCAATAGAATTGTTACCAAGGGTTATAGCTCCTCCATAAAAATTCTTGAAGTGTATGAACATTCTCTTTTCTTCAGTCATTTGACTTGAACATCTATTGTCAATTATCCATAGATTTTGATCCTTTTGGGAATGTAATGTAGTATGAGCCACCATAAATTTATCTGATCATTGCTCCTCTATTTTCTTCTTCCAAACCTTATTTGTTTCACCATTATGTCATACAATATTATTTCCTTTTATGTTTGGTATAGGAGAACTCACAAATTTGTCTCTATAATTTCTAGAAATATGTCCAAAATTGTTGCATTTGTGACAAATAATATTGAAAATATAAAAAGGTGCAAATGCATTTCTACTAACAAAATTATTTCTTCTTACTAGAGTCTTTTTATAATTCATAGGCTTATGACCAAAATGATTGCAATTAAAATAGTAACCATAAAAAGAATGATTGAATCTGGTATTGTATCTATGTGAGGGGAAAATAATAGACATAAACAAGATAATATGTACTTGAAATAGAATCTAATCTACAATCAAGAAAACTAATCTAAGATCTATTCCTACACTTACAAAATGAATAATTTAGAATACTAAATTCAAGAACATGAAAATGAAATACATAAACAATTGAATTCAATAATAAAATTGTTAACCATCTCATATCAAAGTATATTCACGATGATGTGGTTGCTCTTATCACTGTAAAGCCTCCATAGTTCATGTGCAAAAGCTTGATGAATGATGTGTTGTGTATTGGTTGATCAAAAAAGTGTGTTGAATCTCTATCAATGGTGTTTTGGCATTACTTCGTTGTCTAAATAAGTTGATTCTTTGGTCCTTTTTTGTGAGGAAGGAGGCTTCTTATATAGAAAATATGATTTGAAATAGAGATCGAGACTAAACAATGTCGAATCAAGATCGATGGTTGAAAGGTGTTGAGAGGATTTAGACACGAATGGATTATGCAAATTAGATTGCACAATTTGTGTTATTAAAGAATAGATTGAATGATCAATGGTATTGAGAGATAGATTGATTAGTTAGGATTTAGATTGATCTATTAAGGGATCATGATTTTCTCAATCAGGAATAGATTGATCTGTTAAGAATAGATTGAGAAATTAGGGGATCATAATTTACTCAATCAGGAAATTGGTTGAGAATGATTAATTAATTGATTTAATTAAATCATTCATTTTGGAGTTGAACATGCAAATCAAGTTTGACTTTTGTAAATAAATTTGCATTAGTTTTTTTTTGATGAATTATTTGAATATTTTGATTTAATTATTCAAATTTTTGCAATGATTTTTGATGATAATGATGTCGATGATGTGAAAATGTCATTTAGGGTATGTGATAGGTGTTAAGTCAACTTTGCATTTCTACATTTTTCCCCTCTTTGATACAAAGTATTGGTTCATTTGTTTCAAAGATTTGATGTTAAGATCAAGTTTTTGAAAAAAAATTATGCCCCACTGTGTCCCAATGGTCAGTAGAATGATGGTAGGATTATGTGCTACCCCCTCGAGAGGTTGGCCAAAAATTTTGATTTTGAGGTCAAGCTCACGACACTGTTCTATTTCAATTCAAATGTGTTTAGGATGAATAATTAGGTCTATTGGTCCCTTGTTTGTCATTTAAGTGTTTCCGAGAGCTCCTAATTTGAACATAGGAAGGTTCCCTAATTAAAAATTATGATTTCTTAGGTGAAAATTAGGGTTTTTTGAGGGTTTGTATAGGTAATTAAGGTTCTAATTGCCTCATTTGTGTTTTTATCCTATAACAAATTATTGTCTCTAGATTCTCCATTCAGTTAATTGTTGAGGAGCAATTTCAAGGATTCAGGGATCCCCACATCATTCAGACTTGGTTTGAGTGTTTTATTGGCCCGCAGGCATCAGTGGCCCAATATGTACCCTCTCACTTCTCATTTTCATTTCCTCATGTTCTCATAATTCATGTACAAAGTTCTCTAAGTCAATAGTGAGGTTTTAGGAGTTTTAGTGCCTTTGCATTAGTTTCCTCACATTTGACAGTTTAGGAAGGTCTCTCTTGAAAAAATTATGCACACGTTATCTAGATCCTTGCATTTGATCTAAACCTTCACCTTTGAAACTTGCATTTTCTTTGTTTCTTCACTTTTGTTTGCTTGGGCTTATTTCCTATGCATTTTTTATAGATCTTTGCACTTGAGAAATTCCTTCACTTTTAATTTTGGCATACTTGACTTAAACCAATGCACTTCATCTCTTTCCATCATTTTTGCTCTTTTTTACTCGCTTTTGCTTAAGTTTGTTTGTTTTTGTCTATTTGGCACCCTAAGTCTCAATTTTTTGTCATTTTTCTTTTTTTTTTGCATGTTTAGAGTGAAACCCTAACATCGTGGGTTATAATTATATAGGTGGTCCTTAAACCATTGCAACCTAGAGAGATGAACTCAGGATCTATTTCATCTGATTGCCCATTATGATGTTTTGGAGCGAGATTTCTTAGATGCAATCAGGCTTCATCATATTTTCTACATGCCTCCCATCTGATCTCATACGACAATGATGACCACGCTCATGGAGCAATGGTATTCAAATACTTATTCATTTCATTTACCTACAAGAGAGGCCACCATTACACTTGAATATGTGTGGAGGTTTCTCTACATTCCTATCCATCGCAATCTCATGGCATACCATGTTTGATGGGGTATTTGTGCCATGCAGCATGTGTTGGGTGTTAGACACTTGGAGGTTTGAAATTATGAGATTGATTTGTTTGAGATTTTTTGTAGTATAGACCCTATTTCTCTTGTCCTTTGTGGTTTGATTTTGGGGCTTGTTGTTCTTGATAGGAGAGGTCATCAGTTCCCTATTGTATGGGTTATTTAGATTGAGGGTATTTTTGAGCATGGAACTAGATATGCATGGGGTTTGTGTCTTATCATCCACCTCTACAGAGATATGCATGAGGTTGTATATCAGAGTGGGAAATCTATTTATGTAGGTGTCTCTCTTTTGCATATATGGGCCTTAGAGAACATTGTAGTTACTCAACCTGATGGGATATAGGATCGTACTATCAAGGATCCATACTTGTATCATTATATAGATTTCTTACATCACACTCTACCTAGGGATCTTCCATACTGGTGTCGTGTGTTCGATGACATGCCAAGTTTTGTTTGGAGACCTTATATGGACTGTGAGGCATGTTTGGAGGATCAAAAGCATCTTGTTTACTGTTGATAGAGTAGAAGGTTGATTGGTTGCTCCCACTCTTTGCTAGAGCATTACTTACTATATAGAGTATGTCATCAATTTGAGGAGAGACTGGACCGATTTATTGATACGTATGAGGATCGGTTCGGTCAGACCACTAGAGAGGCCTGTGTATGGGGCCATTAGGCAGACATAGATGTTGTTGTTGTTGCATTCAAAGCACTTTACCCAATTGTATGGGGTTGGTTGCTTGGTTCAACAGATCTAGGTACCACACTGGATTTTTATTAGTGGTGGGCACAACGTGTGCCGATAAGATTCATAGATCTTGGGGGTGATCCTAATTTAGGCAGAGCAGGAATTATAGGTCATCACGGGGAGTGACAATGTATTGAGGTTCTTGTAGATCAGTTGGGTAGGGCCTAATAGGATGGAGCATAGGGTGGTCGAGATGATCAAATTCCTCAAGCACAAAGTGACCAGATTCCTTAGGTGCATGATCATGGACACATTCTGGGTCCCCCTCTATCACCAGGGGATGGAGGTATACAGTTAACTCAGATGACTACTACTAGAGATGTAGAGATAGTGTGGCAATAGGCCACGAAGGCTCAAGTTGCTACTTAGATCACAAAGAGGTATACTTTGAGGGTTGAGCAAGATAGTGAGAGAAAGCGATGGCATGTAGAGGCTCAAGTATAGATGCTTACAATGGAGACAGATACTCTTAGGGCAGAGCTTGATAGTTTTAGAGTTGAGCAAGATCATTTGTTACAGGCGCCGACATACTATCAAACCTTGTATGATGCTACTATTCCCTGGGTTGCTCAACATCCACGGTTTGGAGATCCTAGTGTTGTAGGAGGTGGAGGTGGTGAGGGGGGTTCTACGAGACAACCAAATCTAGATGGTGGTCTGAATCTTGGTCTATAGGTTTCTCTCCTTGTCAAGTAGTTTATATTTGTACTTGATATTTATGTTGTTTGTTTCTCAGAGATATATTGCAGACATGATTTTTTGTATATATATTCATCGACCCAGTCAAGGCCTCGTATATATGTATTATTTTTTATTATCCTATCACACTTGTTTCACTGATGATGATAATGATATATATGAGATATACCTTCTTCAATTTTTATCATTTATGTGATGATGTATGGATGACGATGTATGATGATATATGTTTTATATGTGTTTTTTGTACTTTTCTCATGTATGCATATGACATGGATGGATGGGTCATATATTGTTTCATATGATGTATTATTTTTGGATGATCAATATATCATTTGATATATGAGGTTTATATGGTGTGTATATATGATGGATGTATGTCATTTATTCATGATATATGATGTTTGTATTGCTTTCATTATCATCATGATATGTATTGACGACATTGTGGATGTAGGATGAATATGGTACTAATGATCTTGCAATGCAAGATGGATATCAGTTAGAAGAAATTTTTGATGATGGATAGAAATTTGATGTTGTTAGTACTGAAGAGTATTGCTTTTTATTTTCTTGGAGGCTTCATAGTTTGAAAAATCTTGTTTGATGTAGCAAACAGATATGATGCACCAAAGGTATTAATAACCAAGGTGACTTTGTATGCCTTGTGTGGAATTTGACTTGACATATAAAGAATATTATTGCTCATACCAGACATATGAAAACTTTGTTTAAATTATATAGTCGAGTTGTGTTTAAAAACTTTTTAGACCAGTTACATAGAGAGGTATAGAACACCTAACATGCAGTTGCTTCATGAATTGTTTCAACATAACTTTCATACACTCAATAATGAAAGTATGTGCCATGGTAATATTACAAAAATATCTTACAAACAACAAATATAAATGACACTCAATTTCCCCCATTCCTTCTTCTCTAAATCCTTATGGACATCCTCGAGAGATCTTGGGAATGAGTCAATAAAATAAATCACAAAGATAAGACTATAAAAAAGATAAAAATAAAGTTTCAGTATCACTTGCCATATCTATTTGGGATGGGGCTATTATTTGATTATGATAAACCTGTGAATGGTTTAACATGCTCAAACACCTTTCATCCAGGAGCTCTAATTCATTTAGCCTGGATACCATATATTCTTCACTGCTAACCATGCCTTTCAATGAGATTCACAATGGGGGGATTTCAACCTTGATAGGTAAGAGATCCTCTGATTCGTAGATCAAGGAAAATATTGTGGCACCTGTAGGTGTTTGGATGCTAGTTCGATAAGCCCATAGGGTTGGGTTTAGTTGTAAGTGACAATCATGGTCGACTTCATTAATAGTATTTTTTAGTATTTTCAATATGGTTTTGTTGGATGCCCCAGCCTGATCATTTCCATGAGGATAGTATGACATGGAGAATCTATGTTGGATAGATAATTTGGAATAGAGTTCTTGGACATCTTGATTCTTGAATGGGGTGCCATTATATATTATGATTGTCTATGGAATTTCATACCTACAAATCAAATAGTTCAAAAGAAATTTTGATATGTTCTTTTCAGTGATGTAGGTGAATGTAATTGCCTTGATCCATTTAGTGAAGTACTTTGTTGATGTGATAATGAGCTTGTGTCCATTAGTTGAAGTAGGTGAAATATTACCTACCAAGTCTAATCCCCATTATGATAAAGGCCATGGTGTTTTGATGGGTCTCAACTCTTGTGTTGGTGCATGAACTAGGTCACTGTGTTGCTAGCATTGGCAACACTTTTGGGAATACCGAATACAATCTTGCTCCATGGAGTGCCATTAGTACCCTGTTCTAGGAAAATTTTGGACTAGGTTAGTTCCACTAGAGTGGGACCCACAAATACCTTTGTGTACCTCTTGTAAGGTTGTTTGTGCTTCTTCTATGTTAAGACACTAGAGTAACATACCATCTAGACTAGGATGGTACATGGTATCTCCTAGGATTGTAAATTGAGAATTTCTATGGGTGAAGGTTTTCTTTTGGGTGGTTGTTAGGTCAGGTGGTATGATATCATGTTGGATGTAGTCAAAGGTGTCTTGGTGCCATGGGGATTTAGAACCAACAACAACACATACTAGTTCTGATTTTGGGATGTCGAATGCAGGTACAAGCAGTTGTTCAACGCATAACTCAAACTTAGGAACATTTTGTGAAATATCAAGCAGTGAGCCTATTGTTGCCATTGCATTGAATTTTTTTTGTTGATTCGAAGAATTTTCTCAAAGGTTATTTTGAAAAAATACTCCTTGAAGTTTCCACCATCCTTTTTTATAGCATTAGCTTGTCGTCTTTTATCTGGTACTCATCATTTTCTTCTCTGATCACTAGTTGAGAATCTTCGAAGACCTGTAGCTCTTTTATTCCCCATTTAATAGTCATTATTAGCCTTGTGATCAAAGCTTCATACTCTAAGATATTATTGGTGCATGGAAATGTGATCCTATATACCTTGGGTATGTTATCTCCCTATGGTGTGAGAAATAGAATACCCGCTTCAGATCCATGTTGAGTGTGGGACCCATCAAAGTATAGGATCCAATGGCCTATTTGCTCTATCATCAAAATACTCTCATCTAGAAATTCCACTGTGAGAGGTTTGTGATCATCTATGGGTTCTTCGGCTAGATGTTCTGTTATGATATGTCCCTTGGTGGCTCTTCTATCCACATACTCTATATCAAATTCACTTAGAATCATCACCCATTTAGCAAGGTGGCCTATTAGGGTTGCTTTTTCTAGTAAGTACTTCAGTGGGTTTACTTTTGAAATCAACTTCACCTTCCTGTTGAATATATAGTGCCTCAAATTTTTTGTCACAAATAAGACTAAGATACATGATAATTCTATGGGTGAGTAGTTCAAATCGTATCCCACTAGTGTTTGGTTAATGTCATAGACCACTCTTTCTTTGTCGTTATCATCTAGCTGGGCTAGGAGAGCTCCCAACGCTACTTGTGTGGTAGACACGTAGAGCACCATTTCCTTGTCTAGGATAAGCGACATGAGTACAGGAGGAGTAAGTAGGTACTCCTTGACTTGTTGGAATGCTTGGTCATATCTTCCATCCCACTTGATGGTGATATCCTTGTGTAGAAGATGAGTGAAGGGGTGACATTTGTCTGCTAATTGAGCGATAAATCGCTTGATTGATTGTAGCTTCCCTTGTAGACTTCTAAGCTATTTTAGTGTTTTTGGTGGAAGCATCTCTAGTATAGCTTTTACCTTTGTAGGAACCAATTCAATCCCCCTTCTTGACACTATGTACCCTAAAAAAAATTTGGATGTTACTCTAAACATGCACTTCTTAGGGTTTAGTCTCAGATTATATTGTTCAACCCGATCAAACACCCTTGCAAGATTTGACAAGTGATCTTCCCTTTTGATGGAATTTGCTAGAATATCATCCACATAATCTTCCATGATAGTGTGTAGCATATCATGGAATATGGTTGTCATTTCTCTTTGATATGTTTCTCCTACATTCTTTAAGCCAAACGGCATTACATTCCAGCAAAAGCTCACCTAAGCACAAGTAAAGGTTGTTTTGTCTTGATCATCTGGAGATATCTTGATCTGGTCATATCCGGAGAAACCATCCATTAAGGATAACATCTCATGCTTGGCTATTAGATCCATCATAATGTTGATACTTGGCAATGGAAATTCATCCTTTGGATAGGCTTTATTCAGGTCTCTAAAATCTATGTAGATCCTTATGCCCCTAGTAGGTTTTGACACTGGTTCTAGATTTCATATCCATTGTGGATAATCAATGGGTCTGATAAAACCCACATCTAGTAGTTTCTTTAGCTCTACCTTTATTAGTAATGCTATCTGAGGATGTATTTTTCTAAGTTTATGCTTGATAGGATTTGCTTTAAGGACTACAGCCAAATGATGTAACACCAATGTCGCATCTAGTCCAGGCATGCCAACATAGGTCCAAGAGAAATTTACCTTTTTTTTGTTGATGAATGTCGTAAAATTTTCCTTCTCTTCAAGATCAAGTGATGTCAAATGGTATGTGATTTTTAGATTTTTTGTTGTGCCAACATTTATGGACTTTGCTTCTACTAGTGGTGTTGAACTTTATTGGTACTCAAATATGGGGAGATTGAACTCTCCATCCACAGGTACGTCTAGGACGTTTTTACCTTCAGATGCATCCTTTATTTTCTTCTTCTTTTGATCTAATAGAGCCACACTATGGTTTTCTATAGGGGACCTCACTTTGATTTTTATACTTTTCTTCTTAGTTTTGCGACTAGAAGGTTCAATCTCTCCACAAAATTATGCATCTTATTCGAGCTCCATGATGAACCCTTCTTTGTGATCTCCTATTGGTATGTCTATTTGAAGTCCCATGAACTCTATGATTGCCTCATCATTCTAGAATTGATCCAAAATAGGTGTATGTTGTTATTCGTCCCAATCTATCAGTTGTGGGTAACAAAGAGAAAGGCTATTGTTGTTATCTGCAAAGCTTATGGAGGTTGGCGAAATGGTCAGTATGGTTCAGGTATCCTTTTCCCATTGAGTGTCTAGGTCATCATTACAGGAAGTGGGGGGACTGTATCTAGTGATGAAGGAAAGTAAATCCCATTCGTATTCATTAGAATCTATCCTAGAATAATAATAGATATTGGAAGTGGTCTTGAGGATTTGGAGAGGGAACCTAACAATGCTAAAGTTGTTGAATAAGTCTTTGAAAAGTAAATTTTTGTCCATAATATGGTAGATATCCAATGCCTTAACGCTAGCAGAAGCTTCTTATTTCTCAAAAGAGGTTTGTCTAGATTTTTAGAGTAACCACATCTTTTGGCCTATAACTTAGGCCCATATTTTTCTTTCTCTATTCTACTATGATAGGCTTTCACCTACCTTTTTTTTGTAGCCTGAGGGCACCCATTCCACTATATCCCATCTGCTTTAATAGCTAGTAGCCTTTACTGCTAGGTTCTATTCAAAGGGTTTGTGACTATTCTAGCTTTTCTTGGTCCTCTTTGTAAATCATGGATGAGAATTCCTCTTTGAATATCTCTTCATCTTTCATGTCTCCCCACTTGGTGAAGATTGTGGGTTTGGCTATCATTTGCACCATCTAAATAGGTTTGATCTCTTTCGGACCTCCATAGATTTTAGGTGTTGATGGGAGCATGCCAATACAAAATTATTGGTTAAAGTGGTAATTCCCATTACTCTTGTCAAGTACTTGTACCTTGGTTTCCATTTTATTTTTCTCACTTGATATGACCTTGATTGAGGTTGATGGTAGTATGGAAGGGTCAACATACGAGAATGAATGGAAGGCTATTTCGTTGCTAGGTATGCATTGGATCTTATTATACTTTTCTTCCAACTTTGCACAAAAATGAAATGGCTCAGGATCAACATATAAGGTGACCTCTTTTCCTTCGTGGGGTGACTTTAGGCATTGATGGAAAGTTGAACGAACTACTTGTAATGCATGAATCCAAGAGTGTCCTAGGAGTAGGTTAAATGGTAACTCAAGGTCAAGCACTTGACATGTATTTTCTATGATGGTTGGTCCTATCTACACTTGTAGCCGGATTGTTCCTTTAGAATTCCTTTCAAGGTCATTGTAGGCTCTT
This sequence comes from Sequoiadendron giganteum, assembly GCA_007115665.2. Lineage (NCBI taxonomy): Eukaryota > Viridiplantae > Streptophyta > Pinopsida > Cupressales > Cupressaceae > Sequoiadendron > Sequoiadendron giganteum. Next base: position 398,690,842 of record CM021102.1, on the reverse strand, counting down.
ATGGTGATACTCATTGCTTTATCTATCACATCGTTAGAATATCCCAACTGTTTGATTTATTTTAAGGTATAGATGTTTAAACCTACAATGTTATCTATCAATACCCATTTGACCATGTTCTTGTTTACACCAACCTCTATATAAAGAGCTTGGTTGTGAAATGACTTTAGTGAAAGTTCTTTTTCGAAAAAGACTAAATGATTGTTTTCCATGATTTTTCCTGTTGAATAAACTAGATACTAAGGAGGGGGGCTGAATCAGTATCCACTAAAACTTTTGAAAAAAAAAAAATTAATTACCTTTCAACAAAAGACAAATAAGAGAAAAATAGAATATGAAATTCCTCAACACAATAACACTAGATTTTACATGGAAAACCCAATGAGGGAAAAACCACGGTGAGTATTAACTCACAATATATTAGGTTATATCAATACTGGTAACAAAGAGGATCATTTCCAAATTAAAAAAGCTCACAACTTACAAGGAATAACTGTCCAAATATGGAGGCTCACTACCTATAAAAATAAGTAAAAAAAATGGCTAACCACCAGAGTTGAACTGAGGAGTTACACCACATGTGCAGATTCAGTTCCATGATGCTCAGAGTATTCACTCGCATGACAATAGACTATTCTTCAACCATCTGTTTACACAATTCACTTATACATATGTACATATGTGCTTCTTCTTTTCACATTCGCATTCCTTCCACACTTCTCATCTTCTAACTATCTTGCATATATACCTGATATATCCATATGCATTAATTAGGTCGACCTATTTGATGCAATTCATATTTTCAAAATGATAGCTTTTCGGCTTCATATAGATATTTTCAAATGTAATTCAACTGTGTCATGCAACATCATTTCGGTTGGGACCAAGGCTAGGTCTCACATATAATTTGTAATCCATTACAGATAGAATATTAGGTTGTCCATTGATTAACCTAATGTCAAAATGTAATCACAAAAACCAGTGCCAACACATCACCCAGACATATGAACATCTGATAATACATACATACACGCTTCCAACCATTATAATCCTTTTATCAAAACCTTAGATCATACTAATTATTGGAGAGAATATGCGAACCAAAAATACCAGAGATACTGGATCAAATACCGGATGAGATAAGCATGATCTACACACTGGTACAAGGTACCAGACCAACATGGTGACATCAATGACAATATAAGACATACTTCCAACAATCTCCCCCTTTGGAATTGATGGCAACATGTGAAAAAAGTCCAATTTAAAATTCTCCTACAATCTCTCCAAAAATTCTCTTCCAAAAACTCCAAAACTCTCCAAATCTCTCCCCCTTTGACATCAATGGAAAAGGGTGCCAAAAAGGTGAAAACATGCTGACATCTAATATTCAAAAATCTTGATTCTTTCAAAATTTCAAAACTTCAAAACTTTCAAACATCCAATATTCTAAACTAGAATAACACTTTTCACTTGAAATACCTTTTTGTACCTTTCTTTAATAACAGGATGTAATTTCTTCCATTCAAATACTATAGAATCCATTCTTGTACACATACTTTCTAATATAGCCAACAGTGTGAAAGAGGATGACCAATCAGTGGATGAACATTATTTTTCATAGAATTCTACATTAGAGAGTATTCTAGAAAGATGGTTGAATCGGACCTCAACAATTTCCTTAAGAAGCCAGAAGGTTGTTACTACATCATCCCTTCTTCTCTACACAATGATCATTTTAGCTTACAGTTCACCAAATCTCCGCCTTTTCTTTCCCTCTTTGTCTTCAAAAATATCAAACTTCTTTCCAATTATGTTCACCTCAGATTCAATGGCTTCAATTTTGCTTCTGAAATTATCAACTGCAATAAGCCACCAAAGACAATACTTGCATATGTCTGACATTTCCTTTATGCACTTCTTCATCTCCATGATTAGTTTAATAACCTTTGACTTGTCATACCTCACAACATATCCATGTGCCAACGCTTAACACATTGTACTTCCAGGGGTTTAATTTATTTTCTAATAAAGCTCCCTCTAAGACCATGCTACGTCTAATTCTCAGAGGATTCATTTGCACCAGATGAGGGTATAGACACATCAGTAGTCTCTGATTCTTCTTTCTTTTTCCATATCTTGGTCATTTCCTACTTAACCTCTTCCTTATCAATCTTTTCAACTGGTTTATTATCTTCCACTGAAGAAAATTGCTTTTCCTTTCTATTTATGCATGTCTTTGAGATATGTCTTGGTTTCTTGCAATAGTAACAGACTATATTTCTCTGACTTGTTTAATTTCCATTAGTACCAGTTTTGCATTGATTCTCTTTATGTCCAAACATGTTGCAGGTATAGAAATAGCCATTAAATGATTAATTTATCCTTTTCTGTTTGAACCTATTCATCATCATCTTTATCGAAGATCTACATTCAGTAGCTTTATGTCCTATATATAACATTGTCCGGAGAAGGAACCAGAAAACTTATTCAACCTACTCCTACAATTTGTTGCATTATGACCAAATTTATTACATGAAAACCAAACACCATTGAATGAGTACCTATGTACATTTGGTTGTCTGATAGGTGGTTTCTTTCAAGAGTATCTTTTTTGCTTCCCTTTGTTTTGAGTCTTTTGATTTATTATTGGATTTAAGCTCTACATTTTTTCTTCAGCTTCATTACCTAGGCCACTTTTGTCTTTAGAAGGTTTTTGTCCTGCTATCAATTCACCAAGCTTGGTGGATCTTGTCTTAAAGTCATATTCACAAAGTTTTTCTTTCTCAAGTTTTTCTTTCAAATTCATCACTTCTTGTTGAGCCTAGAACAAACATCAACTTTTCTTTGTATCACTATTTTCAAACACTCTTCAACTTTCTTATTTTCATCTATCTTCAATTTTAGTCTGGTATTCTCATAATGTTCTTGTTTCAACTCCTCACTCACTTCTTTGTATCTTTCTTTAAATTTATTTAACTAATCCTTTAATTTTTGAATGCATTCATTTCCTTCATCAAGATTCTCCTTTAGGTCTTTGTTTTCAATTTCAGCCTTGTCAACATCTTCAAGGGAAATCCATAGCTCTTCTTTATACATTTATTCAATCTGCAGGATCTCCTCAAGCTATTAGACTTCTCCAAAGGAACCAGAGCTCTAATACCAATTTTTGAATAAATCGGATACTGAGAGGGGGGTGAATCAATATCCACTAAAACTATTGAACAAACACCTTTAATTACCTTGCAACAAAAGATAGATAAGAGAAAAACAGAATATGAAATTCCTCGACACAAGAACACCAAATTTTACATGGAAAACCAAATGAGGGAAAAACCACAGTGAGGATTAACTCACAATATATAAGGTTATATCAATATCGATAATAAAGAGGCTCACTACTAGATACAAAAATCTCACTGCTTACAAGGAATTATTATCCAATATGGAGGCTCACTACCTACAGAAATGAGTAAACAAAAATGACTAACCGCTAGAGTTGAACTGAGGAGTTACACCACATGTGCAAATTCAGTTCTGTGATGTTCAGAGTATTTGCTTTCATGACAATAGACTATTCTTCAACCATTTGTTCACACACTTTTCTTATACATATGTACATATGCGCTTCTTCTTATTTTCACATTCTCATTCCTTCCACACTTCTCATCTTCTAACTATCTTGCATATATACCTAATATATGTGTATACATTAATTAGGTCAGCCTAATTGATGCAATTCATATTTTCAAAATGATAGCTTGTCGATTTCATATAAATATTTTCAAATGTAATTCACGTATTTCATGTAACATCATGTCAGCTAGGACCAAGGCTAGGTCTCACATATTATCCATAATCCATTATAGCCAGAATATTAGGTTGGCCATTGATTAACCTAATACCGAAATGTAATCACAAAAATTGATTCCAACATATCACCTAAACATATGAACATCTGAGAATACATACATACATGCTTCCAACCATTATAAGCCTTTTCTCAAAACCTCATATCATATTGATTACCAGAGAGAATATGCGGACCAAAAATACTAGAGATACCAGATCAAATACTGGATGAGACAAGTGTGATTTGCATGCTAGTACAAGGTACCAAACCAACATGGTGACATCATTGACAATATAAGACATAATTCCAATATTGCCAACCATGGCTTGGAATTGATTTGGATTGAGATCATTAGGGATTGATGCTTCTAGTGATTTTTCAATTATTCCCCTATGTGTGGGTGACAGTTTTAACAACTCTAGGATTGATATTAATGCAAGAGTCTTCTTCAGTTGGTCTACAATGTTATATTCATTTGATGTCTTAGTTGTAGGTTTGGGTGGGGATCCTTGTATTGTCACTCTCCCTTGACGGATAGTTACATTGCAGTTGTTATCTCCACCTCCTATAGTGAATATATTTTCCCCATTTTCATTCACTTGTGAGAGGGTTCCTAAAACTGTGTCACCATTGTGTAATTAGCATTGTGGTACTCTTGTTCTTTTCCTTTGTAATTTCTTTTAGCATGGTTCAGGATTGGTTTGGTGTATATTTAAAGGTCCTTGTTCCTAGGATGATGTTCAACATCTACTTCTCCTTTTCCTATCAAGTCTTAGATGAGGTGTTTGAGTCTCATGCAATTATTTCTCATGTGTCCTTTGATCTTATGGAATTCACACAAGTCTTTCTCGTTATACCATGGAGTCTTGAAGTTAGGTTCCTCATAGTTCGGGCGATAATTCACCTTGATTAGATTTTGTTGTACTAGTTTATGGATGACTATTTCAAGTGCCTCTCCTAGTTTCGTGAACTACCTCTTGGGTTGATCGTATTGTCTCGATTACCCTCCTTGATTCGTTTGTTGGTTGACTACTTGACTGATCTTGGGATAGGCAAGTTGGTTGTTTTGTGTACTATTTGGAACATAGGTCATTTGTGCCACTTTTGGTTTATTTTGAGATATGTTTTTTGTATTCCATAGTGCTCTCACATCAACCACTCCATCATTTGTGATGTTATTTCTCTTTGCCCATATCTTAGTTTTATCATTTGAACTAGAGGGATTGTCTTTCAAGATATTCAATTTAAGGAATCCTCTTGCAATGAGGGCTCTATCAATATGTAATCCCTTTTCGATTGTTTCTTAAAATTATATAGGACATAAAATAGTTATTTGGTAGTTGATCTTAGGTAGGACATTTGATATGAAGATGTCTACCAACTCCTTGTCAAGAATGGGCCATTTGCATCTACTAGCTTTGTGCCTCCATCATTGTAGGTAAGAGGTGCAGGACTCTCCTTGACTCAATTTGATTTTGGATAAACTTGTGATGGTGACATCTTGCTCTATGTTGAAAGATAAGTGTCTTATGAACTTTCTAGATAGTTCATCGAAGGTTTTAATTCCTCGTAATAGATGGGAAAACCAATCCATAGCATGAGCTATAAGGCTACCTAGAAAGAGCCTCATGAGTTAAGTATCATTGTTTTGTACCTACGTACATGAAACTAATAATTATCATGCATGCTCCACTATATCTCATCTTCCTTTGTATTTTTCAAACTTGAGTATCTCAAAGTTTTTTGGAAAAGGTAGTGTAGTGATGGAATGATCGAATGGGAATGGACATATTTCCTAAAGGGTGTAGGTCTTCTTTTGTTTTCTTACCTTCATGTGTGCTATTTTTTGGGTGATGACCTCTATTTTTAGTTCCATCTCTATTTCTGGTACATTCTTTTGCAAGCCTTGCATGTAATAGCCTTGTTGTCCTAACCTGATTTGGTCATAAGTCCGATATAACAGGGGTATTGAACCTTGGTAACTATTTTGGACATAGTGTGGGTTAGGTCCTTGATGTGTGTAAGAAGGGTTAGCTCCTTGATGTTGGGATGAAGTATACTGAAGGTTACCATGTTGATGCATTAGCGAGATACCTTATTGGTAGGATGAATTGGGAGGGGTGCTTTGGGGCACACCAGGTTGTTGATATGAACTATGTTGAAGGTTTCCCTGATGGTACGTTGGTGGGTTACCATGTTGATGGGATGAATCAAGAAGGGTACCTTGTACTATACATTGTTGATGGGATGAACTATACTAAAGGTTTCCCTGATGGTGTTTTGGTCAATTACCTTGTTAATGGGATGATTGAAGAAGGTTACCTTGTGGTACACCTTGTTGTTGAGACAAACTATACTGAAGGTTTCCCTAATGATGTGTTGGTGATTTACCTTGTTGATGGGATGACTGAAGAAGGGTACCATGTGGTACACCTTGTTGCTAAGATAGACTATACTGAAGGTTTTCCTATTGGTACATTGGTGAGTTACCTTGTTGATAGGATGACTGAAGAAGGGTACCTTGTGGTACACCGTGTTGTTTGGATAGACTATACTGAAGGTTTCCTTAATGGTGCATTGGTAGGTTACCTTGTTGATGGGATGAATGAAGAAGGGTACCTTGTAGTTATTGGAATGTGTTGAGATGATTATGATTGCTTGTTGTCATTAATGGTTTTCATTGATGTCAACATATCTTGGTTGTGTGACTGATGTTCTATTTTGGTGCTTTGGTGATTCAGATTTTCTTGGTTTCAGATGTGTTGTAATGATCTATCTTAGGTTGTATCTATCTTGGTCCCATTCCTCTTGTAACATAATGAGATACATTCTTTTAGGTCTAGATCGATATGGTAGTTGGTTAATGTGCTCTGGCACATGGTTTGCATTGTGATGTGTATATTTTATTTTGTGGTTTTGGATATCATGTAGCATGTTGATTTGAGTGAGGAGGTTCTATGTGGTCCATGTTTCATTCCTGTCCACTATAGGATTTTTTTTGTGGTGACCCATTTCAATTTATTCTTTTCCAGCTTAGAAATTATGAAATTGTGTTTGGATGACTTGGGAGATTATGAAAGCATGGAATGGTATAAGTATAAGATGTTTTTGTTCGATGAAGTCAAGTGTGGTGAATCTGAACCTAAATATCCAAACATTATGAAGTGTGCAAAAGTGTATGATTGGAGGTAGAAGATAGTGAGATTTTATCTAGTTTCATTGTGGTGACAGTTATTTTCAGTGGTGGATTCCCTTTCATCATTCTTCGGGTAGTGAGCCATTTTTAGTAGGTAGTGAGCCTCTCTCTTTTGGAAGTGAGCCTTTCTCTTTTGGTAGTGAGCCTTTTTGTATCTTTTTCTATAATAGCCAAGCAGTGAGCCCAACCAATAGTGAGCCCTTGTAAAAATCATCTTAACCAGTGTTACCTTAATTGGTGTTTTATAATTAAGAATTAGCATTATCTATGGATTTTCCCTTCTTGGGTTTCCACATAAATTTTGGCGTTATTTATGCATGGTGTTGTTGTGTTCTTACATGTTCATCAATATCTATTTGATTTAAGTTTTCTTCATATTAATTAAAGTAAAGAAAATTGATAATAACAGATTCACCCCCCTCTCAGTTAACCAAACTATTCAAAAATTGGTATCAAATCTTTGCTTCCTTGAAGAAGAGCTTAACCGCTTGGTGTAGATCCGATAGCATACAAATTGACAATTCTTGTGTTTGATAGATCTAACTACAATTTTTGGAAAGTGAGGATGAGAGGTTATCTAATCTCTCTTGTTTACAAGACTTGGAAAGCTATTGAGACAAAATATGTTGAGCCGACAAAAATTGTTTCTACTATAGATGAGATTTCAGCCTATGAGGAGAATGAAAAGGAAAGGTATGCAATCTTTAGTGGTTTTTCTAAGACCGAGCTAACAAAATTTATTTCAGTGGGCACCGCTTATGAATTTTGGGAAAATTTGAAAGAAATCTATGAAGGAAATGATAGAGTCAAATTATCAAAGAAGTTGACAACTAAGTGCACAAATATGAGAATTTGAGGATGGAAGAAGACGGGGATATTGTAAGCTACTTACAAAGGGTTGAAAGTGTAGTAAATGAAGTCAAAAATCAAGGAGGTACTCTGATAGATGAAGATGTAATGGCTTCCAAAATATTTTAATGACTCTATCAGAGAGCTATAGTGATAAGATCTCAGCTATAGAGGAAGTTTATAATCCAAATAAATTCACCAGAGATGAGGAAATTTGGAAAAAAAAAAGGAAAAAACTAAAACTGCTTTCAAAGTGACAAGAATAGAAGATGATCCGGTTAGTGAAATTTTTGAAGAGTTGGAAGAAAATTTCACAAGGAAACTAAAGAAAGGTACCGACAAGTACAAAGGTATGTTACCTCTTAAATGTTTTATATGTGGAAAGATTGGTCATTTAGCAACTAAGTGTCTAAAGAAAGGAACAAGACAAAAGTTAAAAAATATCAATAAGACGTCATATTATGTCAATGAGAATGTTGGAATTTCAAATGATGATTCAGATCATGAGGATTGTTTGTTTCTGGTTGAAAAGGATGAACCTAGATTTGGTATCTCTAATAGTTGTCCAAAATTTGATGATGACATTGAGACTACATTATTTTTTAAAATAAATAGAGATGAATGGCTAATTTATAGTGGATGCTCGAATCACATGACTGGTGAAAAAAGTAAGTTTGTGAAGTTTAAGAAATATAATGGAGGTTCTATTAGATTTGGAGATGATAAAACATCATAGATTGTTGGAATTGGTTTTATTACCTTTGATGGAAAACATAACATTGACAATGTTTACTATGTGAAGGGATTATATCATAATCTCCTGAGTGTTGGATAGATGTACAAAAATGGTTACAATGTGGTGTTTCAGGATGATGGTTGTGAGATCTAAAAAAAAATCCGGAAATGTTATTGCAGCTAGAAAAAGAACAAGTAGAAATATGTATCAGCTAGAAGGAGCTACACAAGATGCATGGTATCTCAATCCAATGATAGTTGGCTCTAGCATCGAAGGATGTGTCACATTAAATTTGACAATTTGGTAAGGATAAGTTCATCAAGAGAAGTTAGAGATTTTCCAAGATTGACCCAAGCAGAATAGTACTATCTACAAAGGATGTCAAGAAGGAAAGCAGACCAAAGAAACATTTTAGAGAAAAGAAGATTCATCTACCAGACTGCTAGATCTTGTACACACTAACCTTTGTGGTCCAACCAGAACAAGAAGCTTACAAGGTGAGAAGTATTTCATGTTTTTAATAGATGTTCATTCCAGATTTACTCGGGTTTCATTTTTGAGAGAAAAATCAGAGGCATTGGAAAAATTCAAGATTTTCAGAGAAAGAGTTGAGAATGAAACTGATAAGAGAATCAAGTGTTTAAGATATAATAGACGAGAGTTTACTTTTGATGAGTTCAAAAAATACTATGAAAATCACGACATTAAGAGACAACTATCTATCCCTAGAACACCCTAGCAAAATGGTGTAGTGGGAAGAATGAACCGGATATTTCAAGAAGTAGCTAGAACAATGATCACGGAAGCAAGTTTACCAAAGTTCTATTGGAGAGAAGCAATACATACTATAGTATACACCCTTAACAGATTACTATTTTGAAGGAAGTATAGAAAGACATCATATGAGTTATAGCATGGGAGATCTCCCACAGTAAAGTACTTCAAGATTTTTCGAAGCAAGTGCTACATCTAGAAAGATGAGGATAATCTTGGAATGTTTAATAGTTGAATTGATGAAGGCATATTCTTGGGTTGCTCTACAAAAAGTAAAGTGTAACGGTGTTACAACAAGAAACTGAACAAGATGGTTAAAAGTATGAATGTGAAAGTAGATGAAGATGCTCAAAGAATTCTTGATAGACATATTAAATATGAATCTGATAACTTGAATGACAAAGGAAAGAAAGATAAGAAAGAATAAGAAGAAGACGAAGAAGAAGAAGAAGAAGAAGAAGAGGAGGAGGAGGAGACAAAGGAGGCTCCAGAAACTGCAACTAAAACTCCAAGTTATGTATAGAAAAATCACTCTAAAAAGTAGATTATTGGAGATAAGAATAAGGGAATTACTACAAGAAGAAAATCAACTCAAGAGAAATTTTTATTGTGCCTACTCTTGAAAACTAATCCAAAGATTGTGGAAGAAGCATACAATGATCAAAGTTGGGTGAAGGAAATGAAAGAAGAGCTTGATCAAATAGAAAAAAAAATAGACTTGGGAACTTGTGCCCAGACTGATAAACAAAATGTAATTAGAACAAAGTGGGTGTTCTAGAACAAGATGGATGAGAATGGAAAGGTAATGAGAAACAAGGAAAGATTGGTTTGCAAAGGTTACAATCAAATTGAAGGTATTGATTTTGAAGAAACATATGCCCCTATTGCCCGAATGGAAGCAATTCATATTTTCTTATCTTTTGTAGCTTTCAAGGATTTCAAATTTTATCAAATGGATGTGAAATATGCATTCTTGAATGGAGAACTAAAGGAAGAATTATACATTGAGAAATCAGAGGGATTCAAATCCAGAAGTGACCCAGATGGAATTTGTAGGTTGAAGAAAGCTTTATATGGATTGAAGCATGAATCTAGAGCCTAGTATGGTAGTGTTGATGGTTTAAATGACATAAACAATGTTAAACAAAATATTTCTACTCTATTTCTCTTGAAAAAGAAAGACAACATATAGTAGCCTAACTCCCAAGGTCCTGGTAGTTGGTTCTCAACTGTCTAGTGTCACTCAATTGGTCCATGCAACTGTAATATTCAAGGGGCCTTTTCTATATTTCTTTCCCTGGGTGTAGAGGTCTTCCCTTTCAGGTTGGTTAGTTCAATCCCTGCTCCACTTCCTACTTTGGATTTGGAGCCATCAAATTTAAGACTCCACAATTGGTCTTTAGTTGGGATCTCTTTCCCTTTTTTAATAACAGGGTATGACTTGCTTGGGATAGGTGGCAGCTCAGACTATTGCTAGCCATCAAGAGTTGAAGGTGATTGGGAGCAGGCTTCATTCAATGATTCCTCCATTCTTAAAGCTTGTTCAGAAATCACTTCCTGAACAACTTCTTGGATCAAGTTGTAATTTGATTCACTTTTTATCAACGCCTTAGGCATTGGTAGAGTATCTAGGGCAGGGGTATTGGAGAAAGGCTAAGACACCTCAATTTCCTCTTGAAACACAGAGCATAGAACTTGAGTCTACTCAAATTGTGAGGGATCTTCCTCTTGAGAAAGATTGGTTCTACTGAGGATGGTAGCATCCCTGGCTTCAAATGGAAATTTATTAGTGAGTACTTGAGGCTGATCTTGACAAATTGGTTGAGGCTAGCCTATATGATTGAAGATATCTAGGCAAGGTTGGCATGTCAACTCAGAATGGTTATGATAATGTATCCTACACCAATTAGGAAGCAACAAACTACCCAAATCAGTCTCCTCTCCCAATACCAGCCTATCTCTTTGCAATTTTCTTATTAGAACCTGTTGGTTGACCGAGATTATTGGGTCACTCTGCTCTAGGGGCAGTGTTTCATCGGGATTGAGGACAGAGAAGGTCATGACCTCTTCTTGCTTGTAAACTCCTATTTCAGTTTCAAAATATGCTACCTCATTAGGAGAATTATATTCAGTAATCATGTGTTTGAGCCTAGGTTCACTCTCAATCCTAATCTATTTTGCTATTCCCTTCCAAGGCAGCCACATGTGAGTGAAATCCAAAGATAAGTACCCCCCAATACTCTTCATTAGCTCCTGACTCAGGAGCATACCATATGTTTATGGGATATCAACCACTTGGACGTCTATGTAAGTTTGGATCTGATCCAACCTATACATGCATACTTTTCAGTTCCCCTACCACATTAACCTCAATTTTGTCCAGCTAAATCACTTTCTTATTGGTCTAGAAGGCACCTAATCCTAACTTCTTACAAATTAAAAAGGGCATAACATTACCCAATGCTCCAGAATCCAAGAAAAAATTATGCAAATTGTTTCCAAAGATCCTTAGACTCAAAAGAAAAGGTGGGGTACTAGTCTTACCTCCATAGATGGCTAAATTTGTCTCCTTCACTAGAGTCACTTTACCTTTTCCTTTTGAACAATCTGCCTCCTCCAGAGCTTTCAACACAACCTCTCGTTGAGCCAGGCACCACTTCATAATGTCAAAGAATGACAATGATGTCTTTTGTCTCTATAGCTCTACAATGAAATCAAACTCTGAATCATTCCTAACCTGATATTTAGGAAAGAAAGGTGGATTACCTATGTTATGAGAGTCGGAAGGCCCCTTTGGTGGTGATGGGTTATTATCTGCATTTAGATTAGGTGGGACCATGTTGTTTGGGGGTGCATAGGTAGTGAATGGTCCCTTATTTTGATTTCTCAAGAAGTGACCACCCTTGGACTGGAAGGCTTGGGCATCATACTCATCCTCCTCTAGTTCATTATCTCCCTGCATGGGAAATTGATATTGTTCCTCAATGGTCTCATAATTCATAGCAGTACTTACTAACCCACCATCTTGATTGGAATTTCCTTGTGGGGGTGGGAATCATCTTGCGCAATATTCACCATTTTTTCCATTTCTAGGCCATTAACCTCAGAATGTGTTGCAGTATCATGGATTCTACACCAATTAGTCATGAAATTGAGATCTGCAACATTAGCAGCATGTGGTTTGTCTTCACCAGACTAATAATTATGGGGAACTCCCCCATTGTTGGGTCTAGTGTTCCACTACCTATTGTTGTTGTTGGACCTCTGATTGTATTCTCTATTATGATTTTGATGATTTTGGTTAGAGGAGTTTTGATTCTGGAAGTTCCTATTGGTGTTTTGATTTGTATTCTGATTAAAGTAACCACCCTGGTTGTTATTTACCTCCCTGATTCTTGTAATTCTGATTTTGGTTATGTGGGGGGTTAAGTCTAAGCTGTGCCATGTCATTGGAAATTTGCGCTAGAGTCTTTTTGAGAGTTTCCACCTCATTGGTTAGTCGAATAGTGCGTTCATTTTGCATGGTCTCCTATAGATGGAGAGTGAACAAGAGTTGACCCTCCCCCTTGCTGCTGGTAGTTTTGAGGTTGCTGGGAAGAATCCTGAATGCCACTAGCAAAAAAGGGAATGGTAGGTGAGGCTTGTAACACAGAAATAGGTCCATAATGGGAGGAAGACATCCTTGGGATCGTATTGAACAAAGGTGGATTAGGCATCTGATAACCCATAGGGGGAAGGACTCCTCCTAAACTTTCTAATTGCAGACTTATCTATTGTTGCAATTTAATGGCTAGGTGATTAAATTTTGACAAGGAGTCTATATCATCAGGAGAATAGGTTCTCTGTAAAAATAATCCAATAAGGGAATCAACAGCTCTCAAATATGCCAGAATGGCAATATTTTCAGCTATTAAGTAGGGGTCTTATAACCTGCAGAACATCCTTTGGAATCTAGTGTTGAATAATGAAAATGGTTCATGAGGTTCCTTCCTTATGGTAGTGAATTGATGGTACAAGATGGTTGGGTCTACATAGACCTGGAACTGATTAATAAAGGCATTTTCTAAATCTACCCAGCTTAGAATAGATCCCTAGGGAAATTTAGATACCAGTTGTATGCCATGTCCCCCAAACAATAAGGAAACAATCTACATACCACGTCCTGGTGAGCCACTTGAGCATGGGTATAGGCATCCTTGAATGCTTGTATATGTTCCTCAGCACTTCTTGATTCTCCATGCATGTACTTGGGGAAAAACCTTTCTGGATTTTTTGGTAAATCATGTATCGCACCAGGGATAGTCCCTAGCAAAGAGGGGTTATTCACAAAGTAAGCCATGGGTGGTGGTGGGATTGGTTGAACTGGTGGTGGTGTTGGATTAGGTGGAAATCCAGGTTGAGTAAGTGGCAGTGACAATGGTGGGATGAAAACTCCATGAGTCTGAGGTCTATGTCTAACCAGGGTTCGAAGTTGAATCAATGGTTCAGGGTTAGTAGAGGATCTGAGAATCCTCCCATATTTTTTCGGTGAGAATGACCCAATCCGAGCCAGCTTGTTCCTTTAGGCCCTCCTTCTAGCGCTAGATCTATTGATGGTGAAAATGACACAAACAACGTTAAACAAAATATTTCTACTCTATTTCTCTTGAAAAAGAAAGACAACATATAGTAGCCTAACTCCTAAGGTCCCAGTAGTTGGTTCTCAACTATCTAGTGTCACTCAATTGGTCCATGCAACTGTAATATTCAAGGGGCCTTTGCTGGTGATAAGGAATGCAAGCAAAAATAAATTCATCAATCTATACTCAATGAAAAGGGGGGGGTTTAAATAAACTGAAAAAAGATAGGTCAAGGCATAAATCAGTAAAACATGAACAAAATTCTCCAATATCCAGAAATATGCTTCCAATAATGAATGCTCTTTTAACAAATCAAGAAAACCACAACATGATGCAATTTACAGAAAAATCCATACTATTGCATACATCTATAGTGCTTAATTTAACCATCACCATCACTCATCACAATAATTTTAAGATTTAAAAAAGAACAAACTCTTCATTTGTTGCTAAAAATCATATATCAACAGACATGTAACAATTCCATCCATAGACAATTTAATGAAATAATATTTGAAATCTGGTTCCTTCTATTGATTCTCATTAAATAAGAAACACTTATGCTTCAGCAAACTCACTCGCATATAGACAGATTATGATTCATTAACCTCATCCAATAAACTCAAGTCAAACATATCACTATATAAAAACTGTATCTAAATCCAACATTAACTAAAACAAGAATCTCTGCTCCTAACTGTAGAATAAATCCTATATGCTATCATTGGTGGCTAAAGAACAGAAAAATGACCAACAACCCTTACAAAAGAGGAAAAATGCTCGATTTATAGAACACCTACCCCCGTGAACCAGAACTAGGGTTTCAAAAATACATGGTCACTAACCAAAAATGCCCCAACAGCCTACAATAACTTGTTGTCTAGCCATGAAACTCAGAAGAGACCCATCAAATCAATCTGGGACAAACAAAGCTAGGGTACAGATCCTCGAGCCATGCCCACCATCAATTCCTTTCCCGCGTGAACAGTAACACGCATGGAACCAGCATGAACATAGGTCATCGATCAGATCTATGCCACCAATGAATGACCCAGATCAAGCCAAACCAGGATGAGCCCATCACGTCCCACCTGCCATCCATCAATGCCCCATCAGCCCAAAGCAAAAGAAAGGAACCACACACGAGATCCCAACCTGATCTTATCCGTAATAGTGTACCCAGATCTCACAAATCCTGCCACATCCTCAAAACATGCACACTCCATCCCTTCACTTATGACAGTACCAACCTGCCCGGTTCAACCTGCAGACAAAGATTCATCATTAATAATCAATACATCATCAAAATCCAAGTCAAACCAATAGAATTCCTAAGGCAAGGAAATCATGCACAAACCCAGGCGGAAGCGAAACCAAAGATAGACGTAGGCGGAGCCACAAGAAGAATAGGAACAGAGACACAAATAGGCAGAGGCAGAGGTGAAGATGAAACCAAGAAGGAAAAGGAAGGGAAACAAGTGAAGGTGAAAACAGAACCAACCCCGGCAAAGGCAGAGATAGAACCAACACAGGAAAGGAAGGAAAAAAAGCGAATCCGAAAACAGAACCAACCCCAGTGGAAGCGGAGTCAGAACGGGAATGGGACCCAAGCCGTGAACTTTCATAAAGGTCAAAGTTAAGTTCCATCCTGATTTCGGTTCTGGAAAAAGAAGGGAAGACCGGAGCAGGCCAAAAAGAAACCAACCCGAAGGCCAAACACCGCAAAATGAAAAAGACATGGGAAGCGGAGCCGGAATGGGAACGAAAATCGAACCGTGAACTTTCACAAAGTTCAAAGTTAAGCTCCATCCCGGTTCTGCCTCCGAAAATTGAAGGAAAAATCGAAGCAAAGAAAAACCTAAGGGAGGGAGCCAACCCTTAGGACAAAAACCAACAAAACAAAGAAGAAAAAATAGAGAGCGGGAAGCGGAGCCGGAGCCAGAATGGGAATGGGAACTGAACCATGAACTTCAGAAAAGTTCAAAGTCCAGTTCCATCCCGGTTTCATCTCCAAAAAAAGAAGGAAAAAGAGAATCAAAGAAAAACCTAGGGGAGGGAGCCAACCCTTAGGACAAAAACCAGCAAAATGAAGAAGAAAAAAAAGAGTGCGGGAAGCGGAGTTGGAGCCGGAATGGGAATAGGAACCGAACTGTGAACTTCAAAAAAGTTCAGAGTCCAGTTCCATCCAGGTTCCATCTCCAGCAGAACCAAAAGAAACAAGGAAAATAAGGAAAACCTAAGGGAGGAAACCAACCCTTAGGTCCCAAACAAAAACACCAAAGGAAAATAGAAGGAAAAAGGAAACAACTAGGAACCCAACACAAAGGCCAAACCCAAAACCCACCTTAAGGCCAAACGAACAAACCAAAAGGCGGAGGTGGAGGCGAGACAAGAATGAAAACCAAACCATGAACTTAATGAAAGTTCAAAGTTAAGTTCCATTTCGGTCTCGACTCCGGAAAAGGCAAACCAACGAAACCAACCAAAGGACAAGCGAGACCAGGATCAAAATGGAATCCCAAAAACAAGTTCCAAACCCGATTTTGTTCCGATTCCAGTTCTGCCAGAACAAAAGGAAAACAAAGTGTTCGAAGAAAGAAAACCTTCCAAACTTTTTTGAAAAAAAAGGGGGACCCATTTTTACCAAGGAAAAAGATGGGGTGGTTATGCAAGGCATAATAGGTAGATTAGACAAGTACTTGATTGGACAAGGATTTCAAAAGGGATTTGTTGACAATAATTTATACTACATGATCAAAATTTGATTGTTGTGGTTTATGTTGATGACATAATTTTTGGAGGAAATGATTATATGTGCATAAAATTTACAAATGAAATGCATAAGTAATTCAAAATGTCTATGATAGGTAAGCTAAATTTCTTCCTTGGATTACAAGTAAATCATAATAGCAAAGGAATTTTAATTTCTCAGTCCAAGTATACAAAAAAACTATTGAAGAAGTTCGGGTTGGAGAATTCTAAACCGGTTTGTACACCTATTGTTATTTGATGCAAGTTGACAAAAGAAGATGAATCGCCTAAAGCTGATGCAAGCATGTACAAATCAATGATTAGAGGATTGTTATATTTGACTGAAACTAGACCAGACATTATGTATGTAGTTTTTTTAGCAGCAATATATTAGCAAGAACCAAAGGAATCGCATGTTGTTGCACTAAAAAGGATATTTAGATATTTGAATGGTACAAAAGATTTGGGGTTATGGTATCCAACAGACTCATACTTCACTTTGACAGCCTATGTTGATGTTGAATGGGCTGGATGTGTTGATAACAAGCAGAGTACAAGTGGTGGAGCTCATTTCCTTGGCTCCCAGATGGTTGCTTGGTCAAGTAAGAAACAAGATTTTGGATCTTTATCCACTGCTAAAGCTAAATACATTGCAACATCCTCATGTTGTACTCAGATACTATGGATGAAAAAAATGCTAAAGGATTTTGGCATATCATTTGATGAACCGCTCTCAATCATGTGTGACAATACTAGTGTAATAAATATTTCCAAGAATCTAGTACAACACTCCAGAATGAAGCATATATCCATAAGATATCATTTATTGAAAGAGAAGGTGTTGGACAATGAAGTAAAACTTGAATATGTACCTAAAAAAGAGAATATTGTAGATATTTTCACAAAACCATTGAGCAAAGATACTTTTGAGTATCTCCAAAACAAGTTAGGGGTTCTACCCCCTCCTAGTCTACAATAACATGTGTCGGGGTGTGCATTGGTCCAAGGTATTATATGTTCATTTTTATCTAGATCAATGTTTGGCGACTTCCTCATAGGGGGAGTGGAGTAAGTTTTTCAGGGAGAGTTTTTCCCTATCTTTGATGTCAAAGGGGGAGAAGAAAAGAAGATAAGATGATCCTTGATGCTAACATTGAGTTTTTTGGATTGTTATTGATGAATGTTGACATGAATGACAAAGGGGGAGATTGTTGGAATGTGTTGAGATTATGTTGATTGCTTGTCATTAATGGTTGTGTGACCAATGTTCTATTTTGGTGCTTTGGTGATCTGGATTGGCCTGGTTCTGAATTTCATTCTATAATGATCTATCTTGGGTTGTATTTGTCTTCATCCCATTCCTCCTATAACATAATGAGATACATTCTTTTGGGTCTGGATCGATCTAGTAGTTGGTTAACATGCTTCGGCACATGGTTTGCATTGTAACTTGTATATCTTATTCTATGGTTCCAGATATCATGTAGCATGTTGATTTGAGTGAGGAGGTACTATGTGGTCCATGTTTTATTCCTCTCCACCACAAAAATATTTTTGTGGTGACCTATTTCAATTTGTGCTTAGCTGACCTAGAAATTATGAAATTGTGTTTGGCCGACTTGGGAGGTTATGGAAGCATGGAATGGTATAAGTATAAGATGTTTCTATTTGATGAAGGAAATCATGATGAATTTTAATATGAATATCCAAACATTATGGAGTGTGTGAAAGTTTATGACTGGAGGTAGTAGACAGTGAGATTCTATCTGGTGTCATTGTTGGTGACAGTTCTTTTTCAATGGTGGATTCCCTTTCATCATTCTTCAGGAAGTGAGCCATTTTCTATAGGTAGTGAGCCTCTCTCTTTCGATAGTGATTCTTCTCTTTTGGCAGTGAGCCTTTTTGTATATTTGGCTATAATAGTCGGGCAGTGAGCCACCCTGCAGTGAGCAACTTGGCAGTGAGCCCTTACAAAAATCACCTTAACCGATATTTTATAATTGAGAATTAACATTCTCTATGGTTTTTCCCTTCTTGGGTTTCCAACATAAATTTTGGTGTTCTTTATGCATGGTGTTGTTTGCTTACATGTTCATCAATATCTATTTGATTTAAGTGTTCTCCGGATTAATTAAAGTAAATAAAATTGATAATAACTGATTCACCCCCCTCTTAGTTATCTAGACTGTTCAAAAATAGTACACCTTTTTGTTGGGATGGACTATATTGAAGGTTTCCTTGATGGTGCATTGGCGGGTTACCTTATTGATGGGATGATTGAAGAAGGGTACCTTGCGGTACACCTTGTTGTTGGGATAGACTATACTAAAGGTTTCCTTGATGGTGCATTGGCTAGTTACCTTGTTAATGGGATGACTAAAGAAGGGTACCTTTTGGTACAGCTTATTGTTGGGATGGACTATATTGAAGGTTTCCTCGATGGTGCATTGACAGGTTACCTTATTGATGGGATGACTGAAGAAGGGTACCTTGCAATACACCTTGTTGTTGGGACTGATATGGAAGGGGACCCTATGGTCCACCTTGTTGGTGGTACTAATTCAAAAGGGGACCTTATGGTCCACTTTGTTGGTGGTACTGATTTGGAAGGGAACCCAGTGGTCCACCTTGTTGGTGGTATTGATTCGGAATCGAACCATGTGGTTCACCTTGTTGATGGTACTACATGTTTTGGGAAGGGTCAACATTCAGAGTGTTTTGAGGTACATATTATCCAGGAAGTGGATTGTTGTTTTGTGGTACATACTAAGATGGACCTCCTTGGTACTATTGTGCTACTACTGCTTGTTCGATCTACATTGGTTTTCCATATAGTGGGTTTTCCAAGGGTTGACCATTATTTTGTGAGAATACGGATGGCATAATTGGCATCTCTATGAGTTCGATTACCTACCTCACAACTAATTTATCCCCTAATGGAATAATATTAGAATCCTTGAGGGCCTCCACGTTGAATTCCACTAGCAATTTAGCACCACTTTGTGCTAACTTGAAGAAATATGAGTTTGGGTCTTTTCTCAACAATTTGTCCATTAGTTTGAGCACTTTTGGGTTGTTGGAGTGTTTCAAATGGTTCCTCATCATTTATTTCCTCCTCAGTATCCACCTCCTCTATGATCACTCTTTATGGGTCCTAGTTGTTTTGTTCTATCACTTCTTGTCGTTTGTGGTTTAACTCTTCCTCACTAAATGTGTCTTTGTACATGGGTCTCTTTTGGGGTTTTTCAAGGCCGTTTGGTCTATAGCCCCATGGACCACCTTCGTCATTCATGGTGTTTCTTGGTGGGATGTCAGCATTATTCTTGTTTGATTCCATGTTCTTCCTATGTTGTGATCTTGTATTTTTCATAAACAACTATCAAGCTTTTGTGAATGTTTACGTGACTCCTAACTATGGAATGAAAGTGACTTTGTTTTTTTTGGATTTTCTATTTTAAGGGAAATGAAAGTTG
Organism: Sequoiadendron giganteum; assembly: GCA_007115665.2. Lineage (NCBI taxonomy): Eukaryota > Viridiplantae > Streptophyta > Pinopsida > Cupressales > Cupressaceae > Sequoiadendron > Sequoiadendron giganteum. The sequence goes on along the minus strand of CM021102.1, from coordinate 398,670,591 downwards.
CTTTTTTTTTGGATTTTTAGTGCATTAGGTCCAAGGGTGGTGGGCCCATTGAGAATCACAAATAGAAATATTCTACTTTATTTTGATGAGTGTGATAAATTCTCAAGATGTACCCTTTGGCAAACTTTTTTTAGGGTGTTTTTTGGGAAGCCGAAGTATGGATTTTCACAAGGATTTTTTTCTTTCTAGATCTAAGGATTTTTCTCTTGTTGTAGATCATGAGGAGTGTCTATCTATTGCCATGTAGGAGGTGGTAACATGGGTCTTTTGGATACTAGGTCTACTTTCTCTTCCTCTTCGTATAAATTTTTGTTGTGTTCCTCCACTAATTGGATGTTTCATTTTTTTAAAATATGAAGGTTCTTAAACTGCTAAAGATATTAGTTTGTTCACCTTCAATGTGTGTGAGACTCGGTTGGAGGATTCGTGCTACAAGGTTCAGTTGTTGATTTGGAGCAACTGGTCACCAAATGGTCATACGGTGAAATTGTGGATGTTTTTTCATGGTTTGTTATGAATCTCAAGACCCTGGGGTTTGAGTGTTGTTTGGATGTGTCACTATCTTTGGAACTCAAAATGCTAAGCGGCCTATATTGATATCTCACTTCTCCTTCTAGAGGATATGTTGTAGGAAATCTTACTTGAACTATCTACGAGTTCCAAGTAACTGTTGATATCTTAGAAGTGCGAGTGAGGGAATAATCCAGGTTTATGTTTTTTTATTTTGTTTCCAAAAGTAGGATGGAATGTGAATAGTGGATGGACTCTATGACTTTTTTGGTTTTCCAAAAAAAAATTCTAACAAGGATCCTGTAAGTAGTTTTGGTTTGCTTTTCTCAATTTTCAGCACGATAGAGCAATAGCATTAGTTTTTTAGCAAGGGTGCAAAACTGTGAGCAAGAACGACCAAATTTATCAAGTGCACCCTGAAATGTTCAAGTGTGCAGGTTTTGAGAAATAGGTGTGAGCTAGAATGGAAAGTGTAGCTTCTATGTGTTTCTATCAGATGTAATGATTACTCAGGAAAAAAGAAAGTTTCTTTTGGCAATGGCGAGAAAATTCTTGGCAAGTGTGCTAGTTTCTTAGAAGCAATTGTGACCAAATAAGAGCAAGTGTGCGGGTTTCGTATCAAGTGTGTAATCTCTATCAAATGCAGTTGATTTTCATTAGTGAAGTTTCTGAGACAAAAAAAATGCAATGAATATTTGGCAATTGTAGCAGAAAATGTGACAACTGTGCTGGAATTTTGTGCAAAGGTGGTCTTTGTGTGTTTTGTTTCTAGTTTGAGCAATCTTTCTCCAAATTTTTGCAAGTTCAAGTTGGTTTTTTCCTCAAGCTCTTTATTTTTGGAGTATGAAAAGTGATACAATAATACTTGAGTGACTTAAAAATTATTGACTTTGGGTGACCTTCATGTCTATGGCTTTAAGTTGTGAAATCACAACACCCAAGCCATAGTTCCCAAATGTTTACTTTGATCCAATGCAACCTGAAAATAAAGCCTGAATATTTGAAATCCTTTAAATAAAATCCTTTCAAGGAGTGAAAATATAGGGCTTCTTTTACAAGCATCCACTAATTCAAAGGGTTTGTGATTCAACCATCATGTTTAGTGTTTTTTTGGATGTTTTCTTTTTAGATCAAGCATAGATTTTGAATTCAAGTTTGTTTTGAATGTTTTTGGCAAGTTTAACATGAACAAAAAATTTCAACCCTAGGGATAGAAACCATTCTTGTAGGTAGGTCTACCTCATGCTCCAAAGAGATTATTTTACATGCAACTTATGGTGCGGGCCTGAAGTCAGACATGGAAATTAACTTCTCGGAAGTAAATTCTGATGCACCACTTTCAAAGAATTTTTTTGGATAAAGGGTAGCTTCTAAAAAAATTTGGCTCTTAGTAATAACTGTTAACACAAAAAACTGACATGCACCCATTGGCCACTTAAGGCTCTTTAACCCTTCACGTTCCACTTAAGGCATGGGATTAGGTGTTGTCAATTGTCGGCATGGCTTGAAGCTAATTTCTTATGATTTCAAAACCTTTGATATAGCCCACCAGTAAACATGCCTCAAGACCTTGCAATGAGTTCTCCAGTGTGAGATGTGTCTCAAGGTAAGCCCCCTCTCTAAGGTATGCTTTTGAAAATAAAAGTACAAAACTTAAGATGTTTTCAATCAACCAAGATCACCAGAAGGTGTGAGGGGAGAAGACAAATGCTTTAGCTTACAAAACATTGAATGCATGACATACAATTCATAGCAATTTGATTCTTTTTAAGCACCTCGAGTGGTGTTATTCCCAAAAATATGTGAATAAGATATCAATGATTCTTTTTAATTACATCCAAATAGAAGTGTTCTAGACATCAGTCAATATCATAGCAAATGTTCAATACAAAAATAATGATTTATTCATTTTTAAGCCCAAATTTGAGTGTTTCTAAAGTGGTCTTGGTCTTAATTGGTCAAAAAAAACAAATGCAAGCGTACATCAACAAAAGAAAAGTCATTTTGGTCATTTAAATAGAAATCAAGCATTCAAGTGTTACTTTAAAAGTTTAAACTTTTTAGAGCACCAAATTAAATGTTTGTTGTTCTTTTTGTGTACCAAGTGGCAATTTCTAATTTAGAAAAGCTTTGAAATGGTTCATTTTTAAGAGAACCAAAAATGAAGTGTTCGTTTGTGTTGTTCCTTTTAAGCACCAAATAAATATTCCTATTTTAGAAAGTGTTGAAATGGTTCATTTTGGAGCACCTAAAAAAAATGTGTGTTTGTAGGTTCTTTTTAAGCACCAAATAAAGATTGCTACTTTTACAAAGCATTGAAATAATTCATTTTAGGAGCAGCTTAAAAATCAGTGTGTTTGTTCTTTTTATGCACCAAAATTAAATATTCCTAACTTTAAAAAGCATTGTAAATCTGGAATTCTTTGACCATTCATCTTCCCTACAAAAAATGTGTTAGTGCTTCTTAAATTCTGCATCCACAAACATTAATAACTATCACACGTCCAAAATTAGTGGGATGGTGAATATTTACAAATTTTGGTTGGGTGGGGCAACTGGCTTATTACCTTTGTCATTAACACCTCCCAACTGAATATGATTAGAATTGATGAGGCCTTGAACTTTATGTTTACAATGTATGCATTATTCTATGTCATGTCCACTTTGCTGGTGATATTGGAAAAATTCATGTTGGTTATAATTTGGTGGCAAGGGTTTGGTTGTGTCCATAGATTTTACGAGAGAAAAATGGATTAATTTCATACTCAAGGGTTGCAACATGATCAAATGGAGGGATCAGGTAAAGGTGTAAATTGCCTATCCCTAGGTTAGAATTGATATGGTGTAGAGCTTATGGTAGTGACTTGAGGCTCAATATGGTTTATTTAGGATGGATTTATCTTTAAAAATTTCTTGTTTGATTTCTTAAATTATTGGTAACTAGTTTGATATATGGTCTCAGACTTCTTAGTATGTTTAGATGAAGATGATTCATACTTATTAATTGAATTCCGATAATCATGAAGTGTTGTGCATAGACTTACAAAGGATGGAAATTTTTACAATAGGACTTATTCTCTTATATTTTATTGTAGCTACTATGACTATAGAGAGTGATGTAGTGATTAATATATTTTAGAGAGAAAAAAAGTAACTACTTAGGGTCAAAGATGTAGCATAGGGTCCTATAGTCAAGATGGTCTCAAGGATTATGAGATTAGTATATGAGGCCCTCTATTACATGTCTCTATATAAGGGAGTAGTTCTACTAGATTATCAAGCTCCTAGAATTACATAGAGTAGATATGAGAGATCTAGATCTCGAAGATCAGTGAGTGATAGTGTGATCGTGCCACCACCACCAAGATCACCATAGGATAGAGTAGAGCAGAGATGGAGAGGATCATAGCAACCACAGCCATCAAGGTCACAATAGTTGGATCCTTCCCATTTTGAGGAGGGAGTTCCCTATAGACCTTCATGTACTAATTTTGTACACATGATTATTTTTCTTGTGGCTAATGTATTATATATTTATGGCCAATAAGCCCATATATAGACAATGTATATTGATCTATCATGTCACATAATATTTTGTGATATATGTGATGAGATTCATTTTTTGGATTTGATAGATATGTATGTTATGTGATGATGTTATGATTCCTATTTTATTTTTCTATGTGATGGATCTATGTATGCATTGATGGTGATGGATCTATGTATGCATTGATGGTTTGTTGTTGACATGATATAATGTAGATAATATTTTTAATATTTTTGATGATATGATGAGGATTATCTATATGTCCTATGTGATATTGACATAATAGATGCAAGGTATAATTATTACATGGATGCACTGTTCTTTTTTGGTTGTTTCATGATGAATGCATGATTGGGAGTTAGTACAGTAGAAGATAGTGATGAAATGGTTTTTTTTTATTAGTATAACCTAATGAAATGTATGATGAATGAGACAAAAATAAAGATATATGAGATAGATGGATAGAAATAGATTGATTTGGATGGATATGAAAAGTGATAAATATTATGCTTTTTATTTTGTGATGTTTTTTATCATCATAGAGTGTTTTATTTGTGGCAAGTTGATCTATGCACAAAAAGCATGATAAGCTATGGTTCTGTTGTTATAATTTTTCCTAAAGTGTTTAATTTATGACAAGTTGATGTATGCACACCAAGTTATGATAAGCCATGATGACTTCAGTATCCTTTTCTTGGACTTTGACACAAGATACTAGGATTATCCTTATTTGTACTAGACATGATAGAATCTTGTTGGAATATTTAGGGGAACATAGTTTCGAAGAATGATAAACCCTAATGCATAAAGGTATTTACATGTCCTTATATACAAAAGGAAATTGTTAATTCTAGAAGCTATTCCCACACACAAAAGGATCATACTTGTCATAGAAATGCCTAAGAACATTCAACAAACACAACATGAGAAATAAATGACCTTTTCCCCATTTTTTATCCTCTAATCATTTGAAAATATCTTTGAGGAACATTGTAATAGGCAAAGGAGATAAATCAAGAAATAAAAATACTTGATGACCAAACAAATCAACAACTATCAAATTTTCTTGCCAAAAAAATTGCTCAAAGTAGATAATGCCCATTATAGGAAGGTTGTATTTGTAAAGGCATGATTGTTTTAGAAAATATGAGTAAAGAGAATTTGGAAATTGATCAATACTTTGTAGATAGTTTTGTAAGAGTTTCTTATTTATGATTGTTTCATGAAAGCTCAATTTTTTCGAGTATGGAATAAATTTTTTATCAAGTTTCTTATCTAGACAAATGACAATTTATTAATGTTAGAATGAGTTATTTTAATGTAAATTTATTATGGGATATTATGGATAGTATGAAATGATTCTATCGTGTTTGTGAAAAAAAAAATCTTTGATACTAACTTCAATGATCTGATTTGAACACTAGGTTGAGGAAATTCCCCCATTTAGGTGTATAATTTGTTATTAATGAGATGGATTCCATGAAATTATTATGGAGTAGTATGAACCTAAATATCATCATTATCAAGCCATGATAGGGGTGATAGGTGCATGAAATTATTTTGTTATGGATGGATTGAATTAAGACGCTAATATATGGTGGAGATCAATTATACACATGACACCTATAAATAGGTCTTCACCATGGTACTTACCCAAGGCACCACTGAAGTCATTTTCACAATAAGGTGGATTATTTCTCTTTAATTTTTTTATTATTCTATTTTTGTTTTTTTTTTAATTTATTTTTATTATGACACTCTAATGATCATATAAAGAGTCTCTTCAAGTGAATTTTATTGATGGGTTCATCTAGCAATTCACCCTCAGGTGTGGTAAGCTAGTATGCTCCTGATCCATAGTTTTCTATGATAACTAAGTGTCTAACCAATTAGGCTCAAATTTCCCTTCCTTCTCATGATATTGTTGGTTCTTTTGATTTTATTTAATTATCAAGTCTCCTATCCTGAACTTACATGACATAACCTTCTTATTATATAGCTACGACAAAGGTGGTTTGGATAAAACTTTAGGTGATTGAGTGCATTGAGGCACCTTTAATCTGTCAATTCAAAGTCATGTATTATGGAAACTCTATATTCTTCATCATTAATGGCATGCTATAGAGAAGCTCTGAATGGTGGGAGCTTGACCTCGATAGGTAGTATTGCTTCGACTCCAAAGACTATGGAATACATAATGGCTCCTATGGATGTATGAATACTAGTTCAATAGGCCCACAAGGTAGGGATAAGGTGGATATTCCATTCATAACTAGCATCATTGATATTATTTTTAAGGACTTTCAATATGGCTTTATTTTATGCCTCAACTTGACCATTACTTTGAGGATAATATGGAGTGAATAAATGGTGTTGGATGTGAAACTTATGGTAGATCTCACATACATATCAGTTCTTAAATGATCACCCATTGCCAATGAAAATGGTTGAGAGGATATCATACTAATAAATTATATAGTTTAGGATAAACATAACTATTTTATAACTAGTAATGTCAGTGAGAGGAACGGATTCAATCCACTTTGTGAAACATTATGTGGTTGTGATGATGAATTTATGGCCATTAGATTATGGGGGGTGGATTTTAACTATGAGGTTGAGTCCGCACTATGAGAAAGGCCATAATGTGGTAATCTCTTAAAGTTCCTAAGCTGATGCATGTTAAAAATCCTTGTGTTGTTGATATTTCTAAAAAAAATGAGAAAACTAGTGGGTGTCTTGTTCTATTGTTGGCCAATAATAACCAGCTCTCGTGAGTTTCATTTCTATATTAGGACCTCCAAAATATGCCCCACATATATCATTATGTACCTCACATAAAGAAGTTTGGGCCTCTTTCAAGATGAAAAATCTTAAAAGGGTACCATCAAAACTCCTTTGGTAGAGTATATCATCGATTATTAAAAAGTGAGAGAAGTGAATGAATGTCTTATATTGGTTAGATAATAACTTAGGTGGGAGGATATTCAGGTGGAGGTATGTATATATGTCATGATACCATTGATATTTGGGACCAATAATTTTACACATGAGTTCAGAGTCTAGGACTTTGAATGTAGGAATCAAGAGTTGTTCCACTAAGAACACACATTTTTGAGTAATATATGGCATATCCAAGAGGGACCCCATGGTTTCTATGAAATCTACTGCTTTGATATTTACTCTAAGAAATCTACTCAGCTTTAACATCACTAAAGTATTGTTTGAAACTATCAACCATCTTTTTGTAGGGTAGAATTTTTTCATATTTTATTTGATATTCATCATTCACCTATTTTACAACCATTTGGGAATCACCATAGATGTGTAGTTCTTTAAATTGCCACTATATTTCCATCCTAAGTCATGTGATTAATGCCTCATATTCAGCAATATTATTTCTATGAGAATACCAATCAATATTATTTTAGTATACAGTCACCTTCGAGTGTGATGAATAGTAGACTAACTCTTGATACATGATGAGCGTATGATATATCAAAGTAAATATTCCATGTTTGAGTGGGTTTTATTGTGAATATACCTTCATCTATGAAATATGACACTAGTGGATGATTTGGAGTAATACAAGCATTTTCTAACTAGTAGACAAACACTTGTCCTTTAATGACCTTTATGTCTACATACTCAATGTTGAATTCACTCAAGATCATAACCCGCTTAGCCAATATCCATGTGAGGATTGCTTTTTTCAATAGGTACTTAAGTGGGTCAATTTCTATAAGTTTGTTCTAATGGTTTAGCATATAATTTCTTAGTATTTGCAAAGTAAAAATAATTGCTAAAAATAACATTCAATAAGTGTATAGTTAAGTTCATATCCAACCAAAGTATGACTAATCTAGTAGACTGCCCTTTCTTTACCTAAGTCATCATCTTGTGCTAGGAGAGTACCTAATGTTGCTAATGTGGTAGATACATATAATAACAAAGGCTTGCCTTAAATTGGTGTCATTAACGTTGAAGGAGATTCAAGATAATCTTTCAACTCCTAGAAAGCATGTTGACAGTTTTCATCCCACTTGAAGGTAACACCTTTATGCAAATTGCATATGAAGAGATGACACTTATCTGATAATTATGCAATGAATCAACGAATGGGCTATAACTTTCCTTGTAATCTACATAGTTGTTTGAGATTTTTAGGAGGCGTGTGGATTATGGATTTGACCTTTATTGGATTCACCTCATTTCTTATTCTAGATACAATATACCCCAATATTTTTACTCATGTAACCCCAGAGACACACTTCTTAGGATTCAGTCGAATGTTGCATTTTTCTAGTCTATCAAAAATATTGGAAATTATATCTAGATGAACTTCTCTTGTGAGCGACTTCACTAAGAGGTCATTAACATAATTCTCGATAAAATTATGCATCATGTCATGGAATATACTAGTCATCACATGTTGGTAGGTAGCTCTAACATTTTGAGGTCAAAGGGCATGAAGTTCAAGAAAAAGGTTCCCCATAGATAAGTGAAGGTTGTTTTATGTTGATATTTGGGGGCTATATGAATTTGGTTATTGTAGACATGGAAAATGTACAATTCGATCTGACACACTGGATCTTGATTTACTAACACCATTTCATCCTGAATCATCTCCTTTGCTAGTCATTTAATCGAATAATTTGTATTTGATTAAATTCATCACTCTTCATCTCTTAATTAAATAAATCAACTTTATCTAATTAAGTCATCATCTCCTGTTAATTAAATAAATCAATTTTATTTAATTATTTTTGTAATCCCTCTTTAATTAAATAATTCATCTTATTTAATTAAATCTCTAAAGTCCTCTTATTAAATTGAATAAATTAAAACATTATTTAATTTAATCTAACATATTCCTCCTTAGTTAAATAAATCAAAATCATTTATTTAATTAATCATTTCCTCTCAATTTGATTTAAATCAATTCATAAATTTAAGTCTAAATTGTCACATCTCCTAATTCCTCATTAAATTAATCAAATATTTGATTAAGTTAATCTCTATCACTAAAATCCTCTAGAGAATGCAACTTGCACAATAAATCAATTACTTTGATTTATTAAATTGCCTATTTTTTCTCAACAAAGCATCAAAAGGGAATATTCCCTCATTTGAATTCAAAAAGTTCAAGTGGACTTGGTCCTTCCAACAAGGCATTCAATGCCTCTTACATGTCCTTATGCATTGAGCCAAGTGACATTAAATCCATTTCTCTTTCCCTTTTACATGTCAAATTCAAATTTCAAATTTGAATCCAATGGCATTTATCATGCACATTGACCAAAATGTGCTCATTCCTCCTCCATTCACATCTTGACAAGTGACACTTGGCCATTGGATGTTGAATGATCCCACATTGCCTATTTTCACTCATTCTTCCAACTTGGGAATCTATAAATGAGAGACTCTTCCTCTCATTCAAACATCCACAATTTGAGTAAACTTACTATACTCAAATCCATCATCATCCACAATTCATATGCAAAGTTACTCTCTTCACATTGAGAGCTAATTTTGCCCATTTCATCCATACATTCCTCATATTTTCACATTTGCACCAAGGTTATGCTCAAATCTCTTTGGAGATTTGACCATTTCAAAATTCACATATCGTTTCTACTTAGGAATTGGGAAAGGGCCAATTGCAACACATCATTGGCACCAATTCCCCCATAAGATCATCATTCTATTGACTAGATTAGGATTTATTTTCATACTATTTAAGTTTTGTTCTTCATTTCCTAATACTAGTTTAAATAGGTGGATTTCATGGGGAATCCTTCATATTTGCATGCATTTTGATCTAACAATCTAACCATGTTTGTTGTCTTTGTGCCTTTGTAGGTTTAGGGGTTCACAGTTATATTCTAAGAAATTTTCTATTAAAGATAGCATTTCATGCCCTACTATCAAGTCCATGATAATGTATATATTTGGTAGAGGAAAGTCATTTTTGGGATATGCCTTATTGAGATCCTTGAACTTTGTGCATATTCTAATATCCCCAATGGATTTAGTAACAAGTCCCAAATTTGATATCCACTCAGGATAGTCAAGTGGTCTAATGAAACTCGCGTCTAGTAATTTTTGGAGTTCTACTTTTACTAGCAATGTAATTTGAGGGTGCATTTTTCTCATTTTCTACTTGACGGATTTTTCCCTTGTGGCTACTACCAAATGATGAAGGACAAAATCTGGATCCAACCTTGGCATTCCTACATATGACCATTCAAACTTGATTTGTCTCTCCTAAAATAAGTGTGTGAAATTGATCCTTTCTTGCTTGGACAAAGATGTTGCAAAGTATGTTATCATGACTTTATTTGATGCGTTGATGTTTATTTTTCTATATTTTTCCAAAAGTGATGGGTATCCCTCATGATTAATTGCTTCAGGGAGGGTGTGAAGCCTTCCACATTTGGGTTACTTAGAAATTTTTACATTGTCTGATGCATCCATTATTTTTACTATTTTATGGTCTAGAGATACCGTATTACGGTTTTCACCAAAGGACCTTGTCAAGATTACTATATTTTTTCAACTAGAGGGCTTGGAACTCTCCCTAAAGTATGCCATATAATCAAGCTCCATAATGAATCCAAATCTATGATATCCTAATGGTATTCCATCTTCCCATCCCATAAACTCAATGATAGATTCATCATTTTGAAAGACATCTAAAATCACAGGTCCTTGTTGGTCCAATCTCTGAGTTGAGGATCTAATCAAATGATAGGTTATTATGGTTGGAAGGTGTTGTTTCAAAGTATATGGTAGATAAAGTATTGATGGAATTATCTTCAAATAAATCGATGATATGATCAATGATTCATTGATAGTGTCATCACGAAAAGTGTCAACCACAAAATAGGATTGTGTTGCCTTGGTAAGGATAAACCCAATATCCAAGGATAAATTTATTGGTTGGCCAAATCCAAGCCCTTGAAAATGTGTCTTTCTTTTATCAAGATAGGCTCTACAATCCCTTATTTTTATAAAATAAGCTCACTATGGCCATCATACCCCTTGTTTTTCACAATTTTAAATCCTTTGGTATATTATTCAAGTAGGAGTATGTTTGTATCTACTTCATATTTGTAGATCCATTTTGATATGCCTTCATCAAAAAATATTTTTCTTGAGTTCTCCCCATTTTTAAAATGTATTTGGGTTGCATTTGATAATGATGTTGGAAACTTCATGTGATGTAGATTGTTTTCTATATGTCTTAGGTGATGGGGGAAGCCAACCAATATAGAACAATTGTGTCATGTCATATTCACCACACCCCTTATCATGTACTTGAATCTTAATTCTTGAAATAATAGTAGATTAAGTGGGTGATGTTGTCAAACCATTTGGATCAATGTAGGAACTCAAAGTTGGTGTACCCTCTCAAGTTATTGCAATATTAAAAAGGGTCAGGGTCTCTTGGGATGGTTATCTCATTTCCATTATAATAAAACTTTAAGCACAAGTATGGAAGGTTGATGGAATAACTTGCATGGTGTGTTTTCATGGGAAAATAATAAGTACATTATATGGTAGATAAAGATATAGCACATGGAATATTGTGTCTTTAATTACTGGTCCCAATTATATAGGAAGTGTAATGATCCCTTTGGAAGGGCAATCTGCATCATCATATGCTCAAGTATCACTATTTTTCGTGTTTGGGTCTATGACTTCCTCAAAGTATCCTAATATATTTACCAAGTTCAAGGTAAAAATATTTAAACTAGCACCACCATCTATTAGGACTCTCTAAATTTTATTCTCATGGATAAAGATTTATAAATGGAGTGCATCATTATGAGTGGATGTGTGAGATGTCATATCTTTCTCAATGAAAATTAGATGATGGTTAGAGGTGATATTTTGAACCATGGCTTAAAATTATTCAATATTTAGATCCATGGGAATCAAATAAGCTCTAAGGGCTTTATCTAAGATGTTCTTATAGATTGGTGATATACGAAGAAGCTCTAAGATAGATATCTATGCTGGCATTTTTCCCACTTGATCCATAAGATTATATTATGGTGTAGTATAGGTTCTACATTATGTTTTTTATGGTAATGGTAGACACATGATTTTTGCTTCCTAAATATGGTTCACATTATAATCATAATCGATGGTCATATAACTAGAATTATTATTCTATGTACTACCCTAGTTGGTGGTATTTCCTTGCTCATGGTTATGTAAAGTATCTTGAAGATTACATGATCATTGTTTGAGGAGTTGGTTTGGTGGTCAACACTAATGCCTTTATTGTCAATTAGATATAGAATAAGGTTCCTTAGCTTAAAAAAATTGGGAGCGGTGTGACCTTTCACTCTATGATATTCACAAAAATCAGTATATTTCCACCATTTGGGTTTGACTTGAGGTTCATATTTTCTAAATTTTGAGTGTGACCAAGTTTTCTTAGATTATTTTATAATGAATAGATTCAATGGGTTCCTCCAAAGGAGTGTATTTATGTTGTGGGTGAAACAATGGAAAATGGATTCACTTTCATATGGTCTAGGACACAAAGCAAAACCAACTTTCCAATTATTTCATTGAAGGAAGGCCCTAGATATCTCAATGCAAAAGAGAAAGAGATATTTCAATAGGGTTGTCCTAGGATAAGATTGTAACTATTGATGGGTTCACCACCAAAGTAGGGCTTGGAAAAATGTATGAAATGCAAGATTTAATGATTGAACTCAATGATGCATGAAACTTCACTAAATGAACTATAAATGCAAGTAAATTATAACAACAATCTGGAAAAGTATAGAGGAGCACTTAGAAACCTAAGAGAGCTTGAATGGAGGCTTGAAATTTTGAATAACCTAAAATTTTGGCCTACTAGGACTCATATGCCAGTCTGGGCGTATCAATCCCAGATTTGGGTTTTTGTGGAGAAATTGGTTTCTAAAAAAAGGGTATCTAAAATTGAAAAAATATGAAAAAATGGCCTAAAGTAGGACTCATATGCTAGGACTGGCATATGATTCCAGTTAGGGTTTTTTGGAACTTTAAAGTCTAAATCTGGTCTTCAATGTCTACTCTTTTTGTTCCACTTTGCTTCTAGATTTGAAACCTTGATTTTCGAATCTCTAGATGACCTTTTAGTGAAGATCACAACCTTGCAAACCAGGATACAATTCCAACAACTTTCTCCAAGCTTGTAACCTAATCTTTAATTATCCTTCATGCTCCAAGAAACCTACATCTGCAATCACACATGTAAATAAGAGAAAAACTTGTTGATTGTTAGTGAATAGGGGTTTGCCTTAGTCAAACCCCTTTTAGGTAATTAAACCAAATGATGAAACAATGAAACAAGGACATGAAACATGAAACATAGAACATGAAACATGAAACATAGGACATGAAACATGAAACATTGATTCCTTGTAAATGATGTCTTGTAAATATGCAACTCAACATGAAATGGCAATGAAGGATGTAGATCTTGATCTTGACAATAGGTGTAGAACAATGCTTGATCTTAGATATTCAATGCTACATCACAACACTAGCTCAATAAAAAAATTAACACTTGATAACCTTGGCATGATGATGGATTTTGGATTTTTGAAATAATTGATGGAGAATTATGCCCTTGAATGCCTTAGAAATGATCTTGAATGGTCTTGAATGCTCTTTTGAAGTCTTGGAATGCTTAACTCTTGAGTGCTTGAATTAGTATCATGAATGCATAATTAAATAATAATTTGAGACCTCATTTATATAGGCAATCCATCTAATATCCTGATTCTTAGATCCCATAGGCTGACATACAAGAAATTTGAACTTAAAACCTAGTTTTTCATACTTAAAACCTTAAAAATAGGCCAAATGGGACTCTTATGCCACCTATGGCATATGGGTCCCACCTGGATGGGATTCATATGCCCAAGGTGGTGTATGGGTCCCATAGGGCCTATTTGAAGAGATAATGTCAAGGAGTGAAGAAATCAAGTTTATATGTTGATCTTGTCAGGATTTTGATTGAAATATGCATTGGGATGCACAATATAGGGTCTTAGGGGCCTATTAATGATGATATTAAGATCATAAATGAAAGAGGGCCCAAAATCCAATGTGAAATTTTAAATAAACACACTTTACAACATTAAATTAAGGAAAAATTAGGTCTATTTAGCTTAAAAGGGCCCTAAATCCCATGTGAATGTGTACAACACATTACAACACTAGATTAGGTCAATTTATAAGCCTCCTAAATTTAATGTGAAAGTGCAAATAAATACACTTTGCAACACTAAATTAGGAAAATGTTAGGTTTATTTAGCTTAAAAAGGACTTGAATCCAATGTGAATGTGTACAACACGTTACAACACTAGATTAAAAGCAACATTAAGTCCAATTTATCATTAACTATTCCCAAATAAAGCAAGGAAAAGGTGTACTTTTTCCGTTGCCATAGTGGGTTTTTGTTTTTCTTAGGAGGACTTCTCTATAGGTTATCTTGAACATTTTCCAAGGATTGAACATTGGGTGGTTCTTATAAGAATAAATTTGATTGAGAATTTTGAGCCATATTAGTGTTAACCACACTATCATTTGTTAAATTTGTATTCTTATTCCAAAAATTGGATTTGTCATTTGAGGGGTTTAGATAGTCTTTGTTATCTTTGGAAATATTGACGAGTCCTTCAGTAATAATATATTTTCTATAATGATCCCTTTCTCAATGACCTCATTAAAAGTATTAGAGCATTACACTTTTAGATGGAACCTTATCTCTATTTTCATGTTCTGAATAAATATCTGGACCAACTATTTCTTAGGTATATGACATGAACATGTACTAGCCAAGATTCTCCATCTTTGTAAGAAAGCGGTGAAGGTTTCTCCAATGTTTTGTTTTGTAGTACATAGATTAATCATTGAGACTTCATTTTTTATGTTGTAGGAGAAGTGTGATAAATTTTTCAACCAATTCATTGAAAGTTCAAGATTCTAGTTGGTAGTCAAGAAAACTATTCCATGGTTTGACCTCTTAAGCTTCTTGAAAAGAGGTGCATAAGATAAGTATCATTATTCAAACCACCTCTAAGAAAGCTACATATAATTATCTAATGTGTTCCTTAAGGTCTCCTTTTCCTGTGTATTTATCAAACTTAGGCATCTCCAAATTATTTGAAAAAGGTAGCATGCTTAATGTCTTATCAAGAGTATAGGAGCATATTTTCTCTAACATTTAGCTCTTCTTCATTGGTCTTGTCTGGATGTTGGAGATTTTTTGTTGTAAATCTTGGATTTGAACCACCAAATCATTTTGATGCATGAAAGTGGGTACGTTCTAGCTAATATGGGATGTGATGATGGCTAGGATGGCTAGGATGGGATGTGATAGTGGTTGTTCAAAGCTTTTTCAACAATTCTACTAAAGGATAATGTTCTATTTCAACATATATTCAATGAAAACCTTTTCAATTATCTTCTTATCTTCTAGAGGAACATCGAGATGCATCTCCATTATGTCATTCAACAAACCATATTTGAAAAATCTATTAAAATTGCATGAAAATCAAGAGGATCATGTGTTACCAAAGGAGTCTTCTTAGTCTTCTCAGGTCGAAAAACTTCTTTCATTTATGATTCTATGAGGAGATGTCTTCAACTCCATCTTCTTCCTCCTCTTTTGGTTCTTCCTTATTATTATTATTTCTCTTAGCCTTTTTCTAGGCCTTTTTTGCAAAACTCTTGTGGTCTTTTATGGTGGACTTACAAATGCATCTTTTCTTCTTCCACCAGTTGATTATGTTAATCCATAGGGCTATGGAACATATGCAACAACAAAAGAGGATCTACTAGATCTCCTTGGCAACTTTCTCAATGAAATTTTATTCAAGATCAAAGGGGATATTTACCAGAGTTTGACCAAAGGAAGGTGGCACATTTTAGAGTACCATGGAATGTGAACATGTATTTCCTAGATCATATTGATTTATTTATGTACCAAATATTTATTCCTTAGGATTATTTGGTTTTGATAGTAGAATATTTATATAACCTTGAACATATTCAAGTTTAACATCATAAGGTAACTCAAGAATCCATGAGGTCTGGGTTGTAAAACCTCCATATAGAGGTGATCTTTATTCACCATGAAAGTCACCTCATTTTCATACTTTTGAACCAATTCAAATGGTATTCTATACCTCTCTTGCATCTCTTCTTACAAATTATTTAAGAATCCCTAGTAGAATGTGTCGTATGCTTGTTTATCTTGAAAAATATCAATGTGTTTTTCAATTTTTGCAGCAATTGGAGTGAACTTATCTCACATCTTGCCTTTAAATCTAGATAATTCATTTAGAAAGAAGAAAGTAAGGCATATGATCAACGATCCAAATATAAAATTGTAACTAATATCTTTTGTTCTCTTCAGGTTGTCCACCAACTACTCTCTTAATAGCTCACATAGATTAAAACTAGCACCTTCCTTCACCATTCGATGCGTGGTGTGAATTAGAGTGGTGGTGGTAGAACCTTCTCTATTTGTGAAGTAAATTTTATATGCAATCCCCATTGATGCATATTGGACACTAGGATCAATAATATCCTTTATTGTCAAGGTTCTCTTATCAAACTTATCTCCAATAATTTCCATAACCCTTTCATTTTTTATTGACTTCAACACCAAGATAGGTCCAGTGGAACAATGACCAGTGATTGCCCTAATAGCTTCCTTTGTGATCATGTAGGGCTTGTCTAGCCAAATTAAATTTTCATGAATGTCACTTAAAATGATTCTTACCCATTCTTTGATATTGTAGAAGTCTAGAAAATATTTCCAGATGTCCAACCCTTTCACAACTACATTTACATACTTCATCTTGTACACACCATTATCATTCAACAACTCATATCGAACAACTTCAAAAGATGAAGTATGATCAATTTCACTCAGTTGGGCATGGATTTAAATCGTTATATCTTCATAATATACAGCATCCACTGGAACTTTTGAGAATGTTCCATATTTTTCAACCTCCATTTCTTTAAATGAAAACTTCTTGTATTTGGGCCTGGGTTTCTCCACCACATCGATCACCTAAGGTGTTGCCATTGGAATTCCTCAAGAAATATTCAAACACCACAACTAGGTTTTCACACAAAAGCTTGAAAACATAAACACTCTTCTCCACTCCAAACAAATATTCTCTTGAATGTAAATGATGTCAAATGATCCAAAAGACTCGTAAAATTCCTTTCACTTACCTAACTTTTTTCCATAAATGTATTTGTACTTGTTCGGTAAATCATTCGCTAGAGATATATGTGTCATCACAAGAACAAAAGGATTCTCAAAACACCTCCCTAAACCATTAACTTGCTCTAAAAAATCCATCAAAAATTTCAACATTGTTTAGTAGATCTGCTTACCAAAGGATCTAATCTAATTCTTCTTCCATGCTGAAATATTCAACATCTTGTCCTTTTTAGGTGGCTAAAAGGTTTGAAAATCATATATCCCTTGAGATAATGGACTATCTCAGTTTTTCATAGGATCTTGTGCAGAATGCACAAGTGTAGTATCATCCTTCTCATTTTATTGACCTTGATTTTCCTTCCAAACCTTTTCAATACCCTTCTTTTGTTGATCTAGGGTTTCATCTTTCTTTCAGTTCTAAAAAAGTGGCTTCACAAAACCACTTATGATTTTTTTTTCCTTATGCCCAAACTTATTACATTTATAATTGGAAGGTGGAATTTTGGGTGTGCAATTCTATGCTTGGGAGATAGAACACCAAAACTCAACACTCACATTCAAGGACAAACCCTAGAGATCTCAACCTCAAGTATGCAAAGGAGAAAGAGATCTAACTATAGGGTTTTCCTAGGGGCTTATTGTAAACTAATGAGGGGTTCACCACCAATATAGGGCTTGGAAAGACAAATCAAATGCAAATCAATGCTAAAACCTAGTATGATGTAATCTTTAACTAGATGACCTAAAAATGCAAGAAAATATGAACAAAAAACTACAAGATGAAATGTGTGCACCTAGAAATCTGAAGATGAACAGATGGAGCTTTGAAATTCTATTTAAGAAGAAAATTAATGTTGACTAGGACTCATATGCTAGGCTAGGCGAATTAGTCCTAGATCTGGGTTTCTATGCAGAAATAGGAATTTGGCAAATGGGTATCTGAAACTGTAAAAACTTGAAAATTGACCTAAACTTGGACTCATATGCTAGAACTAGCGTATCAATCAAGTTAGTGATTTCTAAAACTTCAAAGCTTGAATCTGATCTCCAAGGTTTACTTTGCACTACCTGATTGATTTCCAGATCTAAAACCCTAATTTGCAACCTGTAGAAGTCTTCCAAGTATCTCCAATGCAAGGTGAAAACTTTGACAGCTTTCGACACTTTGACAACTTTCTCCAAACTTACTCCTCAATGTTTCTTCAATCTAAACCTACAAATCACACACTAAAGAGAGGGGAAAATGTTGTTTTGTTAGTGGAAAAGGGTTTTCCTTGTTCAAACCTTGAAATAAAATGAAATATGAATGGGGAATGATGAATGAACAAAATAATATGTTGCAACTCACCAAACTCTAGTATAAAAGGCTGCAAACATGTATGAAGTGGCTCTAATGGATGTAGATCTTGACTCTTGGTTGAATTTGATAGATCTTGAATGAAATGCTAGCTTGAATCATGAAACCCTACATCATAATTGTTAGCTAAAAAAAAAAAATGCATGAAGACTTTGACATGATTCTTGACGCTTGAATAATGCTCTAAAATGCTTGATAATTTTCCCTTGAATGTTCTTGAATTCTCTTGTAAACAGTCGAATGATCTTGTGAACTCAAAATTTTAATATGCATGAATACTTGAATGATTTTTAGGAGAAAATGAGTGAAATAAACTTGTATTTATACTTAATTATGCAAGAATTCCCAAAATTACAACACTACAAGCCAACATCAGATCTAGGAGGATAAAATCCTACCAAGAATTTGAATTAATTTTAATTTTGGGCCACATGGGACTCATAGGCCCAAGGTGGCGTATAAGTCCCATTAGGCATAATTTATGGGACCGAATTTGAAAATTCTTAGAAAGGTGTAAAATCCAGATCGGGACCCAAAACCCTAGGTGGGACCCATATGCCCAAGGTGGTGTATGAGTCCTAGACCACCAAATATGGGCCACACAACCTAAAAATACTTGAATTATGATTGGTTATTGATTTATGTCGGGATCATCCTTGAAAACATACATTAAATGAGGCTTGTGCATACAAAATAAAGCCAATTAAAGCATAGAGAAGACCAATTATTAATGACAACCTTAGAAAAGTGTGAAAGTGGGTTACAACACTCTAAATAAGGTAGGATTAGGTTCATTTAGTTTACAAGGGCCCAAAACCTAATGTGGGTGTGTTGAACATATTATAACACTAAGTCAAGGCATCATTAATCTCAACTCTATAAGGAGGGCCCAAACAAGTGTGAAAATGTCACTGACGACATTTTTTGACACTAAAATAACACACATTGTTGTGCTCCAGAACAAAGTTGTTTCTCTTCACCTTAGTTCTGCTCTCAAAATAAGACCAAAATTATTGCAAGCATAGAAATATCAATGAAATTAAACAACATCGTATCTTTGAGGTAAAAATAATCTTCTACCCATGTAATCATTCCTTCTTTTCCTAGATCTACAATCAACAAATTTATGGCCAAAGTTATTGCAAGAAAAACAATGACCTTGAAAAGATTGATTGAACATGGTAGGTCATGTTGTCTAGTAGGTGGAGGACCTCTAAATCTTCTTTATCTCTGAATATAAATGAATCCATCTTATTTCTTGCTATCTTGATCTATCTTTGCATCTCTAGAGGTAGTCTTCTTTGGTTCTTCAATGGAAGCTTTATCTTCCTTTGTTTCAGACTTTCCTTCTGCTTTTAAATTTTCATATAGATTTGCAAAAGAACTAGTTATAAGACTTATCCCCTCTTCAAAACCAAGACAAAACTTCTCTTTTGATGGATTTTGAGAATTAATCAACTCATCAAGAATCTTAGAATCTCCTTTTAGCTTTAGACCTTTGTCAATTTTCTCTTTTTCTTTTTCCAGTTTTTTCCTCAAGGAAACAATTTCTTCTTCAAGCTTTCAACATTAAACAATTTTTTCATTCCTTAGGGAAATGATATCTTCTTCAATCTTGGAACATTCAATAGTTTTAAATAATGAGCCTGATATTCATACATTCTTTAATTATTTTCCCTTCTTCAACTTTAACTTTCAACTTGCTAATTTTCTTCACCGCTTTTTCAAGTTGGAGTCAAAGCTCTTCATTCTTTTTTCTTTTTTCATCTAGATCATTTACAGAAGAATTAAGCTCTCCTACAAAATCCACAAGATAATATTCCTTATTAAATTACAATTCATATTCATCATCCTCCGTCTAGAGTATGGCCTCTTTTTCCCAAGAGGACTTCTTCTTGGATACTATTTTATTCTCCATGTGTTCAAGGATAGGATGTACCTCTATTGTTAAGAAAATACCAGGGAAAATTGCTCTAATACCAATTATTAAACACACCAAAATACTTGAAAGGAAAAAAATTGTGTTGTTTTCTAGGGTTTAGGACCTAGAATGACAATCTTCACTCTCTCTCATTCAAGAAAAAACCCTAGAAATCTCAATGCAAAGGAGAAAGAGATATTGCAATAGGGTTGTCCTAGGGGTTGAATGTAAACTAATGAGGGTTTCACCACCAAGTAAGAACTTGGAAAGACAAATGCAATATTTAGTGCAAGATGTAATACTAAACCCTAGTTCAATGCAAAATTTAACTAAGTGACCTAGAAATGCAAATGAAACATAACAAAAAGATGTAGAATGGAATGTGTGCACCTAAGAATCTAGAGATGACTAAATGAGGCTTAGAAATTATAAAAATTCTAAATTTAAAGTTGACTGGGACTCATTCACCAAGTTGCGCGAATCAGTCCAAAATATTGGTTTTGTGCAGGAATAAGAATCGGGCAAATGGGTATCTGAATCTACAAAAATCTAAATTTTGACCTAAAATGGGACTCATTATCCAAAAGTGGTAAATCAGTCTAGTTAGGGATTTTTGGAACTTTAGGATCTGAATTTTCTCTTCTCAGCCTATCCAATCCGCCTCTTCAGGTTTTCGGATTTGGATCTTTATAAAGAAACCTGTAGGTGTTCTCCAATGTTCTCCAATGCTTAATGACAACTTTAACAACTTTAGGCACCTTGAAAACTTTCTCCAAACTTTCTCTTCAATGTGTCTTCAATCCAAACCTTCAAATCTCACACAAAAGAGAGGAAAAAATGTTATTTTGTTAGTGGATAGGAATTTGCCTTGGTCAAACCATTTTTTGGTAATCAAACCTTGAAATAGAATGAAATAGGAATGGAGAATGATGAATGAACAAGATATGATGTTGTTGAAAATTGAGGTGTTTTAGTAGCTTAATACCTTGTAAAACTTTAATATTGCTTATCTAAATATGTATTTCCTTTGTTACATATTCTTTGTGGGTGATTATCTGATTAATCCTTTTTACTGTTTGTAGAATATATACAGAAGTTGATAGAAGAAGTACACAAGATATTAGAAAGATTGCACATGCATGTAACATGGAGAAAACCCCTTCGGAAAAAAAACTCCACCAAGAAATGATCTATTATTCCAATCTTGAAGTAGATTACAATAGCTTCAATTCTTGCTTGAGAATGCCTCTTTTTCCTTCACCAAACTTCTTCACAACCTACAAATAAAACTTACAAACTTTCTCTACAACTTGCTTGAGATATATAGACTTTCTCCAACATTGTAAACTCCAAATGAGTTACACAAACAATGCTCAAGCCCTAACCCTTAAAGGTACGCCTATTTCATACAAGTGGAGATGCACCGTGAAAACCAATGTCAAACCATCTGCCTCTTCCACTTAGGCATACCAAACTGAAGTGACAACTAAGTCTTCATCTTGTAAATATCTTGAGGCTTTATCCTCAAAGTTGGCGCCCAAAAGAGGGCCCCACTTAACTAGGCAATCAATAATATCTCTGCATGCAAAGGAGTTAATTCCAAGAAGCCAACTTTGTAGGAGCCCATCCCAAGGTGTCCCCACATGTTCCTAAAATTTAGAATAATATACAAATGTCAATTAACATGATTATTTCATCAAATTATTAATTCCTTCTTAATCCTAGTGTTGATAAACACATTTCAGGAACTTAGGATATACATGAAATAACTAATGTTTTAGGATTTGCAATTAAATGGCATCCTATTTCCAACATTCTCCCACTTGACATTATACATTGCAATTATTTTAAACTAGAAATAATAATTTTAAATCAAGTATAGGACTCAAGTCCAATGGCCTTCCTGCACCACGAGAACTTATCTATAGGAACTAGCTTCGTAAGATAATCTACAACATTAATTAAAGTGTCAACTTTTTCAATTAATACTTTTCCACTTTCAACCATTTCTCGCACAAAGTGATACTGAACATCTACATGTTTAGTACGAGCATGATACATAGGATTTTTGGCTAAACATAAAGCACTCTAACTATCACATTCAAGCTTAACTTGCTTGCAATTAAAACCAATACCTTTCCCAAGTCTCTGTAACCAAACTACCTCTTTAGAGGCATGTGTGGCAGCCATGTACTTTGGATCTGTGGTGGACAAAGCAACCGTGGGCTGCCTCTTACTCATCCAACTTACTCCAGCTCCAAACAAAGTATACGCATAACCACTTGTCGACCTCCGACTGTCCAGATCTCCTGCCCAATCTGAATCAACAAAACCCTGTATGTCCAATGATCTATTCATAGTATCAATGTTATTAGAACCATGATAAGCTAAACGGTAATCAGAAGTCCCTCATAAATATCTAAAAGCCCTTTTAACATAAGTCCAATGTTCTTTACCAGGGTTAGACATAAAACTACTAAGAACTCCCACTGTTTGGGCTATATCCGGTCTCATACAAACCATTTCATACATTAAACTACCAATTGCACTAGCATACAAAATTTTAGACATTTCCTCATATTTAGAATCAGATTTAGGACTCATGTCTAAACTTAACTTAGTGCCAACTGGTAAATGAATATTAATTGGTTTACTATCCTGCATGTTAAACCGTTTCAAAATAGTATCAACATAATTTCTTTGACTTAAGCAAAGCTTTTTGTTACCTCTATCTCTGTTGATCTCCATACCAAGTATATATTTTGCAGCCCCTAAATCTTTCATCTCAAATGTGTTTGAGAGTTGTGCTTTCAATTCTTTGATCATTACCTTGCTATTACCTATAAATAACATGTCATCAACATATAAGATAATAATTAAAAGTTGATCATCAATTATTTTTATGTAAACACAATGATCTTCCTCACTCCTAACATAACCAATTTTTAATGCGAAAGCATCAAAATTTTGGTACCACATTCTGGGAGACTATTTCAATCCATTTAAAGATCTCTTTAACCTGCAAACTAATTCTTCTTTTCCTTTTACAACAAAACCATCAGGTTGCTTCATATAAATTTACTCATCAAGATTCCCATGTAAAATCGCACTTTTCACATCCATTTGTTCAATTTCAAAATTATAAGCAACAACAATTGACTAAAAGAATCTAATAGAGGTAAGTTTAGCAATGGGAGAGAAGATTTCATTAAAGTCACTTCCCTCTCTTTGGGAGTAGCTCTTGGCTACTAATCTAGCCTTGTACCTTTCGAGATTACCATCTGCATCAATCTTCTTTTTAAAGATCCATTTGCTACCAATGGCCTTTCTTCCTTTGGGCAAACTCTCAAGATACCATGTATCACAGGTTTCTAAGGATTCCATTTCCTCAAGCATAGCTTGTGACCAAAGCTTGTGTTTGTGTGAAGACAAAGCTTCCCTGTAAGAACTGGGTTCATCATTATTACTCATTAAAGAAAAAATACAATGGAAATCAAGTGGGCTATACCTTTCAACGAGATTTCATTGTCTTGTGGATCTTCTTAGAGGGATTTCTTCTTGTTCCTCAATATGCTCATCTTGAGCCTCTATTTCAGAAGAACTTTATGAACTCTCCTCTTCTAATCCATCCATTTGTTCTTCAACATGTGCATCTTGTTGCTTTTGATTATCAATCTCAAAATGCATTGTTCGAGAATTGTCCTTCTCTTTTGGTTGTTTTTCTCCTGAATAAGCTCTAAATTCCCTGAAAATTACATCTCTAGATAAAGAAACTTTTTGAGTTAGTGGATTCCAAAGCTTGTACCCTTTTACATTTTCACCATAGCCTATGAATATGCATTTTTGTGCTTTAGGATCCAATTTAGATTGCTTTTCTTGAGGCACATGAACAAAGGCCTCACAACCAAAGATCCTTAAATGTGCAACACTAGGCTTCTTTCCTAACCATATTTCATAAGGAGTTTTATCTTCAATAGATGAACTAGGGGATCTATTGATTAAATAACAAGAAGTACAAATTGCCTCAACCCATAGGGACCAATCTAGCTTAGCACTACTTAACATACTCCTATCTTTTTCCATTAAGGTTCGGTTCATCCTTTCCGCTACTCCATTTTGTTGAAGTGTATATGGAGTAGTTTTCTGTCTCACTATTCCTGTATGTTTACAATAATCATCAAATTCCCTAGAACAATACTCCCCACCATTATCTGATCTCAATACTTTTATCTTATGATCTGATTGTTTCTCAACTAAAGCCTTAAATTCCTTAAACTTATTAAACACATCAGATTTGTTATGCATAAAATATATCCAAGTATATCTTGAGACATCATCAATAAATGTGACATAGTATCTAGATTTTCCAATAGAGTCAATATCCACAGGGCCCATTACATCTGAGTGAATAATCTCTAATAATCCTTTAGCTCTATTTGTACCACTAGGAATTCTAGATCTAGATTATTTTCCAAACACACAGTGCTCACAAAAGTCATTTTTGCCAATATTATAATTAGGAATACCATCAACCAAATTCTTATTTATAATGGTCCTAAGACATTTTTCACCTATATGGCCCAATCTATAGTGCCATAACATGCATGTATTTTCAGCTTCAGCTACATTTGATAAAATATTTACATTGGAGGCAGTCAACTTAAACAAAGTCCCGATCCGAGATCCTTTAGCAACCACCATATTCCCTTTCACCAATCAGCAACCACCTTTTTTAAATGTCACATGCATTCCAAAATCATTGAACTTAGAGACATAAATTAGATTTCTAGCAAGTCCTGGAATATGTAAAACATCATTAAGGGTCTTAACCCTACCATCACTGAAACACAATTTTACCTCTCCTTTGCCAACAACCTTTGTTGTGTTGTTGTCTCCAAAGAAGACATCCCCTCCATCATATGCAATATACTTAGTGAACTACTCCTTCCTAGGAGTCATATGATAGGAGCAACCTGAATCAATAAGCCAAGAGTTATCAACAACAGTATTAGAAGAAATGACTAATGCCTCATTACTGTCATCTGTGGATTTCTCTGTAGAAGTATCAAATCCCTTTTTCTTACTCTTACAATCCTTTTTAATATGTCTAGGTTTTCCACAATTCCAACACTTTACCTTACTCTTACCAGGGGTTTTTGACTGTCCTTTAGACTTACCCTTTCCTTTCTTGTCTTCCTTAGATTCCTTCTCTTTAGGCCTACCTCTAACAAACAAAGCATCTTGGGAGCCAATTTTAGACTTCCTCCTCATCTCCTCTGATAGGAGATTTGGAATGATATTGTCCATCTTTGGCTTTACACCATTGCCACTAATTACAACAATTAGATTTTCCCAAGAATCTGGTAAGGAGAAAAGTAATAAAATGCATTTATGCTCATCTTCTAGCTTTACATCTATAAATGCTAACTGACTGAGAATCAAATTAAAAGAATTTAAATGTTGTGCTACATCATCACCATCTTTCATTTTCAATGAATACAACTGCCTTTTTAGATATAACTTATTTGTAAGACTTTTAGTTTGATAAATATCACCTATTCTCTTCCAAAATTTATATGCAGAATTTTCATCTAAAACATTTAAGAGAACAACATCAACAAGACATAATCTAATAGTTCCTCTTTCCTTTTTATCTAACTTAGCCCAATCCTCATTTGAAACAGTTGTAGGTGTCTTTGTTTGATTATTAACAGCTAACCACTGATCTCTTTCTTCAAGAAGATCTTCCATTTTTAATTCCCACATTTCATAGTTAGATCCATTGAACTTTTCAATATCTAAACGTGAATTCGTTGTAACAAAACTTATTTCCAAAATCTACAAATAATCAAAATTATAAAAGCTCCCACTAAGCCAATAAATCCTTCAATCTTTAAGAGAAAGGTGTCCCAATACTCTACCCAACCTCAGCTCCCAATAAAGTCCTCATTGATAGGTTGATTGAAAAACATCTATAACTTTCAAATTGTATCGCATTTTTTGTATTTGAAAAATGTACCACTTTCTATGCTTCGCATACTACAGGATTAAAAAAGAAAAAAATGAATTTCATGAATTTTTGACCAAGTTAAGGTGGTTAGACAGACGAGCTTTTATATTTTTTAAAAGTTGTAATACAAAAATCATAATTAATTATTTAATTGGAAAAAAATTATAAAAAAATATGCATCACATCGACACATGAGTCCTCTACTTATATCTAAAATCTTATAAAAAATAATTATCATTTTATTGTGGTTAGGGTGGTCAGACAGACACCTACTTCTTATTTTTACCTTGAAATTTAAATACTACTGCATTGAAATTTCAAATTTTCACCAAATACATTTTTTTTTTTAAAATAAAGGTCTAGTAGTTTAGAAACTACATTCAATTTTCTACAGATTCTATTTTTAATTTTTTTTGAAATAATATAGATAACTTATTCAAATTTTTACGTCAAGTTGTCTAACTCTGATTTTTTGTCTTTTTATTGCCACTTAAGGGCCTATTTTTTCCATGATGATCCTGCACACACCCTAACCACTGATCTCTTTCTTCAAGATCTTCCATTTTTAATTTCCACATTTCATAGTTAGATCCATTGAAGTTTTCAATATCTAAAAATGAATTCATTGTAACAAAACTTATTTCCAAAATCTGCAAATAATCAAAATTATAAAAGCTCCCACTAAGCCAATAAATCATTCAATCTTTAAGAGAAGGGTGTCCCAATACTCTATCCAACCTCAGCTCCGATACCACATGTTGAAAATTGAGGTGTTTTAGTAGCTTAATACCTTGTAAAACTTTAATATTGCTGATCTAAATATGTATTTCCTTTGTTACATATTCTTTGTGGGTGATTATCTGATTAATCCTTTTTACTGATTATAGAATATACACAGAAGTTGATAGAAGAAGTAGACAGGATATTAGAAAGATTGCACAAGCATGTAACATGGAGAAAACTCTTTAAGGTAAAAAACTCCACCAAGAAATGATCTATTATTCCAATCTTGAAGTAGATTACAATAGCTTCAATTCTTGCTTGAGAATGCCTCTTTTTCCTTCACCAAACTTCTTCACAACTTGCAAATAAAACTTACAAACTTTCTCTACAACTTGCTTGAGATATATAGACTTTCTCCAACATTGTAAACTCCAAATGAGTTACACAAACAATGCTCAAGCTCTAACCCTTAAAGGTATGCCTATTTCATGCAAGTGGAGATGCACTGTGAAAACCAATGTCAAACCATCTGTCTCTTCCATTTGGGCGTACCAAACTGAAGGCACAACTAAGTATTCATCTTGTAAATATCTTGGGGCTTTATCCTCAAATTTGGCACCCAAAAGAGGGCCCCACTTAACTAGGCAATCAATAATATCTCTGCATGCAAAGGAGTTAATTCCAAGAAGCCAACTTGGGCACCCAAAGTGGGTCCAAGATATTTCTTGTTAATTGAAACATTTTTCAACACCATTCATGCAAGAATGGCCATGTCCTATTAACTAAAGGTAGTTCCTGTTATCTGTCATGCAACTCAAGTTATTAGGCATGCATTCTAAGTTAACTGAAGTCAACTAACATGCAACTAAAACTAATTGAAGATAACTGAACTGAATTGAACTGAACTGAACTTCAAATGAACTGAACTGAACTGAACTGAACTTCAACTGAACTTCAACTGAACTGAACTGAACTTCAAACCCTATTTTGTAGGTACTCAACATGCATAAAACAAAATCCCTATTTTGTAGGAACCTAGGATGCATTCTTGAAGTAAACTCAATTTACCACTTAGTTAACTAAACTCAAGGTGAGTGTCACCTCCCATGTGTGAGCCCATGTGCTCCTATTTTGTAGGATCCCATCCCAAGGCGTCCCCACATGTTCCTAACATTTAGAATAACATACAAATGTCAATTAACATGATTATTTCATCAATTATTAATTCCTTCTTAATCCTAGTGTTGATAAACACATTTCAGGAACTTAGGATATACATGAAATAACTAATGTTTTAGGATTTGCAATTAAATGGCATCCTATTTCCAACAGATGTTGCAACTCACCAAACTCTAGCAATGAAGTGCTACAAACATGTATGAGATGGCTCCAATGGATGTAGATCTTGACTCTTGCTTGAATAGGATGGATCTTGAATGAAATGCTAGCTTGAATCATGAAACCCTACATCACAATTGTTAGCTCCAAAACAAACATGATGCATGACAATTTCAAGAAAAAGTGGTGTTTACTTATTTTCATGTATATCTTCTCTTATTTATTGGATGATTGATATGAAGGTTTCACAATGAGTTTTGTAGGTATTGTTATACTACGAAAATTTCCCTAAGTATTTTTTACATATGCAAACATGAACTTGATGTATAGATTTGGCCCTTAATGCAAAAATATTATTTTGGATAACTTTGTTTTCTAAAACTTATTCACATTGATTTCTCGTATATAATTTTTTATAAGGATAGGCAATGTTTAGAAACACCTTTGAGAATATATTGAACTGCAAGTTTCATATTCTCCATAGTCAAGCACCTGGATAGATTTCTTTAATGATGATGAACCAACATCGAAAAACCTTGATCAAATGTTTAATATGCTCTCAAAAATATAATGAAACACTAAATTATATTCCTTTTATCAACTTATAATCAAAATCATAAATGTGCTCTTTTATTATTTTGTATGATCCTTTAGAATTGTGGTTTGTCTTTAATTTCAACACTTGAGGATACAATTTGAATTAAGCTATAGTGTAGTTAGTTCACAATGGTTAAAATAGGAGAGAAATATGGGGCCAAATTAAAAATAAATAAATTTTAATATTTAGAGTTGGAATCTAAAATTTTAGAAGTAACCTAGATCAAGTTTACTTTAGTAGATCTGAGCTAAGCTAATGAATGGTTGGATGTAGAGAGTGGATTTGTATCTCAAGAATGAGTAGTGATAGGGACAACCTACAATAAAGTTATTTACAAGTTACATCAATGCAAAATATGCCATCTTGCATATTAGTCCATGTATTTAAAGACAACCTAGTTATCATGAGCCCCAAACATAAAAGAAAGGGACATGAATGTACAATTTTGACCATTAAAAACATTAGATACTTAATAACTACTAAAAAAATCTTGCACTTTCTTTTAATAAGAAATCACTTATATAGTTTTTGAGTCAACCTATTGACCCATATTTCATGAGCTAATAAACCATTACTCTTAAAATACAATCAATAAGTTTGACTCAATTGAATTCTTACCAAACAATAAGGCATAATTTAATACACTACAAAGAAAACGCTCCCCACTTAACTATTAAAAACTCTTCAACTTTTTTTATTTTGAAATGTTAATTTGAATGATCTAGTCTTGAGAATGAAAGCCACGATAGCCCCTTCAAATTAAACCATGCCAAATCCTAAAAATGCTTGGAAGTTGATCATGGAAGTCAATCGAGCATCATTCTTAAGGTAAATTTTCATCGCGAATATTTCTCCTGGTTATAATTTAGTTGAAGGCAACCGTACGAGTCAACGAAACATCATTGTTTGCTTCTACTAATGGTTTGATATTTCAATGCGTTTTAGCTGTCAAATTTTATATAATAATACGGATTAGTCTAAGAGCTAAAATTGGACCAATGACTGAGTGAAGATGAATGACTGTGTTGTTTGAAAGTAAGAAAGTGGTCTTCACCGTGCTAAAGTGGAATGTCTAACATGGCGATACGTCAAAACAAAATTCGTTTGTTATTACGAGTGAAGCTTCGTTGCTGTCTCCTTGAATGGACCTCTGATGCAGGTAAGCCATTAGATCTCACATGCTTCGTGATAATAATTGAGCCCTTGATAAAGCTGGAAAACGATTCTCAAAACCGAAATGTACGTATCTATAAAATAATGGCTGTCTTTTAACTCATGAAAACGATTCCACCGTCAAGAATCTCAAATGCTTTTTTCTTTTTACCCACGCAACATCCGGAGCTTTATCTGAGAACGTTTGAATTACCGGTGTGGTGTCAATTACAGCCACAGAAATCAATGCGTAGCTAAACTTAGTTGTAAGCAATTCGGTAACAGAAGTCGACGGGACAAGCGATTAAATGAAAGAAAAGGTTCTCATACCAAAAAGAAAAGGTCGGACTGGGGAAAGGAATATTTACAAGGACCCCGCACCTACCATAATCAGACAACCCCTCTAAATTTCTCTTTATATTACAGATCATAGAGGAGACTGGCTGCTCAGTTTTTTTATGCTGCAGAATGAGGCCTAGCACTCCCACAGCCTACGGGCGGCTGCAGAGACCGTCTGAGACCAAGAAATGGGGCAAAAAGAAAATTATCGGGGTCGTCGTAACGACCGCACTGGTTCTGTCTATCATACTCGTGGCTGTGTCTGCGGGCATTGTGATTGCCCGTAAGAACCATTCTAAGAATGACGGCGGGTGGAATTCGGGGTCGAGGGTCATCAATTTGGCGTGCAGCAAAACGTTATATCCGGCCCTTTGTGTTTCGACCTTGATCTCGTACCCAGGCGTGGGAGAATCAAATCGCAAGGATTTTGCTCATATGACAGTCAACGTGACTATGCATGGTGTCAAAGAGGCCTATAACATGGCTCTCAATGTAGCCCCCGTGGGTTTGAGCGCTACCGAACGCTTCGCCTTGGAAGATTGTCTGGAGCTTCTAGAAGATTCCATGGATCACCTCAGCGCTTCGTTGAACAAGATGGCGGGCATTAATGCCAAATCCCGGAAGCACCACATTGCAGATGTGCAGACTTGGCTTAGCGCCGCTCTGACAAACCAGGAGACTTGCCTCGAGGGCTTCGAAGGGTCCAGCAGTAACGTCAAAGCTCAGATCGAGGAAAGATCTAGGAGTTTGTCTCAATTGGTGAGCAATTCTCTGGCCTTGCTAAAAGTTTCCTTTCCGGAAAGTGGGCCGGACACTAATGATTTTCGGATCCCGTCTCCTCCTGGTCATAACCGGCGCCGTCTTTTGCAAGATAACAAGGAGTTCTATGAACAATATGGTTTTCACGACCATGAAGAGGAGTTCCCAGCGTGGTTGTCAGAGGGAGATCGGAGGCTTTTGCTGGCGCCTGATGCTGCTATTGCAGGTGCCAATGTCGTTGTAGCAAAGGATGGAAGTGGGCAGTACAACACAATTGCTGATGCTGTGAAGGACGCGCCGTCCAAGAGCAACAACCGGTACATTATCTATATCAAAGCGGGGATCTACAACGAAAATGTGAATATTTCCAAGAAGAAGACGAATATCATGATCGTTGGGGATGGGATGGGCAAGACCATTCTTGTGTCATCCAGAAGCGTGCAGGGGGGCTTTACTACATTCCGTTCTGCAACTTTCGGTACTGACTTTTATGGCCTTTTGATTAAATTTTTATTTCAAATAGAAAATGCTACTTTCCGTTCCTTTAACAGATTGTTTGTGCTTTACCAAATTTCCCTTAAAACAGTGTCTGCACGGAGCTTTGGCTCACGTGATGAGAGTTTTGGACTCAGGGAGTTCATACCTTTACGTCTAATGATGAGCAAGTAGTAAACCGTTTTACCTAACAGATCAATGTAAGGTTTAGATGAATTCCCCACAGCTTGGAGTGCATGGCTACCGTCCCAAACAAGGGTTATCTGTGCCTGTTTAGCCAGTTCTTTTATATAATTAGGTGGGCTGTTAGAAAGTAAAAATTTTAAAGTGCTTAAATTTTTTAAAGTTAGGACGGATTGATTTGCTTGACTTATCCATACATATAGATTCCTGCAAATTTTGTAGGCCAGAGTAAACAAATTTAATAGCATTTTAAACATAAAAGATATGCTTAAAATAATAATAAAGTAATTGTGTTACTATTTTTAAATTATATATTTAAATAATTAATAGCTATTGTTTATTTATTACATATAAGACAATTATAACGTCACAAAAAGTTTTATAGATATTAATTTTTATTTATAAAAAAATATATAAAATTAATAATTTTATTCATAAGAAAATATATTAATTTAATCATTTTAATTTTTAATGGAAATTTTGTAGTTTTTATTATTGAAATTTTTTTATTGATTACATTTATTTATTATGATGTTTATTAGATTTGTAATTTTTGAAACATATTTATGAGAGGTGCCAAAGATTTAGTAGTATTCATGATATCCAGTGATGTTTACGATGAAACATCATGAGATTTTAAAGATTATCCATCTTATTCTAATCAATATTGAAACATAACTATTGCCAATATTGAAGTACACTTAACCATAATAACCCTCTTAAATGCATTTATAAAGTAGTCCAAACTCTTCTGCAAATTTCTGACCAATTGAAACGTACAAGATATTGTGAAGCAATTATAAACTTGAATAATTTAAGACACTGATTTCAAACTTTATACTTTTATTAATAATGGGTATCTACAGCTGTTAGCAGATAATCCAGAACATGAACGCCAAATTCAACCGATTTAAAGCCATTGCTTGTGCAATTTTTGTCCTTCTTATCTCTAACCCATAAAATATCTATAGATATTCGTCTGTCCTCCACAATCAAAAGTCAATAATTAAAAGAATGGTTGGTGAATGCAGCGGCATCTGGCAAAGGATTTATTGCACGGGATATAACTTTCACCAACAATGCGGGCCCGGAGAAGCATCAGGCCGTAGCTCTCCGCGTCGGAGCGGACTATTCGGCAATTTTCCGCTGCAACTTCATCGGTTACCAGGACACCCTGTATGTCCACTCCCTGCGCCAATTTTACAGAGAATGTGACATTTACGGCACTGTGGACTTCATCTGTGGCAATGCAGCAGTAGTTATACAGAACTGCAATATCTTTGCCAGAAGACCGATGGACAGGCAGAAGAACACCATTACTGCGCAGAACAGGAAAGATCCCAACCAGAACACCGGCATCTCAATTCACAACTGTAAAGTTGTAGCAGGCAAAGATCTGATTCCGGTGAAGAGTTCTTTCCCGACTTACCTTGGGAGGCCCTGGAAAATGTACTCGCGAGTAGTCTACATGCAAACGTTCTTAGACGATCTAATCAGTCCTGAAGGCTGGCTGGAGTGGTCGGGAAATTTCGCCCTGAAAACCTTGTATTATGGTGAGTACAGAAACACCGGACCCGGCTCAAATCTGGCCGGGCGGGTGAAATGGAGCGGTTACAATGTTATCAAAACGGCAGATGAGGCAAGTCAGTTTACAGTGGGTGCCCTAATTTCTGGCAATTCTTGGTTGCCTTCCACCGGAATCTCCTTCACTGCCGGTTTGGTCGGTATCTCGTGATGGAGCAGTGACGGAACGGAAAGGCGTACCGTAATATTCTTGTATTTACTGGTACGGACGGCGACGAATTCAACCGTCGCCTACGTATATTCGTTTTGGTTGTACTTGTACCGAAGGCTTAAATTGAAATTTTGTAAATCAACTTTTTGTAAAGCCAATATAAATGCAACGCTATTTATAATAATAATAATAAGCATTACTTTTTCACGGAAATAAATGGCCGGAATTGGTGTGAGAAGTTTATAAGCATCACGTCATCGTCAATGTTAAACAATAAATAAATAATATTAATGTTCATGTTAAGGTCAATTTTGTTCACGGCATTTAAACGTACAAAAGAAAAATGAGTATTGAAAGGGAAGTATATAAAAACAAATTATATGTTTTTAAGCTTTAAAGTCTTGTCATGAAGTCATTTTTTACTTCATCTTAAAAATATACATGTGAATGAAAGAAACAAATTTTCAAGTATATAGTATTGTAGAAGTAAAGTCTTTGATGGTAAAGATCAATTATCTATCTAAATGAGTCTAAGCATCTCTAG
This sequence comes from Sequoiadendron giganteum, assembly GCA_007115665.2. Classification (NCBI taxonomy): domain Eukaryota; kingdom Viridiplantae; phylum Streptophyta; class Pinopsida; order Cupressales; family Cupressaceae; genus Sequoiadendron; species Sequoiadendron giganteum. The sequence goes on along the minus strand of CM021102.1, from coordinate 398,636,121 downwards.
TCCATATAAGTCTTGAAGGTTTGGAGGAGAGAATTAAATGCTAGTATCTAAAGAGAAAAAAGAATCACCCCATAATTTCATATTTTAGGGATACATTTAAAAACAAATTGATCTTTGGTTTCTATCTTTGTTGAACAAATCTGACAAGTACAATGCTCATGGGGAATATGGTGATTGGTATCTATGTGAATTTTGAGGTGCAAACAAACTCTAAATTTTACCAAATGAACCCTCAAACTACAAGACAATTAAATATTAGTGTAACCTAAAGATTGGATGATCACATCCTCAAAGTAAAGATATGTATTGTCGTATTGTTGAAGCTTCAAGGAAAAGGTTTCTATTGGCTCTAACCATTTGAGCTATAGATAGATTTTATAGATCTCATCTTTGATATCCATATTTATGTCCCTTGTTGAAAGATTTGATGCATCAATTAGAACTTTGTATAGGAAACATGTCTATGTCAATGCATATAAGGCCTAGCAAAGTAGAATCCCTGGCATACCATCCAAAGTAGATCCCACCTTGTCCTATTATCATTATCTAAAGAAATGAACCAATATATTGTCCATTTGACTAAGCATGTGTGTCATAGTCACCAATTGAAATATCACCATAGTAATGCATGGGCAATTTAACAAATTTAGTGAGAACAATGTCTTAAGAATCAATATTTAAGCATAAAGATGCTTGCATAACAATGAAGTAAGCACTCTTTCAATTCAATTTCATCTAATTTTCCTACGATAAGGATCCCAAGTTTGAATCCCATCAATAGAGTAGGTGTTTAGCAAATGAGTAAAAGAGAGAAATCTTCCTATGGATATATTGAAACTAGAGCTAGAAGCGTTATTTATTAAGTGCAATGAGGGAAACATGTACCCTTTGTTCAATCTTGACTTCATAGTTGATGACAAACTAAAGTGTAACCTAGATGAAAGACCCATAGATATACATATATAAAGATATCATCTCAACCATTTGATGATTAACCATAAAGAAATTTTTTCCCAAGGCATGATTTGAAATGTTAAAAATAGCACATTTTTTGTTTCTCAAGATTTAACTAAACACCATGTGTCAAAAAAGATGTTAAGATACATGTAGTTTAATCTATAGACCTTCCTATAAGTGGAACATTAAAATGATGTTATCAATAAATAGAAGAATAATACACAAAATAAGCAACCATCTGATGGAACTTCAAAAAA
>CM021102.1:398537216-398625315 GCA_007115665.2 Sequoiadendron giganteum | reverse complement strand
GACAGAACAAGGAAATCTATCTATTAAAAATCTTGTGTAGTTCAGTAATCTGGTTTGCGAAACCAAAGATTATGGATTCTTGCTATGCCCACAGTGGGCATACATTCCTAGTCGGAGCCACTGATTGAACTTCAAAAAATTAAAGCTGGGGTTAGAGGGTTTCTAAGTTACTCATGGTAACCTTCACTATGGATCGGTCAAAACCCTCTTGTTATGTTTTAGCGGTGACCTGTTGCCATGGTGAATCAGTCACTTAAATGATGTTTTATCCCTCTCGGGTCATGCTTTACCGGCCTTATTTCACCTGATTTGCCGGTCTTTTTGGTGTAATGGCCTATGTTTTACACCGCCAAAAATTTCAATGCGGGCCCCACTTGAATGTTCTATCTGAGGGCTGAGGAGCCGTCCGATCACAGAATTAGATCTTGACCGCTTCTCGCAAACCTCGTAAGTTTGTTTGCTGGCGTCATCAAAGTAGTGCGAGGTTCATGAGATGTGGCCACATGGCATGAATGTATGAATGGGTTTTCTTCCCGAGGTATTGGATATGACAGGGGGCCATCTTTTCACTGGTAATAGCCATTAATAGTGGGGTAATTATGATCTCTCGCACACCTCGCACGAGCAGAGTAAACATCCGAGAGAGTGTTGTGAGGTCTGCAATGGAGTGGCATGTGGCTTTTCTTTTCGTGCTAGTGGAATTATATGGGTCCCACTGTGCGGTTCGGGTCTATTTTTCTACAGGTTTTGATTGGATTTGTTTTTTGAAGGCGTCGACATGGATCGTCAACATCCATTGACTTGATCTCAACCCTCCGTTTGTTAAAGTGCTTCCCGAATCAGTGGTTCATTTATAGGGAATAGATGTGTGAGTTGCCCGTGTGGCATGTATTGCTTGGCTGTTGCTCGTGTCATTAATGATACGGGTTTCTCCTCTCCAGAGGATCTCCACCTGATTTCCTCTTGCGTGCGAATAGTGCCATCCTGCTAAGGGTATTCATAGTTATCTAGATTATTAACTGTGCAAGTGCTTGAATCGCCTTCAAGTAATTATACCCTACGTACTGGCTTGCTCTATAAATGCTAACTGAGTTTTATGCGATCAACATTGCTTTCTCTTGTGTCTACGTGCAGTAAGGTTCTTATTCTATTTGTGGTTGCGCTCTGTTTCTATCATGAATAAATCAGTTAAGCGAAGGAGTGTGAGGCTGGCTTCCCCAGTCATGAAGAAATTTGATTCTTCCGTGGTTCACAAAGCTATTATTGGGAACACCGGGAAGAGGCCAGTACATTGTTCATCCCCGATAATCATCTCGGATTCTGATGAATCTGAGATTGATTCTGATTATCGATACTACTTGGCTTCCCTGGCTGACCTTATGGGAGTGGATGAGGAGGTTCTGGCAATTGAGCCAGTATCTGCATTAGCACCAGGTCCAATTGTTTGGGAATGTGCTAGCAAGGTTGGTAAAGAGGAGGTGGTGCCATCGCTGTCGCAGGCTCGAACTTGGAGCGGTTGCTTGTACCAGGGCCGTGTTGCTTCTTGATGATTGCTGGCGGTGGGTCCGTTGGACGTGTCTTCTCTTGTAGTAGATGTGGACGTGCGCGTGCTTTGCACAAAATTTTGTTTTTCGACTGGTTATTTCATAACTGTTTTTGATTCCTTTGTTCATGAACGGTATCATTATGACAAGGAATGTAAATTTGAATTTCATTTTGGTGTTGAAATTCAATTTGGTGTCACAATGTGGCCTAATGCTTGTTGCTCTCTTGTTATATAAACAAGATTTCACGGCTCATTGTGAAGGGTCAGAAAAATTTTGTAGTCCGAAGCCTGGAAGTTATACAATCCTTTTTATAGTTAAAATTTTATGAACATTTTGTTTCAGGAAGTCATCCTGGGGTTAGGTTTATATACAGATTAGTGTGATACACTTTTTTAAATTACTGATATCGAAAGAAATCTATAAAATTAAGATGGTTTACTCTCCTGGGTGTGTGCCATGGATTATGAATAGCTTTATCAATGGTTTATCTGTTCAGTTTCAATAGTTAATTGAAAATGTAATTAGTTTTCTTGCTTTAACTCAAAGAGTTAATCAAATGCTTGAAGAATCAGTTACATGTTCATGGTTGTATATGCCCAGGATACTTGAAGAAGTATTATCTTAATATGCTAAAATATCTCATGGTAGTAATGCTGCATGAGATAGGTTCATCGTATCAGGATTTTGTTATGTATGACTCTGTAGCCTAATGGATGAAACACTGGATAATGTTTGTGTCATTTTATTAGTTCAAGACTGTAAGTTCTAAGCAGGGATATCCAAATACTGAACATAAAACACTTGAATACAACCTTGTCCTCCTCAAGGAGGTATTGTAACAAATAAATGGGTCAGTTCAGTTGCTCTTTGGTATTGCTAGTCATTCTCTGGTCTGCCAAAACTGTGAGATGATCACTATCCCTTTGAGTGTGTAGGAATTGTAATTTGTACACAGGAAGTGTTCTTACCAATCATGAGACATTCATGTGAACACGTTTAGGTTTACCCGCCTTGGTCCTACAGAGCCAAAAGTGCAGGAGAAGTCAGTCCTTTACTGACTCTCGTTAGTTGGCCATTAGTGGTTGTAGTTTTCCTTAATAGGGGTTTGCTACCTCTTAGATACCTGCAACCTCTACATGGATTGTATTTTAAACACCAACACCATCTATGCTCAAATTTAAATTTAAATTATTTATTCAAGCTCATCTACATATAGACTAGAAATAGTATGAGAGAGTAAACAACATTGCTTAATCCAATTATGCATCAAACCTCTAAAAGGAAGCAAGATACATAGAAATGCCTCTTATACTAAAATTATAAGGAGAGTGTCATGAGAATTCTAAAATTTTACAAACATAATATAAACAATATACCATAACACAAGTGTATGTGGGGAAAACCCTTTCAGAAAAAAAATCCCAAAGTGTATTATTCAATAAATAATATAGGTATAATACATTTAAAGAGAAATCCTTTACAAGAGTATCACCAATCTAAGAGATCTAGATGAATTTTGATAGCTTAACAATATCTACAAAACTCTGCACACAACTTCCATCTCAAGAACCTAATATATAGAAGATATAATAAATAAAATCATCACATGGTAATTAGAAAATAATGTGCTAATACCACCCAAAAAATTTCCCCCAAATTTTGTTGGAAGCGTGTGTTGTCATTGATGTCAACAGAGTGTTGTTGCATTGATGTCAACCCTTGAGGAAGTAAGTGTGTTGGTTGCATCACATGTTGTCATTAGTATTGTCACTGGTGTCAACCTCTAATGTAGCAATGACGAGTAAGTGCTTGTGGATATCAACCTCTTGTGTGGTTGAGATGTTGAGAAGGTGTTGCAAATGTTGAGATGATGTTTGTGGTGCTTGCTTTATCATGTGCTTTTGAAAAAAATTGAATAAAAAAGAGTTTAGTGTGGCTGAGTGGTGTTCTAGTTTGTGCTTCATATTTCTTTTGTATTGAAATATTCTTGTGTGGTTCTGATATGTTGATAGAAGGTGTTCAAAGATGTTATATCCAGATTTTCCTATTTTGGATCGTTCGACAGAAGAAGTTGTGTTCGCTAGTATGTGAACTATGAAGCAATGATGTCTGGGATAAATGGAATTACTTCACATTTCTTTGCATTGTGATTTTTTGTCTTTGCAGATCTAGAAATGTGTTTACAATGTTTGTATGTATCTTCCTTTAGATTTGTTTGAGTTTTGGTGCTTTGTAAGGTTGGATTCATAAGTTGTAGTGTGTGGAAGGCTAACTAGGTGTACATAATGATTATATTCTTCAGTTATATGAAGTTGTGAAAGTATTGATGGATTTTAGGGTATTGATGGAATATTCCAAATTGTTGTTAAGTTTTGTGTGTAGTTCGTGAGTCATCTTTGGATTTGTTGAAGCATGTACTTGAATGATTATGGGTGTTAACACAAGTTTTACTAACCTAGTGTGTTAGCACAAATTGTGAGTATGCTTTGTTGTTTGTGGAAGCATGGTGTGGCATGCTAGTACATATTTGGGTCTAAGTTAAGTTGTGGCATGGTCTGCATTCACTTGTTTCCACAATGGAAGTGTTTGGCGCCGACCTATTTTGTATTTGCATGTTTGAGGTGCATAACCAACCTTGGAGATTGTTTTCAAGGTTGTGAATGATATATATATGTGATGAGTTGATGGAGGAGTTGTGTGTTGGTTGTGAGTGATGTGAAATGTGTTGAGGTGTGAAAATTGATTAAGTGCAGTGTGAGCTTTAACGATTAAGACTACTATCTAAGTAGTGAGCAAAAGGTGTCTACATTCTTTAGAATACTTGAGGTTACTGAAGGCAGTGAGCTGAAGGTGGTGGATGGTCTAGAGGTGTATTGATGGATCTTTTTTGTGGCTCTGAGATGGATTTCTCATTGTAACAATATCCTTTATTCTTCTTTCTAATTCAACAGTGATCCCTTCTTTCTTTTGGGTAGTGTGCCCTTCGGTAGTGAGCCTATTGTATTCAGTGTTGAAATTACTTTATATTGTGAGCTAATCCTCATAGTGGTTTTTATCTTTTTGGTTTTTCCACATAAATCTGGTGTTATGTTATTCATGGTGTTTGATGTGGTGTTGTTTCATTTATTTACTTTCATGCTAAATATAATTAAGGGTGTAAAGACTAATAAGGCTTTGAATGATAATGAGGATTTTGATGTTTTAATGTACAACTAATTCACCCCCCTCTCAATTATCTTGTGTATTAAACATTTGGTATCAGAGCAAGGTTCCTTAGAAGAAAGCTTAACCACTGAAGGTAGATCTGGATGGTGCACAAGAAAGTGGCTCATATGTTTGATGGATTAGACTATGCATTTTGGAAAGCCAAGATGAAAGGTTTCCTTGTATCCTTAGGGTTTGGAGTTTGGAAGTCAAATAAAGATGGATATACCATGCCTAAAAATGGTTTGATAACTGATGATGAAATAAAGACTTATGAGAACAATGACAAAGAAATATATGCTCTCTTTCAAGTGGTCTTGCCAATTCAGAACTTGTGAAAGTTATGAGCTACAAATCTGCTTTAGAAATCTAGAAGAAGCTAGAAAGTATCTATGAAGGAAATGATAAGGTCTGAAAGCAAGAAAATATGCAGAATTTCAAGACTAAATTTGAAACCCTAAAGATGTCAGAATTTGATGAAGATATTACAAGCTACATGCATAGTGGATAGGGTTGTCAATTCTATCAGAGGCCTTGGTGGGAAACTAGAATAAGATGAGGTGGTAAAGAAGGTATTAAGAACTCTTCCTAAATATTATAGCTATAAATTTTCTGCTATTGAAGAAGCTTAGAATGTATATCATTATTCTAGAGATTAGCTATTTGACTAGTGCTTTAACTAATTTTGAATCGAGACAATTTGGTCTGAGTTATTCAAGAAAAGAGACTGATTTCAAAGTTGGCAAAAAATAGAAGAATGAGGAATCATATTTGGATGAGTTTGATGAGATAGAAGAAAATTTTGTGAGGAGATTGAAAAAGGACATTGGAAAATATAGAGGTAAGTTACCTTTCAAATGTTTCAATTGTGGAAAGATGGGTCATTATTCCTCAAGCTGTCCTGTTGAAACTTCAAATGACAAATATAAGGAGAAAAAAGGTAAATCAATTAAGAGAAGTTATTATATTAAAGAAGATGGCAATATATTTGATGATGAATCTGATTACCTACATGATGAAAATGATGAATGCTTGTTCATGGCTCTAAATGTCAAAAATAAATTTGCTAACTCTAAGAGATGTATAAAGGAAATTTCTCTGGAAGCAAGTCATATATTAGAGGGACTAATTTTCATGCAAGAGAAGACAAAAACTACTAAATCATTGATAGTGGATGCTCAAATTATATGATAGATGATAAGAGAAAGTTTGCTAAACTTGAGAAGTTTGAAGGTGGTCTTGTCAAGTTTGGTGATGATACATTGCTAAGATATGTAGAAAAAGGTTCAATATCAAAGAATATTCAAGTGTATGACCTTTGGATTTGGTACATACAAACCTATGTGGACCTAAAAAAAAAAGTTTTCAAGGTGAAATGTATTTCATGTTATTGATTGATGATTACTCTAGAATGATTTGGGTAACTTTTCTCAAAGAAAAATTAGAAGCTCTAGATAATTTTAAGGCATTTAAAGCTATGGTTGAGAATGAAATGGATATGAAAAATTATTTAAGATCTGAAAAAAGTGGAGAGTTCACCTCCAACGAGTTTAATAGCTTTTGTGATGATCATGGAATACAAAGACATTTGTCAACTCATAGGACTTCTCAACATAATAGAGTAATGGAAAGGAAGAAGACTATTTAGGAAGCAACAAGGACAGTGATGAGAGAAGAAAATCTACTGGATGTCTACTAGAGAGAAGAAATTCATACTACAATTTACATACTTAAAAAAGCACAAGAAAGGACTAACAACTCAAAGACTCCCTATGAGTTATGGTATTGAAGAACTCCTATTGTAAAATATTTTAGATTATTTGGAAGAAAATGTATATCATAAGAGATGAAGAAAAATTGGGAAAGTTTGATTAAGATCTGATGAAGGAATCATGTCCTTGGATACTCTACAAAGAGAAAGGCTTACTGGTGAGACAACAAGAGGCTAAAAGGATTCGTGAAAGTACAAGTGTCAAAGTGGATGAATACTTGCATAAAATTTTAGTGTTGATAGAAGGATATGAATCAACCGAGTCCTCTTGCAAAGAAGAAGAGAAAGATGAAGGAAAGAAAAATGTGCATGTTGAAGAGGAAGAGGCTCTAGAAAGGATCCTTACGAATCCTAAGTATGTGTAGAAGAATCATTTTGAAGATCAGATCATTGGTGATAAACAAAGAGGTGTATTGACAATAAGAAAGGATACTATGTTAGAAGAACAAACAAATCTATATTTACTTTCCAAAGTTGAACCTAAAATAGTGATTGAGGTATGAAAAGATGAGTTTTGGATCAAGGCTATGGAAGAAGAATTAATGTAGATTTCAAGAAGAATCAAACTTGGGAACTTGTTCCAAGACCAATAAAAAATAATTTGATTGGAACTAAATGGGTATTTTAGACCAAATTGAAAGAGAATGGAGAAGTTGTTAGGACCAAGGCAAGACTTGTGTGTAAAGGCTACTCATGAGTAGAAGGAATAGAATTTGAGGAGATATTTTCTATGGTGGAAAGAATGGAGGCTATTAGGATGTTTTTGTCTTTTGCAGAATATAAGGATTTGAAAGTGTATCAGATGGATGGGTGATCCCACAATAGTGGTTTACAATTTTTGGCCAAATTGGACACTGCAATTATTATTTTTTACTAAATCTTCATATTCGGGCACCTATAGCGGCTAAACCGTGAGGAATTTGGAGATGATGCAAACTAGAGTCTCATCACATTTTGTTTTTAGATTCTAAAAATATTTTTTTCAATTTTTTTAGAATCAGATTGCACTTTTTTTTCCATCTCCCACGAAAATTGGTTTTTTTCAGAAAACAACATTTTTAAAAAGTGACGCTCACCATATACATCATAATTTTTTCTGTATGAATGATAAAATTATAATTTTTTTGAATTTAGATTTGTAACTATGATATCTAGCACTTGCATTTGGTCTCATAGTTTTTTATTAAATATTTTTTCCTTAATCAAGTTTCGAAGTCAAACCAATTGCAATTCAGACATAGGCGGACTATATACAACATAACTTTTTCTGTATGTATTGAAATTATTATTTTTTTTTTAATGGATCAAGGACATCAATACCCAGCCTCAACATATTTTTAAAAATTTTATTTTGATACTCTGCTATTTTTCCACATGTGCAAAACAGAGAGCTTGAATTTCGGTGAAAAACCTATGTTTAATAAAACTAAAAAAACACATACATAATAAAACCAAAACATATTAAAATTATATTTGTTGGATAGCTCGTTCTGAGGACTACTTGATTCTAGTTGGGTTTGTGAAGATTTCTCCATTTTCATCCTCGACCCGAGCTCCGAAGTGCCAATTTTTATATTTTTTTTGTGCCTGAGATGGGGAATGAGGGATAAGGGGGTTCGGTCGAACCCTAGTTCGAGCGAACCTCTTTGAAGGGGTTCACTCGAACCCCTTTGCTATGCATTGCATTGGATTTTTTGGTGGCAAAGATGCAAAGGGGTTCACTCGAACTAGACTTTTTGGTTTGGTCGAACCAATAGGTTCGTATGAACCCCTAAAATCACTTTTTTTTCTTTGGGGTCATTTTTTGTGAGTTTTCCTTCCTAACTTGAATTGTAAACCACTATTGTGGCTTCACCCGGATGTGAATTTTGCATTCTTGACTGGTGAGTTGGAAGAAGAGTTATACATTGAAAAACTAGAATGCTTCTAGTTGTCAGATAATCCTAATATGGTCTATAGATTGAAGAAGGAATTATATGGACTCAAGAAAGCTCCCAAAGCTTGATATGCAAGAATGGATAGATACTTGTTACAACAAGGACTCAATAAAGGTACCACAAATAGTAATCTTTGTTGCAAGTATGAGTAGATTGGTGTTGTCATTTATGTCAAAAATCTTGTGTTGTCATTGGTGTAAACTATAAAAGGGGGAAGGATATTATTATTGGGTGAGATTATTGTGAGAATAGTTGATGTTATCCATGCTTTGATTAAAGTTACATTATGTTGTGATTAGTAAAGCTACTAGTATCAACATCTAGTGTTTTTTCTTCTATGGATAAGTTTCCATGTTGTAGGTTGTTCAGTAGTGCTGAGGAAGTGTTGAGGATGATGAGGTTGTGTCTCTAGTGCTCGGTTTCCAAGTGCTTTTGATAAAAATTGATAAAAATTGAAAATAGTATGTTGCAGTGTTATTTTGGGTTGCAGGATAGTATTCTGGTATTTTTTCGTATTTATTCTAGGTTGAATATATGTTCATGTGCTTCAGATATGTTGATCAAAGATTTTTAGAGGTGTTGTATCCAAAATTTGGTGTGTTGGATCGATGTATAGAAGGATTTGTGTTCACCAGTGTGTGAAAAGTGCATAGCAAAGGTGTCTAGGAGAAATGTATTTTGTCCATGTTTGTTTGTAGTTATGTTTCAAGTCTTACGGATATGAAGGAGTGTTGATACTATTGGTATCTTTCTCTAGTTGAAGTGGTTCAAGGTTTGGTACTTCAGAAGTTATTTTATTGAGTTATAGTGTATGGAAAAATTATATGGATATACTGGGTGTGTACATTCTTCAGGTGAAAGTTGTTGCAAAGAAGTTTTTTTGATTTCAAGGTGTTTATGGAATATTCTAGAGTGTGTTCAGGTGAAATTTATTGTTCATGAGTTATGGATAGATCAAAGGAAGCATGTACTTAAAATTTTCATGGTGTTTACACAAGTAACGATCGACCTTGGTGTTTACACTACTTGCGAAGGTGCTTAGTTGTTTTATGGAAGCATGGCATTGCATGTAAGGATGGATTTAGGTCCTAACTAAGAATTTTTGTTATTCACCTTTATTCCTTTCCACCATAGGAATTTTTTGGTGCCAACCTAATTTGAATTCACACGATTGAGGTGCATAGCCAACCTTGGAGAAAGTTTTCAAAGTTGAATATGGTATAAATAAGAGTTGAGTTGTTGATAGATTGGGTGATAGAAGAGATAGACATGCATGATGCGAATTGTAGAATTATAGAGTGAGAATTTGAGAAGTGCAGTGTGAGATTTTATGTGTTAGATTATTGTATGATATGAGCAAAAGGTGTCTACAGTTTTTCAATCAGGATTTCCTTTTCTGGGTAGTGAGCCCTTCGACATTGAGTCTTTGTAATCAATGTTGTTATTACTTATAATGTGAGCTAATCCTCACTGTGGTTTTTCCCATCTTGGGTTTTCCACTTAAATATAGCGTTCTCTTGTGTATGGTGTTGTTATGTTTCAATTTCTATTATTTGCATTCCATGATAAATCATCATAACAGATTTGGTTTATTGAATGAATGTGGATGTGAATATGTATATAAGGGTTTTGAAGTTTTAAGTTACAACTAATTCACCATCCCATTCAGTTGTCTTGTGCATTCAACAATTGGTATCAGAGAAAGGTTCCTTGGAAGAAAGTTTAACCACTTGAGGTAGATTTGAGATAGTGCACAAGAAGGAGATTCCCATGTTTGATGGCATAGACTATGCATTCTAGAAGACAAGGGTGGAAAGTTATCTATTTTATCTTGGATTTTGGTGCAGGAGCACCAAGTTGCTTTCAAGCCTCCATGAGGCCATTTGTAAATAGTTGGTCTATTTTATGTATTGGGTATTATAATAAGGTTTATCAAGCCATTTTATAGGTGTTTGAGTCTTAGGAAGTAATATTTGAAGTCATTTGTCAAATAATGTTTAAAGTTGTTATATATTGTAAAAATTGTAAAAGTTGCTCAAGAAAATTGTCAAGCAACTTGTCAAAAGTGTCATTAAAGTGTTTTGTCAACAAACTAACTAAAAGGTGGTTGAAAATAAAGTTATTGCATTTTTCCCAAAACTGCAAACCCTAGGCAGTGTTTAAACCTGCCCTCACCAAAATAGTCATATCTTCCACAAAACTCAATAAAATTCAATGAGAAAAAAATAATTGGAAACTAGAAACAGAGATCTTTCCATCCATATATGATAATCCATTATTTTAATCCATACTAGTCCGTACAAATCACAACTTCAACCTGAAAACAATGTAGAAATCATAAAATGCACACCAAACTTGAGGTTGCCATTCATCAAACTCCAAAATAATGTCTCCAACCCCTCCAACCTCTCCAATTCGAGTTTTGGAGGGTGTACTTATACATTTACAACCAAAACCAACTATTTTCAACCACCTTTTAGTTAGTTTGTTGACAAAACACTTTAATGACACTTTTGACAAGTTGCTTGACAATTTTCTTGAGCAACTTTTACAATTTTTACAATATATAACAACTTTAAACATTATTTGACAAATGACTTCAAATATTACTTCCTAAGACTCAAACACCTATAAAATGGCTTGATAAACCTTATTATAATACCCAATACATAAAATAGACCAACTATTTACAAATGGCCTCATGGAGGCTTGAAAGCAACTTGGTGCTCCTGCACCAATTCACCATGAAAAGTATTCAAATGCTGATCACAAACATTGTATACCTCCTTAAAATCTGCATCTTCGTGATACATGTCTTTCAATGCATCAACCCCCATGCTTTGGAGTTGAATCTCTTGCACCACAAGTGACCTTCTACTGAGAGCATCTGCCACCTTGTTTGCTTGGCCCTTCTTATGCTTTATTGTGAATGTATAGGCTTGTAAAGACTCCACCCACTTCATGTGCCTATGATTGAGTTTATCCTGTGCATTCAAGAAACTCAAAGCATGATTATCAGTATAGACAACAAATTCTTTAGGTAACAAGTAGTGCCTCCACTTTTTGAGGGCTTGGACCATAGCATACAATTCCAGATCATAGGAAGAATACTTCCTCTTTGCTTCATTCAGCCTTTCACTGAAAAATGCAACTGGTCTGCCTTCTTGGCTCAAGACAGCCCCTATTGCTTGGTTACTAGCATCACATTCAATTGTAAAGACCTTATCAAAATCAGGGAGCACAAGTATAGGTTGCTGTGCTACTCTCTTTTTCAGATATTCAAACCCTTTATCAGCCTCATTGGTCCAAGAAAACTTACCCTTGTTACCTCCTTTGATGGTGTCCAAGATGGGTGCACAAATTTGACTAAAGTTCTTGATGAACTTTCTATAAAAGCTTGCAAGTCCATGAAAGCTTCTCACATCTCCCATGGACTTGCAAGCTTTATAGAAAGTTCATCACTGATTTTGACATTTGGAAGGAAATACCAAATGATTATACTATTCATATAAATGGTTTGAGCACTGAAATTGAAATCAAGGCTATGAATGCAATGGTAAAGAAAGGTATGCTCTCTTATAGTCTAAAAATTCTGAATTAGTGAAAGTCATGGATCTGAAAATTGCTAAAGAAATCTAGACAAAGTTGGAAATCATTTATGAAGGAGATGATAAGGTTAAATAAGCTAAGATGCAGAATTTGAAGATCGCGTTTGAGAACCTGTGGATGTATGAAGATAAAAAAATTACAAGATACATGCAAGAGTAGACGAAGTGTTTGGTTCCATCAGAGGTCTTGGTGGGAAAGTCAAAGAATCAAAACTGGTAAAGAAAATTCTCAAAAATATTCCTAAAGATTATAGTCATAAATTTTATGCTATTGAGGAATTTGAAAATCTAGATTTATATAAGTTAGAGATAAGTTGTATGGCTCCCTAGCTGCAATTAAAATGAGAGAATTTGGTGCAAAATTTGAGACTAATTTTAAGGCTGGAAAATTAGAGAAGATTGAAGAATTGAATCAAGAGGATCTTGATGATGTGGAACTTGAATTTGTGAGAAGGATGAAAAAGGGTACTGGTAAGTATAAATGTAAGCTCTTTCAAAATTTTCAGTTGTGGAAAGATAGGTCACTATGATTCAAGATGTCCAAACGAGGTTGTGAAGGACAAAAACAAGGAGAATAGAGGTAAGATTATTAAGGAAAGCTATTATGTTAGAGAAGATGCAAGTATTTTTTATGATGAATCTGATTATGGAGACGATGATGGTGGTGAATTCTTATTTATGGCTTTAAAATAAAAAACCAATTCTGCTAACTCTGAAAGATCTATGAAGGAAATCCCTTTAGAGACAAGGGGACAAAACTAAAGGTATATATTATTTTATTTTCATGCTAGATAGGATAAAAACTATTGGATCACTAATAGTGGATTCTCTAACCATATGATTGGTGACAAGAGTAAGTTTTTTATACTTGAACAATATGATGGAGGACTTGTTATATTTGGTGATGATTCAAGTGTTAAAATATGTGGAATAGGTTCAATCAGTTTTGATGGAAATAATTTAATATTGATGATGTTTACTATGTTAAGGGCTTAAGGCATAACCTCTTAAGTGTTGTAAAAATGTATAGCAATGTGTCGGCCTACTAGAATGATTTTAATAACTAAGCCTTTACAACAGTGATTCAAAGATTGGACATCTAACTTGAATATCCATTTTAACCATCATGAAGGTACATTTAAATTGACAACCCAGGGACATGAACTTGAAATGGGTCAGCACAATATGTGCACTAGGAACTTCAAAGTAGTCATCTTCATTCTACAACTAAGAAAGATTCAATATTGAAAGTAAATTGTGTGGAAAGGAACAAATTAAATGTTGAACATCACTCAAAAATTAAAATAAGTTGAACATGCATGACAGGAATGAAAACGGGCCACAAGAGGATAGGTGGATGAAAATTCAAGGGAAGCCACTCTCGGCCCTTTGCTCTCCGAAGCTGAATGTACCTTTCAATCCTCTTTATTGTTGCATGATAGTTCTGGATGGAATGAGGTTCAGCCTGTTTCAGCTCATCAGTCAAAGTGTCCCATCTCTGTGATAGATATCCTTTCATGGTGTCCTCTTTTGTTGTTGTCTTTACCTCATATTTATTGTAAATTGCCTCAATCCAAGGCATAATTTTGTTGCCATAACTAGGCTTGAAAAGAATTTTGTTCCATTCTCTGTAAATATCCTTGGGTTTTATTGATTCTACTCTAATGGCCAAGGGGATATTGGATTCCCTTTTTCTATAAGCATTATATTTCTCTCCCCAGCTAATCTCATTTTGCACCCAATGCATGAATTCTCTTAGTTGGATATCTCCAACATACAACAGTGGGTTCCAATCTTGGTCTTGAGTTACAACAAAATTATGTAAATAAAATTCACATAGAAAATTCTTCGTTTCAGGGGATGCAATCCTATAAGAATTGAAAAGTTCAGTGGGAGTCTCAATTGAGGGATTTAAACCTGAGATATATCTTGATAGCTGAAAAGAGAGATATTTTTCCTTTAGGTGCAGAGCATAAACTCTTGGAGGGGTTCTACATTCTAAAATTTGTGGCATTAGGGTTGCAATGCTACCCACCCTCTCTTTTAGAGAGGCAATCTCCTCATTCTTATGTTCAATGATTTCATCCCTCTCTTGAATTTCCTTTTTCAATATTTTCTTTACATTTTTCCATTCCTCCTCTCACCTTTGTATCTCTTTCCATAAATTCAAAAAAATTGTATGCACTAAAAAATCAAGAGGATTATGAATTCCTACCAATATTTTTGTCATTGGTTGCACCCCATATAGTACTGTTTGCATAAATTTAGGTTGTCTTATGGGCTTAGGCTACAGAGGTAAAATTTCTTCTCCCACTTCTTGTTCCATGGCCTCTTGTTCTGGTTCTTGTAGTTGTTGCAGGAACTCTTGATCTAATTCTTGGTCTTGTTGTAGGAAAGGGATTCTACCTAACATCATAAGTTGCATCATAGAGTTAAATTCCTCGGCCTCTGCACCTACATACGACCATACAGTATTATCCTCAACATGGGATGGCTGAGCAGGAGGATAAAGAACAAAATTTTTGGTGTTCTTGCCATCAGAAATGGTCATGTCACCTGACCAAAATCCAATATAAGTGTCTGTTGTTGCTAACCATGGCCTTCCAAGGATGATAGGGTATCCACCTAGTGTATCTCTAGGAGAAAGAATCATGAAGTCGGTTGGATACTCCCAAGAATTTAGAATCACCATAAGGTCCTCCACCATGCCATCAGGCTTAACAATGGAACTATTAGCAAGTTGTAAGACAGTAGGAGTGGATCTCATACTTACAATGTTTAGTTTTTGTAGGATGACTTTAGTCATCATATTTATTGTTGCACCCAATTCAATCAAATAATTATTTATGTGTATCTCATTTATAATAACTTCAACCACAGGACTACCTAGATCATTGTACTTGGGGATAGTTACTTTTCTAAGCATGATTTCAACCAGTTGTTCCACTACATGAACTGTAGTTGGGTCTTTCTTTTTCCTACCTGGCTTCTTGAGGCATGCTTCTTTGATTTCTTTTCCATATATAAGAATATCTTTTATGGCCTGGAATAAGGGTATTTGGACACATATGATTCGGCCGGTCTAGAATGTCAACAGTGGTTTCCTCCATGTCTTCCTTTTGCTTGGAAACTTCCAATCTATGGGGGAATGGTGGTTCGTATGTCGTCTGCTTGGCTAGAACTGGTTCAAGACTTTTAGGTGCACTAGGCTGAATGGGAACATCCAAAGGTTCTTCTTCTTCCACAGGAAGTTCAGTGATGATGGGTGTGGAAGGAGTTGGAAAATTAGTTCCTGAATGCAAATGTATGCTACTTAAACTCACAACATATGCAGGAAATTGATCTGGATCAGTGGAGTATACAAACTATTTTTGTGGTTTATTATTTGGGTTAGGTGTGGGATGAGCTGGTAACTAAGTGGGTTTAGGTACAATTGGGCTGGGATTAGCAGGGGGAGGCATGATAGTAGGTTGTTGGGGTTGAGAAGGTGGTTGCATGTAACTGGTTGTCTGGTTTGGCCATTGTTGTCCACCTCTCCATTGGGATGTTTGTTGCCAATTTTCTTGGAGGTGGCTGCCAAGGTCCTTGAAACTGCTACCAATTCCCCTGAGGTTGTTGCCACTGAGGTGAATAATTTTGATAATTGGGCCAAGCATTTGGAGGGTTACCCCAAGACTGTGGTGGATATCCTTCATATTTGGATGGACATGGGGGCTTCTACTAGTTAATAGATGAATTTGGATACATTTTCTTGATTATGAGTGTGGTTTCTAATGTCTTTTTATTATTTTCTCTCAACACTGTATTACATCATAATTTTCTAGAAGACCTAGCATTATTGAATTAAAATATGGCCCAACAAAAGATAGTGGATCTGGTGGCATACCTTGTCTTGGATCACATGGCCTTTTATGTGCAACAAAGTAGACTTGATCTTCCTCAGTCTGAATTGGTTTGAACTCAGGTGGAATCTACTTGTTGTCAATGTTAGCTACCATCTTGCATCTGCTTTCCTTCTTATGTTGTCTGCAATGAGGGCAATATTTTGTCAACATTGCCTCTACCTCCTCATGTTTCTTCTTGGATTGAAGTGTATCCACCTAAGTAGCTAGATTGTTTATGATATCCTGCTTGAAATCTATCAGTAAATGAGTAATCTCCATTCTTGAAACTCCACTGGTGGATGACTTACCCATAGAGGATTGGTAAGCTCTCCCTTTCTTTGAGGCTACCCTAGAATAGTTTTGACATATCTTCTTGATATCCTCCCAAGGAACTTAAGTGACATCTCCTCCTGCCATTAGGTCCAAGGCATCAATGCAGCTTTCATTAATTCCTCTCAAGAAAAGCAGCTTATGTGAGTCTTCATTGAGTGTATGGCGTGCAGATTTCTGCAAACAAAATAGAAACCTTGATATGAAATCCTCTAGGCTTTCATCTTCCTTTTGTTGCATTCTGAAAATGTCACCTCCTCTCATATCACTGCCCCTATAATACTCTTTGTATTTCTCAAGGAACTTTGTCTTCATGTCCTCCCAAGTCTCCACGGTATCTCTGCCAAGGCTCATAAACCATATCAATTAAGCCTCTTTCAAAGTGGTAGGAAATAGCTTAATCATGCGTGCATCAATGGTATAGTCATAACTTTTGTAGAGTATATCAAACTCAAACAAGAATGTATCAGGATCTTCTATGAAAAGTCCATAGAATTTAGGAAGGACTAAAGTAGGGATATTTGTGAGGTTGTCTACTTCATTTTATTGGGAAATGGGAAAAGGAAAAGTTGGTTGGTTCTATCTGTTAGGCCTATTTCTATTTGCATCAGTCATGCCTGCTTGATGAAGTTCCAAATTAAAGGGTTCTTTAACTGAATTTTAATCTTCAAGGGAAACTTTAGAATTGGTTAAGTTAGGAAATGTATCAACAAAGGGGTGTGGCTCTTCTTCTTCTTCATTTCTGGGCAAATTTGGAAGCTCTACCAGCTAAAATGGTTTTGGATTATTAGGAAGGAATCTCCCATAAGCATCTCTTCTTCTTCTATGCATGTGGTATGACTCAACATCAACCAACTCACACAAAGAATTGGTGAAAGAATAGTGGATCATAACTTCTAAATAATAAGAGAAAATCCAAAAATACTACATCAGAAAAAACTAGCAATGGCTTCAAAGAACCCCCTAGTTTGACACCATCCTCGACAATGGTGCCAAAAATTTAAGCCTCCTACAATGATTTTAATAGCTAAGCCTTAACAGTCGTGATTCAAAGATTGGACATCTAACCTAAATAGCCATTTTAACCATCATGAAGGTACATTTAAATTTTCAACCCAGGGATGTGAACTTGAAATGGGTCAACACAGTATGTGCACTAGGAACTTCAAAGTAGTCATCTTCATTCTACAGCTAAGAAAGATTCAATACTGAAAGTAAATTGCATGGAAAGGAAAAAATTAAATGTTGAACATCACTCAACAATTAAACTAAGCTGAATAGGCATGATAGGAATGAAAATATGAACAAAAAATAGGGAACTACTATGTCTGCTTTGGTTGTAGGAACAATCACATAATGGAATTCTAGTGGCTGCAGGAATAGTCAGTGCCAAATTTTGAACTAAGTCTAAACAAAAAATAATAAATAATCTAACTAAACTAAAGGATGGATTGCTCACCAAGGGGGACCCCTTGGATGAGTATCCTCTAAAACTAATGTAAACTCAAATGCTCAACTCAAAACTTCATCTTATTCATTGGGAAATGCAAATACAAAAGAGTAGCATGTCTAGAAATGCTAGTATATTATTAGATACAACATCAATAACTCAACAACTCGGTAATCTTCAAACTCCCAAAGAAGGAGAACATGAACCTTATTTATCCTACCAACTAAACAAGGCAGCCAAATCCCACTAACTGAGAGGACGCCATTTAGGGAAAGTGGAGAAAAGAATGGAAGGGCAGATACACATGCAAAGAATCTGGTTAGACATGCAAGTCCAACTGCAGACTCAACACTGCAATAATGCCTGTAACTGCTCAACATCGTGAAAGATCAATATAAGGCGATTACATGCAGCTGACACGGGGAATCTCTGTCATCATCCTTCAGTTGACCTTCAAATGATTCCTATGCATGACCAGTTGGCGGCTGCATTTCTCAAATTAGCATCTTCAAGTATGTTTGCATGGAAATCCTAGTATGCATAATAATTGCACATCTATAACCACCTTAAAGAACATTCATTAACCACATGCAAAATTAATATAGATAGTTCACATCATAGGCTAATGTCATTAAAACTAGCAAAAATAGAATTAAACCCAATGTCTATGGTTTGAGGGAAACATTATGAAAATATCAACTTTTAATATCAAGGTCCATGTCAACTTCAGCAAATAAACTATAGATTCTACCCAAATTTGGACCCAAAACTAGGCTCATTATGTTTCAAGATAATGAATTTGAGATCATAAAAGTGTCCAAAACTGTGATTGTTGTTGGAAGAAGGAAAAATGGAAATGTTTATCAGCTCAAGGGTGCTAATGGTCATTTCTTTATGACTCAAATTGATGAAAGTTGGATATAGAACAAGAGGATATATCACATCAATTTTTATAACCTAGTAAGAATCAATTCAGTTCAATTTATGAGAGATTTTCCAAAGATTACAAAGCTTATCAATGTTGTCTATAAGGATTGCTAGATTGGAAAGAAACCAAGAAGAAGTTTCAAAGGTAAAGAACAATCTACTACCAGATTGTTAGATTCGGTGCATACAGATATTTGTGGTCCTACAAAAGTAAGAAGACTTCAAGGTGATAGGTATTTCATGCTTTTGATTGATGATTATTCTAGGATGACATGGGTTACTTTTTTCAAAGTAAAATTTGAAGCTCTAGACAAGTTTAAAGCATTTAAAGTTATGCTTGAGAATGAAATAGATATGAAAATTAAATTCTTGAGGTATAACAAAGGTGGAGAGTTCACCTCCAATTAATTTAATATGTTTTGTGAGAATCATAGTATAAAGAGGCACTTATCTACCCCTAGAACTCCTCAACAAAATGGAGTGGTTGACAGGAAAAATTGGATTGTTCAAGAAGCTGCAAGGACTATGATGAAAGAAGAAAACCTACCAGAAAATTATTGGAGAGAAGCAATTCATAATACTATTTACATACTTAAAAAATTTCAAGAAAAATAAAATAGCACAAAATCCCTATGAGCTATGGTATGGAAGGATTCCTATAGACAATTACTTCAAGGTTTTTGGAAGAAAATGCTACATTAGAAGAGATGAAGAAAACTTGGGAAATTTTGATGCAAGGTTTGATGAAGGTATCTTCCTTGGATACTCTACTAAAAACAAAGCCTACAGATGCTACAACAAGATATTGAGAAGGATTATTGAGAGTGCAAGTGCAAAAGTTGATGAAGATTATCAAAATTTAGTAGTGATAGATGGATATGAATCAGATGATCCTACTTGCAGAGAAGAATAAAAAACTAAGGAAAAGAAGTACAAATTGAAGAGGAAGAAACTTTGGAAAAGACCCCTAGAATCCCTAAGTATGTGCAGAAAAATTATTCTGAAGAATAGATCAGTGAAGACAAAAGAAAAGGTGTGTTGACAAGAAGGAAATTTTTTGAAGAAGAGTTAAATCTATGTTTACTTTCTAAATCTGAACCTAAAATAGTAATTGAGGCATGCAAAGATGAACATTAGATAAAGGCTATTAAAGAATAACTATTGCAGATTGAAAAGAATAAAACTTGGGAACTTGTCCCAAGACCTAAAAACAAAAATATAATTGGAACTAAATGGGTGTTTAGAAACAAACTAAATGAGAATGGAGAAGTGGTAAGAAACAAGGTAAGACTTGTGTGTAAAGGCTACTCACAAGTTGAAGGAATAAATTTTGAGGAGACATTTGCTTCGGTGGCAAGAATGGAAGCTATTAGGATATTTTTTGCTTTTGTAGCACATAAGGAGTTCAAATTTTTTCAAATGAATGTGAAGTCTACTTTCTTGAATGGAGAGTTATAAGAAGAGGTATACATGGAACAAGTGGAAGGATTTTAGTTATCAGAAAAATTAGATATGGTCTATAGATTAAACAAGGCATTATATAGATTGAAGCAAGATCCCAGAGCTTGGTTTGCAAGGTTGGATAAGTATTTGATACAAAAAGGATTCAATAAAGGTACCATAGATAGTAATCTTTACTTTAATGTTGAAAAAGATCAAATTTTGATTATGGTTGTATATGTTGATGACATAATTTTTGGAGGCAATGAAGCTATGTGTAATATGTTTTTAAAAGGTATACAAAATGCATTTGAAATATCTATATTTGGGGAGATTAGTTTCTTCCTTGGGCTAAAAATCAATCAAACAAATAAAGGAATTTTCATTTCACAATAAAAATATGTTAAAGAAATGTTGAAGAAGTTTGAAATGGAAGATTCTAAATTGATATGTACTCCTATGGTTACTAGTTGCAAGTTGAGAAAGAATGATGAATCTCCTAAGGCTGATCAAAGAAAGTACATATTAATGATTGGTGGACTACTATATCGAACTACCACTAGACCAGATATCAGGCATGCATTTTGTCTTGTGGCTTGATTTCAAGAAGATCCTAGAGAGTCACATGTTGTAGTAGTAAAAAGGATATTCAAATACTTGAAGGGCACTTCGGAGAATGGATTATGGTATCCAAAGGATATTGATTTCACTTTGAATGCTTACGTAGATGAAGATTGGGTTGGTGTTGTAGATGACATGAAAAGTACAAGTGGTGGTGCATTCTTTCTTGGACACAGACTGGTATCATGGTTGAGAAAGAAACAAGATTTAGTTTCTTTATCTACTATAGAGGTTGAGTAAATTGCAGCAACATCTTGATACACACAGGTGTTATGGATGAGACAAATATTGAAGGATATCAGAGTGATATATGATGAGCCTATTTCTATCTTCTATGATAATACAAGTGCAACTAATATTTCAAAGAACCCAACAATATATTCAAGGACAAAGCATATCTCAATTCAATATCACTTTTTCAGAGAGAAGGTTATGGAGAATGAAATAAATCTTGAACATGTGCCTTTAAAAGATTGGATTTTTGATATATTAACTAAGGATCTTCCTAAGGATACTTTTGAGTATCTCTGAGAGAAGTTGGGGGTTATTCCTCCCCCTCCCCCCCCCCCCTTCTTTGAACTAAATGCACAAGGATATGAATTAGTCCAATGGATCTCAAGATTCATTCTTTGTTCTAGACCGATGTTGGTGGCTACCTCTCAGGGGAGTGGGTAGTAACATTGTTGGTTGTTGCAATCAGAAGGGTGTGTGTTGTCATTGTGTAGTGGTAGTTGATTTGGTGCAAGTTGATATGTGCTCCTAAGGGGAAGTATACAAAATAGTAAAATATTGCTACAAGAACATTTGTGAGAAGGTTGATTAATGTCAAAGGGGAAAAAATAGTGATATAGTTCTATTGTCCTCTACCATTGATGTTAAAGGGGGAGAGAGAGTCATGTGAAAAAGAAGATAGTCAAGGGGGAGAGAGAGAAAAATGTTCAGTTGATAAAGGGGGAGTGAATAGTATATCAAGAAGGAGAATGAGTAAAGATAAAAGAGAAAAAGAAACACGTATGGAGCAGAGTTTTTGTTTCATTGATGGTTTTTCACATCATATGTTTTCATCAATGACAAAGGGGGAGATAGTTGCAAGTATGAGAAAATATATGTTGTCATGGATGTCAACAAGCTTGTGTTGTCATTGGTGTCAACTATATAAGGAAGAAGAAGATCATTATTGGGTGGGGAATTTGTGGGATAAGTTGATTTTATCCATGCTTTGATTAGTTACATTATGTTGTCATTAGTAAATCTACTAGGGTGTTGCCACAATATTGGGTTACACTATCTAGGACATCCTAATTTTTTCCTAAAATCACATATTTTTAGAAAATATAATGATTTAATCCTTGGAAGGTTTCATTTAAAGGGTTTGATCAAATACCCTTAGATCAATCCCCCTTGGATAGAACCCTACTAGTTTTAAACCATGCTATAATGGAGTCTCCTCTACACCTATCAAAATGTTTATAAAAAACCACTTTTGATTTACCTTTTGGGGGATCAAATGATTTCATTTAAAACTTATGTTCTGTAAGTATGTAGCCCTTATTATAAGCTTCCAAAAAAGTATAATTTTAAATATATTTAATTTGATTATTGTATTTTTTTATTTCTTGTGAATGTAGGTTTGTCAATGAACACCAAGGTATTTGTTTCACACATACAAAAAAAAAGGAAAATAGAGAAAATGATTTTAAAAAATACATGTCCATTAGGTATTGATGTCCTTATTCCAACAAAAAAAGAATAAGTTGATTCAAATGCATACAAAAAAGTTATGGGTTACACAATACATAGGTCTGTCCAAATTATAATTACTCTGACTTAGAAAATTAAAGAAAAAAATATACAACCAAAAATTATGATTTTTTTTCCATTCCCTAGATATTGCTATGACAAATTTATGTTTTAAAAAATAGAATTATATCCTTTCTATAAAAAATTTATGGGTTACACAATAAACATCATTTTTTAAAAATGTTGTTTAGTAGAAAAAATAAGTTATTAAAAATTTCATAAAAGGATTCACAATTTATTTATTTTTAAATATAATAAGAATCTACACACAAAATATCACAAATCACTAGTTTTCTTCATATTCAAATTATTAATGGTTTAGCTACTATAGGTGCAAGAAATTGAAGATCTGGTGAAAAATGTTGATTTCAATGTCAAGTTTGGCCAAAACGTTTTACCCATTATTGTGGGATCACCCACTAGTGTTGTTGAGATAAGATTATGTGAACTATGGTTGAGTTTCTATGTTGTAGTTGGCTGGGTAGTGATGAGGAAGTGTTGAAGATGATGAGGTTGTGTCTTTGGTGCTTGGTTTCCAAGTGATTTTGATAAAATTTGATAAAAAGAGGAAACAATGTGTTGTAGTGTTGTTTTGGGTTGCAAGATAGTGTTCTAGTGTTGCTCCTCATTTCTTCTAGGTTGAAGATCCCCTCATGCACTTTGGATATGTTGATCAAAGATGTTCAGAGGTGTTGTATCCAAAATTTGGTGTGTTGGATCGGTGTACATAAGAAGTTGTGTTCACTAGTGTGTGAACAATGCATTGCAGAGGTGTGGGAGAAATGTCTTTGCTCCATGTTTCTCTGTAGTTATGTTTCAAGTCTTGCAGATATGAAGGAGTGTTGATAGTGTTGGTATCTTTCTTTAGTTAAAGTGGTTTGAGGTTTGGTACTTTGAAAGTTAGTTTCTTGGGTTATAGTGTATCGTAGAGTTATCTGGATGTACTGGGTGTGTGCATTCTTCAAGTGAAAGTTGTTGCAAAGAAGTTTATTACATTTCATAGAATTTATGGAATATTCCAGAGTGTGTTTAGGTGACATTTGTTTTTTGTGAGTTACAAATAGATCAAAGGAAGTGTGCACTTAAAAGTATAATGGTGTCTACATGAGTAACGACCGATCTTGGTTTTTATACTACTTACAAAGGTTCTTATTCATTTATAGAAGCATGGTGTGGTGTGTAAGGATGAACTTATGTCCTAGATAAGGATTTTTTTGGTCTTCCTTCATTCCTTTCCATTGTGGGAATGTTTTGGTGCCAACCTAATTTAAATTTTCATGGTTGAGGTGTATAGCCAATCTTGGAGAAAGTTTTCAAGGTTGAAGATGGTATAAATAAGAGTTGAGTTGTTGATGGATTGGGTGATAGAGGAAATAGAAAAGTATGATGTGAATTTCAAAGTTATAGAGTGTGAATTTGAGAAGTGCAATGCGAGCTTTCATGTGTTAGATTAATGGATGTTGTGAGAAAAAGGTGTCTACAATTCTTTAATCAGACTACAAAGGTGTTGGTGACATTGTGGTGGATTCCTTGTTGCATTTAGATAGTTTTATCTATGTAAATTTTTTTCTCTATCTTATTTTCTATTTTGGCAGCGGGCCTTTGGCAGTGAGCCTTTCTTTTTCTGGGTAGTGAGCCCTTCAACATCGAGCCTTTGTAATCAGTGTTTTTAATACTTATAATGTGAGATAATCCCCACCGTGGTTTTTTCCATCTTGGGTTTTCTACATAAATATGGTGTTCTCTTGTGTATGGTGCTATTGTGTTTCATTTTTAGTTATTTGCATTCCATGATAAATCATTGTAACAAATTTTAAGGGTTTATTGAATTAATGTGGATCTAAATGTGTATAAGGATTTTGAAGTTTGAAGGTACAACTAATTCACCCCCCTCTCAATTGTCTTGTGCATTCAACAATCTTTATTTCAAGGTTAAGAAAGATAAAACCATGATTGTGTTTGTGTATGTTGCTGATATAATGTTTGCAGAAAGTAAAGCAACATGCAAGAGATTTGCAGAGTAGATGCATAATGAGTTTGAAATGTCAATGTTTGGGGAGATGAATTTCTTCCTTGGGCTACAAATCAGTCAAACAAAAAAGGTATCTTTATTAGGGAAAAAATTAGTGGTGAATCTTTTCCAATTGGTGAATATTTGAAATCGAGACCTCCAAAAATGGTGAATAATACAAGTTAGAAAGGATGTTGAATCGCCAGATTTAAAAAAAAAAAGAAAAAAATTGTCTCGATTAATTCACCAATGCATTTTTTTTTAAACGATGCATCATTGGAACTGATTTTCCAATATTTTATACTATAATTACAGATATTAATTATATTTTCCACTAATTTTATATTCCTACAATTAATTTTTGGGAAATATCACCACTAATAATAATTTACCTTTTCATTTTAGGGATATTTTAGCCTTGAATAGGTTTTTTATTTATTGCCATTGATTACCTTTTTAATCGAATGGCTGCAAGTCAATTCCATGAATTTATATGCATGTGCCTTTTTAAAAGGTTGTTGAGGCCCAAAATTTGATCTCCATCGTTGACTATTGCCAATAGTTCATGACATACGCCATCATCGTTGTATTGGTGAGACATCCCTAAGTGTCCCATCGATGATGTTCACTCATGCCGACAAGGCTTCCATACTCCACCTAGGGTTCACCAAGGCATAGTACACCACTTGTGTAATTCCAGGAGAATCATGAAGGGAATCTACAATATTCATGCCAAGCTCCTGGAAAGACATCCAATCAAAGCTCTATCTCATCTCCACCATTCATTGTTGCCAATAGTTCATGACATACGCCATCATCATTGTATCGGTGGGATATCCCTAAGTTTCCCACCGATGATGTTCACTCATGCCAATATTCACTCACAGAATGAACTTGCAGCCATCTGATTTAAAAGCTAATCGATGGTAAAATTTTCAAGTTTCATCTAGTCTTGCTTTTCAAGTGAGATTTTTTAAAAACACTTCATCTGTGTGTGCTCCAATGCATTTCCCCCTCAACCCCAACAAGGGGGTTCTTCCCCCTTGACCCCTGCAAGGGACGCTACCCCTTGACCCCACTGGTGGTTGCCGCCCCTGGGCCCCTACTTCAATATTAAAAAAAAATTAAAAAATGGGGGAACTGTGCCGACCAACTATGAAAAATTTTAAAGGAGAGATTTGCCTTTATAATTAATCGTTTTAGTGATTATTCACTAGGATTCACCACTACGATTATTTTTTTTACCAATTATTCATTAAGATTCTCTAGAATTTTACATTTTTTTTTAATAATGTGCATAAGATTTTCTAGGGAAAATTACTAATTTTTTCAAATAAAAGGAAAGATTCACTAGGATTTTACACCTTTGTTGAGGGGGGTTTCTTAAAGTTATCCTTGATCTTTATTTCATAATCAAAGTATGTCAAGGAAATGCTGAAGAATTTTGGAATGGAAGACTCTAAATCAGTATGTACTCCCATGGTTACTAGTTGCAAGTTGAGCAAGAATGATGAATCTCCTAAGACTAATTAGAGAAAGTATAGATCAATGATTGGTGGACTCCTATACCTAACTGCTACTAGACTAGATATCATGTATGTAGTTGTCTTATGGATAGGTTTCAAGAAGATC
The DNA here is from genome assembly GCA_007115665.2 of Sequoiadendron giganteum. Lineage (NCBI taxonomy): Eukaryota > Viridiplantae > Streptophyta > Pinopsida > Cupressales > Cupressaceae > Sequoiadendron > Sequoiadendron giganteum. The sequence continues at coordinate 398,599,153 of CM021102.1, read as the reverse complement.
TTAGAGAGTAACATGTGGCAACAATAAAAAGAATATTCAAATACTTGAATGGAACTCCAGAATATGCCTTGTGGTATCTAAAGGATATTGATTTCTTTCTAAGTGCCTATACAGATGCAGATTGGTTAGGTTGTGTGGATGATAGAAGAAGTAAAATTGGTTGTGCTTTATTTCTTGGAGGAAGGTTGGTGTCTTGGCTAAGTAAAAAATATGATTCAATGTCATTATCTACTGTAGAAGCAAAATATATTGCTGCAACATCTTGTTGCGCACAGGTGTTGTGGATGAAATAGACTTTAAAGGATATCAAATTATCATATGATGAACCTATTCCTATCTTATGTGATAATACAAGTAATATCAATATTTCAAAGAATCCAATAATGCATTCAATGATAAAGAGTATCTCAAATTGGTATCACTTCTTGAGAAGAAAAGTTGTAGAGAATGTGGTGAATTTGCAAGGTGGCCAAATAACATCTTATGTAGCAAGTTCATTGAAGAGGTAGGTGATCTAACAACACTCTTGAGCAGAGTTAAAGGGCTTACAACATCCAATACTTTTCAAGAATGGATTTCTTTTGGGGTAAGTAAATTAGTAGCCCAATTTGTGAACAACTCTCGAAAGTGTCAACCTCATTGAAGTTATGTATGACTTTATATTTACTATATGTTTCTGCCTCCATGAGAAATTTTCATGACCTAACTTTAGAAGGTGTAGAAGAAACATTCTAGTGTATCAATACTACTTGCAGCTAGTACTAAAAGAAGCATCAACTACTTTAGAAGGGTAAATGATGCCTTCTTTTATAAGCACATTTGCATGTTTGAGAAAGAACTTGAAAATAAAACAGTCTTTGATGAAGCTTGGGAGCAAGTGATAGGGATAACTTTAAGAAACCCCCCCTTGACGAAGGTGTAAAATCCTAGTGAATCTTGGCTAAGTGCTATAATTTTCCTAGCAAATCTTTCCTTTTACTTGAAAAAATTATTAATTTTCCTGGTGAATCTATGCACATTATTAAAAAAGTTGTAAAATCTTGTGAATCTTAATGAATAATTGGTCAAAATAATAATCACAGTGGTGAATCCTAGCGAATAATCACTAAAAATATTAATTACAATGGCGAGTCTATCCTTTAAAAATTTGCATAGTTCATCAGCACAGTTCCCCCATATCTTTTTTTTAATAATATTGAAGTAGGGGCCTAGGAGCGGCAACCACTAGCAAGGTCAAGGAGCAGCGCCCCTTGCATGGGTCAAGGGGGAAGAGTCCCCTTGTGGGGTCGAGGGGGCAATGCCTCCTCGTGGGGTCCAAGGATAGTGGACCCGGTGTACTCCGGTCGTGATATAGGTGGGGTCGAGGGGTAGAGTCCCTCGCCACCAAGAATAAATTAACTATGAAAAATGCATTGGAGCACACACGGATTAAGTATTTTTGTAAAATCTTACTTTAAAAATAAGACTACATGAAAAGTGAAATTTTTACCATTGATAAGATTTTTAATTGGATGGCTACAGGTTGATTTTGTGACCTATATGCATGTACCTTTTAAAAGGCACGTGCATATAGGTCACGAAATCAACCTGCAACCATCTAATAAAAAAGCTAATTGATGATTCGATGGCAATAAATAAAAGCCCTATTCAAGGCTAAATATTCCTAAAATTAAATGGTTATTTATTATTAGTGGCGATATTGCTCCAAAATTAATGGTAGGAATATAATATTACTGGTGAATATAATTAATATTTGTAATTACACTATAAACTACTAGTGAAGTAGTTTCAATGACACATCATTTACATGGCGAATCAATTCGATTTATAAGTTTAAAAAATAATGCATGGGTGAATTAATCGAGATGAAATTATTTTTTTGTAAAAAACCTGGCGATTCAGCCTCCTTTTTAGTTTGTACTATTCACCATTTTTGGAGGTCTCGATTTCAATTATTCACCAATTAGCGAAGATTCACCACCAAAGTTTTCCCTAGTAAGTGAAAAAAACTAGTTATATATTTTGCAATTCCCTACCTTCACCTATATCAAGGTTGGTTGTTTCAATGGGAAACCATACATGTTACCAAGGTATCCAAGTGATAAACTGATATTGATGGAGTTGTGTAGACAAATAATGGTTGTGCATAGGAAACAAGCATAATCTCATAGAGATGGTTTCAAGTTTATAGTCACAATTGGAAGATATTCAATTTCTACAACTCCAAGAGCCAAAGAAATGAAAACTAAAATGTAATGGTTGATTATGAACAAGTATAAAAAAATGCATTCCTTTGATTACTAGGGCATGAAGGATAAACTAAAGAGAAACTATACTCATGTTCACAAGATTGAAGATATATGGGCCAAATGAAAAACTGATGAAGATGTAACGAAGTTAGACTTTAATGAACTTTCCTTAGAATAGATTAGGAACTTTGAGCTTGTTGATATTCCTAAGGACATGTAAGAAGAAGATGATATAGTGGATTCTGAATATGTGGGAAATAAAATTGCTAGCACTCATCTTCGACCAATTCAATGGTCATAGAAGGAGACGATTTCAATAAGAGAAAGGTTTCAACCTATTCTTGCTACTGTTGGTGTAATTAATTATTTAATTGCACTTTATTAAGTTTACTTAGGTTTTGCTTAGGTAATAATTAGTTTACTTAAAAAATAAGTAAGATTTATTTAGTTGAGCTATTTTTAGGTCAACATTAGGGTTATCCATACATTGCTTTTATGAAGCAAATGATCTCATTTAATTTCAAAAAATTATGAATAATATCAATTTCCACATCTTCATGCAAAGCTCTAATTTTTATTGTTTTTCTCTTATGTGTAAGGCCTTTTGGTTTGCATGTATGATCTTGGTTCCTAACATGGTATCAAAGCCTTGATATGCGACCCCTTCTCAGATTTTTGAGAAAATCATTGCAGAGTTCATTCGGGATTCATTGAAGGTTTCATGCCTTGAGTTCATCTATGTGGAATTTTGGATCAGATCGGGCTTCACCATTGGATTTAGAGTGCTGGAAAAAGTCAAGATTGCCTCTTATTTTTTTGATTTTGGTCATTGTTGAAGAAATCTGTGAGGGTTTCAAGCTTGGTGATGTTTTGCAAGCTCTGGGGGTAGCCGATTTTTTAGAGCATTTTGGGCACAAATGGAGGTCACTATTGCGTTCGCAATGGCCAGAAACCCTAAGAACGCTTGTCATTTCTTCGATTTTGGAGCAATTGGTTTTTGAGGAAAAAACGTTTTGCTAGGGAGGCGTAGGACCTCCCCAACATGCTTTCCGAGGCATGGATTTCAAAAAAATAAAAATAAAAAATTTGAAAAAAATGCTTTAAAAAAGTGTTGTCAGTTCAAATGGAAGGTGTCATCACCACGCCACTAGGAGTGGTGGCCTCGGGCGGCACTGCCCCTTCACACTGCCAACCAGTCTCCTCAACCCCCGCGGGCCTAGTCTGCTGCAATCGTGGTCCTATGGGGGACTGAGCGCTATACGCCAAGCCCCCGGCTACTCCCAAGCCCCCTCTGAGGTCATATGGATGACTAGGGCCTCCGCCCAAGCCCCTTTCCGCTAGCCCCTAGCCGCACATAGGACCAGGGGCCGAATTTGTTTTAGTCCCCTAGGCGGCCTGTAGGCCAAATTGGACATTCTGGAGCACGTTTACAAAATTGGGCATAACGTTTGCATACGGTGTTTGTTTTTCACAAACAAGATACTGTTGGAAAGCTGATTCCAACACTGATCTAGTGGTATAGGTAGTTTTCTCTGATTTTTCTCCAATTTTATTTTGTAGATCCTTGAACTCAGATGTTGTTGTTTTCACTCTAGAGGGCATATCTTTTGACTCGGTTATCCTTTTTTTGCCATTCTCACGGCATGGGAAAGCCGGTTCAATCCTCTACATAGATTTGAGGTAAATTTTTATTAGGGAGGCAGATTTGAAATTTTTCATGTGCATGAATTCTATTTTTGTTTTCATGTTCTAGGTTTGCATTTTCTGTTTAGTTTATGCATGTTTAGCATTCTTTCCTTTTGCAATCATCGGTTATTGTAATAAATGAGCTGATATAAAGTTCCATCAAGGGGGTTTCTTACATAATAATCTGATTAGAGTGTAGTTTCACTTTGATCTCAATCTTTGTATTGATGACAACTCGCATGGGTTGTATCTGGTTTCTTAGTTTCTTTTGGCCACATCTTTCTTTTGCTTGACACATATCAGATTCACATCGGTTCACACTTCAGCTTGACATCCTATGGTTATTGATCCACATTGGATCACATCTCAATTTGAGGGCCACTAAATTTGTGGTTAATGTTCCAAAATCTTCATGGTACTTGCTCCTATGGATCAGTTTTAGTCACAGCTTGGCATCAACATCGAGATACATGGCTTCTAGATTCTTTCATCATATCATTCCCTCTTATGGGGGGCATCATTTTATCTACTATTGCTTCATAGATTCCAAGGTTGTTCCCATTTGGATTTTTTGAGTGTTCCATGGCATCGGGTCTGTTGTTGCATTATTATGATTCCGATATGGTTTCTTGTAAACATAAGTATCTTTCCTTTCTTGTCGTATTCAGGTTCTAGTGTTACTCCAAAGTGTTCTTCCAGTGCTTCTTTGCAGCAAGTCATCTCATTGAGGGGGGGTTTGTCCCATTGGGTTTTCTCCTCTTTCTCTTTCTCTTACTCTTTCGTTGCATTTGTACATGGGTACTTGATCAGGCCTTCTTGACGGGACCCATTCATGCTTTCTTGCATTCATCTTAGTTTTAGGTGCGTGATTTTTTAGCCTCCCTAAGTTGCACTTAAGGGAGGGTGTTGGTGTAATTAATTATTTAATTACTTTATTAAGTTTACTTAGTTTTTTCTTAGGTAATAATTAGTTTACTTAATTAATAAGTGAGCTTTATTTAGTTAAGTTTTTTTTAGGTCAACATTAGGGTTATGCATACATTGCTTTTATAAAGCAAATCATCTCATGTAATTTCAATAAATTCTGAATAATATCAATTTGCACCTTCATGCAAAGCTCTGATTTTTATTGTTTTTCTCTTATGTGGAAGGCCTTTTGGTTTGCATGTCTGATCTTGGTTTCTAATAGCTAATACATATATTTGGTTGGAGAATAAAGGAATAAAGTTGATTTTTTTCAAAATAGGATCAAAAGATGAGTATACTGAAGGGCCTTCTAGTAAAAGGGAAGAATTGAGAATGAAGAATAAAGAAGATACTCCCAGTACTAGAAAGAAGCAAAAAATTGTCTTCAAGATGAAAGGAGATAAAGACAAAATGAAAGAAAAGGAGGGAACATCTACTCAGGTAGATGAACAAGAGGAAGAAATTACAACTAAAGAGTTTGATATTTCTCAATTGGAGTTAACATTGGAAGAATCTCCCTCTTCTCCTAGAGTTTATGTAGTTCAATTTCCTACTCTTATTACTTCAAGTGCACAACCTTTACCTACCATTTCTACTATTTTTTCTACACCTACTATGTCGGTACATTCTATTTATTCATCCCCTTCCTCACACGCCAATGAGTAATTATTTCAAAAGCCCTCATGAAAACATAGAAAATGTGTTTGGCCCATTTTCCTATTTGCCTAGTTTATCTTATGTATCCTCACCTATACTTGATATATTTACACAATCAGACTTTGATAAGTTCATATCTGCATCTAAAGTGTCAAGTGTAGAGATTCCTACTGCAGTGTTAACTTAGACCCCACAAATTTTGACCGCCACTATCATTTCACCTTATATCCCATCTTCCTCACAAGACATAAGACTAACCTCGTCATCACAAAACTTGGTGATAGAAACAAAAGATGGTTCATCCATCCTTCCTCCTTAGCTGATATCACAAAAACCAAAGAGAAAGAAATATGTCATCTCCCTAGATGAATTTGACTTTGGCCAACGTGTTCCATTAAATCCCAAGGATACTAAGAAGGCCAAAACACTTTAAAGGGTGGTTGTTGATAAATCAAGAAACAAATATGTTGAAGTGGCAAAGCCCCCATCATATAAGGTTGTTGAAGAAATCCAAGGTACTGATTATGTAATCACAAGGATTGAACTTTGAAAACAAACACATGAAAGATCCAAGGAGGACGTACAAGTAAAATTGGCTTCTTTGATCGATAGATATGATAGAGATAAGGTTATCAAAGATCAACTTAAGCTTAAAGTGGAACAACTTACTTCTATGTTGTTAAAGATAAATCAATATTTTGAATCTATTGAACCTATTATAGTATGTGTTGATGATGATGTAATTCAAAAAGCTGAAAGGATTAGGGCACAAGGTTGAGCTATGAATGCATGGATAGATAGACTAATTGCACAAGGAATTCAACTTTTTAAGTCTTCTATTGAATTGTTTAACAATATGAATGATGTCAAGACAAAGTTGAATCAAACACTTGACATGTTATCTCAAAATTTGGAACCAGTGGAAGAACCTTGATTCTTGAACAAAGTTTAAAGAATTCAAGTTGGAAATATTCATTGAGAATAGGGTAATCCCCACAAGGAAAATATATATTGAGTATAGGGAAGCAATGAAGCATAAGAGAGAAATCCCCAAGGAATTGATAAAATATTTGCAGGAAAAATTAATAAAATATTAGACATCACTACCAAGATAGGGGAGCTCCCATGTCAAATACTTGATGACAGTAAGAAAACTCTTCTTGTGGATATAATTTTTTAGGAATTTATTACAATAATTCATACTGAGATAGAATCAAAAGCTTTCTCACTATCTTCTATCAATAAAGTAGTGGACTTCCAAGTAATTTTGGACGAGTCGAAGATAATTTTAGACAAGCACAGAAAGTTACATGTCAATAGAGGACTCTAGATCACATGAGTTCTAGCCATCTCCAGTTACACACCAAGGCCAAGCGACATTGAAGTTCAAGTGGATTTGAAAATATATGAACTTTCTAGAGAAAAATGTAGAAGAAGAAGATAATGTTTCTACAGACACTTAGTTTATTTTCCAAGTTTTTCATTAGCAGTTCGTAGTTTGTAAATGTCATTTTACATGTATTTTTATAATATGCAATTACATTTAAAATGAGTATAGTCCTAAATCAAATTGGACTCTGCCCCTTGAATAAGTCAAAGTAGTTGTAGATTTCCTATTTTTTCTCATAGCTTCCCTCTCTAAACAAGAGGGGGCTCTTTTGTAATTATCATCTTTTAGCTATTGAAGTGAAATGCTTCCAAATTGAGGAGTAAATTGAAAATTTATGTTCAAAGTGTAAATCATATTCAATAAATATAAATAAATAAAGTTGAAATTCAATATTTGTCTTGAATAAAGCTTGTGGTGCATTGGAATTGTTCTTAACTATTTTATATTGCATTCTCTTGTGTATATGATTGAATCCTGACATGGAATAAATTATCTAGGTGTTCTAAATCTGATTTTGTAGTCTTTGATCTACAATATCATCTTTGGAGTTGTGCTTATGTTCATGACTGGGAAGTAACTTGAAGACTTTAGGCTACAATTTATTGTCTATGATTGTTTGATCTTATCTTGGAATACATTGAAGACTTTGGGATGCATCATATTCCATACCTTTTATTTTTCTAATTGACATAGGAAGCAATAAAAGAATTTGTGCTTTTGCAGGTTTCTTAGTGTTAACACCTACTGGTATCAGTTCCGTTACTCTTTTGTTTAACTAAATTGAGTATTAGTTATTATTGCTCCAATTAGTATTTTTGTTGAATAGGACAACTGAGAGGGGTGGGGTGAGTCAGTTGTCATAGATTTTAACCTTTAATTCAATCATTAGAACTAATACTTAAAAATTCTTAAATTCTTAAATATCAAATGCCAATGAAAAAACTCAAATTCAACACATAAACACAATAACACCAGATTTACATGGAAAACCCAATGAGGGAAAAACCATGATGAAGATTAACTCACACTATAGATAATATCAAAACTGATTACAAAAATTCTCACTGCCTTAAATAAGCACTCACTGTCCACATGGTTACAACCCGGAGATACAAAATATGGCTAACCGCCAAGCTACAAGGATAGTGGCTCAATGTGTAGGGTTTAGTTCCAATGAAGCTCAAATTATGAAGTATTGTCTCACACAATAGTCTCTCTACAAAATTGCACTAATCCACGACTGATAAAACATTTAGGCTCAAATCTTCGCACACCTCTTTAATCCTTTTCACATTCACACTTACTTCACATTTCATATGTACTTCACATCTCCTTCTCATTCCTCAAAACATATTATATATACAAGCATATCCTAATCATTAATTAGGTCGACATCATAAGGTTAATGTATTTCTTATGTCGGCAAAGCATCCATAAAACATAGCTAATCCACATAATATATTGCATACACTAAGTCGGCCAAGGTCTTCAAATATCAGAATCATAGCTTGTCTCACAGTAGAAACCATACCTAATAACCAACACATCAAGCCAACCAACATACCAGACCACACACATTGGACCAACCAACACACTGAACCACATATAACGATCATCTTCAATAGGGAATAGTTTCTGGTAACCATCTCATACATTCAATACTATATTGAAATCAATGACAACACTTTTACATTAATGGCAACCATTTGAAATTAATGACAACCATTTGACATTAATGAAAACCATTTGACATTAATGACAACCATTTGATGCAATCCAATTTCCAACAATTTCCCCCTTTGTCATTGATGGCAACACAAGATGTGAAAATCCAACAACAACAACCTTTGCATTTCCCTTGATGAGTTGTGATGATTTTCATTCTTTTCACATTATTTCTCTCCCCATTTGACATCAATGACAAATAAATAAGATCTATCTCTCCCTTGCTTCAAAAATATGACAAAAATAGTCTTAAAAAATGATATAAAAAATGGTTCTTTACCTCAATCCTTCTTCCCTTAAAATATATCCTTGTATTTTTCTTTTAGTTTCAGAAGAAATGTCTACCAAGAATCCATTTGCTTAAACAAGTACTATCATTCTTTACTATCAAATCAATTTTTTCGAGAAGAGTATCTGGGATAGTGATATTTTGTTCATTTTTCTCAGCTTCCACCAGGAGATTGGAAAGTTGTTCCAATCTCAACTCAATTATCTCTGTAACTTTCCAAAAATTCTTCACAACACCATCCCTCTATATCACAATGACTTCAAGTTCAGACTATAAGGAATTGATCCTTTTCTTCTGCGCTCCATCTTTTTCATTAAGGATATCATATGTCTTTCCAAGGGTATCCAACTCAAGCTCAATAGAATTGATCTTTGCTCTGTAGTTTCCAATAGCAATAGGGCATTCGATATAATACCTATACACACTGTTTATGCTTTTGATGCATGTCTTTAATTCATTTATGCTCCCAGTTAATCTCTTTTGTACATTTCCACATATTTCTTCCATAGCCAATTGAATCTCATATTTTTCTTCTATTTCACTAGGTGATCGTGCCTTTAGTCTATCTTCAATCTCCTCAATCAATACTTCTAGTAAATTTTTTGTCAATTTTCTTAGATCAATGCCATTATGAATTTTATAAATATCCAAGGCGTTTGTGGTCTCATCTTGTTCATATGATGGTCGTGACAACCAAACATCTCCAATATTCTTCAGTCCATCGGATTGTTGAAGAATATTCACCACCTTGTGGGTACGTGCAAGATCATCATGGAAAAAATAGGCCCTTAAGTGGCAAAAAATTCAAAAAAATCAGAGCTAGGAAACTTGACATAAAAATTTGAATAACTTATCTATATTATTTAAAAAATATGGAAGAATAGAATCTGTAGAAAATTGAATGCAGTTTCTAAACTAGTAGGTTTTTTTTTTTAAATCTATTTGGTGAAAATTTGAATTTTCAATGCAGTAGCACTTAAATTTCAAGGAAAAAATAAGAAGTATGTGTCTATGTGACCACCCTAACCACAATAAAATGATAATATTTTTTTATAATATTTTAGATATAAATAGAGGACTCATGTCCCGATGTGATGCATATTTTTTTTTTTAAAGTTCCAAGTAAATAATTAATTATGATTTTTTTATTACAAATTTTAAAAAATATAAGAACTTGTGTGTCTAACCACCTTAACTTGGTCAAAAATTCATGAAATTTATCTTCTTCTTTTTTAATCCTATAGTATGTGAAGCATAGAATGTGACACATGTTTTGGATTCAAAAAATGTGATACTGTTTGAAAGTTATAGATGTTTTTCAATCGGCCTATCAATTTGGACTTTTGTCATAATTCAAATAGAAAATGAATAATAATAATTTATTAAATTTAAAGTAAAGCATAATTTATATTGGTGGAAATCTGAGATTCTCCTTTGAAAACCCTTTTCGTTTCATCAATTTTGGGTAAAAAAAAAGTCATCAACCACATACCCTACACATACCCATCATATCACCACTTTTTGGCCCATCACGATCCTGCACATACCCTTCTCTTTAGTGAAGTCTTCTTCATTGTCATGCATTGATTACAGATCAAGTGCTTCTGTAATTTTTGCTTCCTTTTCTTCTTTCTTCTCCTCTTTATTTAGCTTCTTTATTTCCGGAGGAGAACTTGAGATGATTCTTCTTTCTTTCCTCTTTCTAGAGGAGGGTCATGCCTTAGATATCATAATCGGACTAGAAACCATGCCAAATTTCCATGTACTTAATTTTTCTGCAAAGTATTCCTTACAAATATTTTCCTTCTATGCTAAATGTTCCAGATATTGGTAGACTTACTTCCCAATTGAGATAACTAGCTTCCACACAACATTCTCTTTCAATGGTAACGATTTCAAAAAAAAAATCATCAAACATGTAACCAAAGATCCAATAAAAAGGGTTAATTATCATTCTTTGTCATAGTAATATTCTCCATTAATTGATTCCTCAGTAACCCACAAATTGAAATCCTCATTATTTTCAACCATTTGATGTGCAACGTAGATGACAATCATTGAAGTAGAGGCTTCCTTATTTTTGAAATAAATCTTATATGAAATGCCATATGCCACATACCTTATCACAGGGTTGATTATAGTATTAATTAGAAGTTCCCTTTGATCTCCTATCACTGTAGTTAGGGATTTGAATTTTTTGTTCCTCACTGACTTCTTTATTGGAATGGATACATTATTGCATTATCTTATTATTGTTGCAATTTTTTCCTTTGTGATCTCGTAGGGTTTTTCGAGGATCATCTGATCACCTTGAATTATTCTTAGGACAAATTGAACAATGTCCAGATTCAAAAAGTATGGAAATTCACTCCAAATATCTAAACCCTTGTGCCCTAAATTCTTGACTTTGCATTTGCACATCTGAAAGAGAACCTTTGAGATTTCAAATATTTTCATGGTTAAATTCATCAATTTGTAACTTCCTTAATTTTTGAAATTCATTTTTGCATGGATTAAGTATAACCATTGCCTTCGACTCCATTGTTTTAGCCTTGTACTTTTTCTTTCCAACAACCCTAACTCCTTATTTCTCAGTTGCACTTTACTCCTTAGCTTGTTTGATTCATAATGTGAAAAGTGACCACTCAATCATCCTTATTTAACTTTTCGCTTTTAGGGTTTCATCATAAAAAGGTAATTTATGACATCATAATCTATACTTCATTTTTTTAGTACCTCCTTCTCAACCAATGTTGTCGAATCAATTTTTCCCTAATTTTACATTTATTGCTTTTTTAACTTTTAAAATGACAACTATTTTTGAGAAACACTATCAGCCAAGAAGGGCTCCACAAATTTCCTAATTTGAATCTTTTCTACCAAAATTTTCTTCAATACTTTCAAAATAGAGATTCACATCACATATCCATGTGCCCTCACATGACACATCATATATTGAGGGTTTTCTAGATTTTTTGTGACTGCTCCCCCTGAAACCATCACTGGGTTCAGTTCTTAGAAGAGGTATCTACACCAAATGCAAATACAGGGTTATTTGGTTCATCCTTGTTCTCAAGTTCTTCCTTCTTTCTCCAATTTTTTTCCATTTCTTTCCTTACTTCTTCTGGATCTACCTTGTTCATAGGCTTTTTCTTTTGTTCTAGATTAGTTTTCTTCCCAACTTTGTTCCAACAAAATTTTGAGAAATGTCCTGATTTGTTACAAGTGTAGCACATAACATATCCAAGATCAAATGAATTTTCTTTTATCTTTATCCTACACTGATTAGCCTTGTGTCCAAAGATATTGCATGTGTAACAGTAGCCTTGAAAGGATTGAATTATTCTATTTGTATCAAATTTTATCAACATCATTTGGATCCTACATTCAGTAGCTTTGTGTCCAAACTTGTTGCAAACATAAAATATTCCAACAAATAATCCAACATTTTGACTCATTCTATTCTGGTTCATCCTACTTCTACATTTTATTTATTTATGTCCAAATTTATTGCATAAGAAAAAAAATCCATTAAAATATGGGTACCTTTGAGCATTAGGTTGTCGGATGGGAATCCTTTCGGTATTGTTCCTTCCATTCTTGCCTTGAAATTTCCTTTGATTGTCCATCTTGTTGAAATTTGTTTTAGTACTTAAGCTTTGTCCTTCTTCAAGTCCTAGACTACCTTTATCCTTTGCAGGTTTTTGAGATGAAATCAACTCATCGAGCATTGTAGAACTCGTTTTGAACCTTTCTTCACGAGCTTTCACTTTTTCTAGATCAGCTTCTAGGGTTACTACTTTTTGTTCAAGCTTATTACATTTTTCAGTCTTCTAATTGATAATTTATTTCAAGAATCTTTCCTCTATTTTTCCTTGTTCAATTTCCAATTTTAGATTTTATTCCATATTTTTTATTTCTTCAAGTTCCATTCTTAGATTCTCAATGGTCTCCTTTGCTTCCTTTAGTTCCTGGTTAACTTCTTTATGTTTCAACTTAAACTTTTGGATCTAATTCCTTAGTTTTTGAATACATTCACCTGCTTGCTTGACATTTTCTTTCATATTTTAATATTCTATTTAGTCTCTGTTCTTAATTATTCATCCAAGTTAGACCCCTTCAAAATTTAGTTCAACCTACCAAGATCTCCTTCAATCTGTTAAACTTATTCCAAAGGATCAAGCTCTAATACCAATTGTTGAATAGGACAACTAAGAGGGGGGTGAATTAATTTTCACATACTTTAACCTTTAATTCAGTCACTAGAACTAATACTTAAAACTACTTAAATGATTAATCATCAAATGGAAATGTAGAAAATCAAATTCAACACATAAACACAATAACACCAAATTTATGTGGAAAACCCAATGATGGAAAAACCACGAAGAGGATTAACTCACACTATAGAGAATATCAAAACTGATTACAAAAAGGCTCACTACTTGAAATAAGGACTCATTGTCTAGAATCATTATCCACGGGGCTACAACCCGGAGATACAAAAGATGACTAACCGCCAAGCTTCAAGTATAGTGGCTCACTGCCAAACTATTGAACTGATAGGATACACCTTCAATGTGCGGGGTTTAGTTCCAATGAAGTTCAGATTATGAACTACTATCTCACATAATAGTCTCTCTACAAAATTGCACTAGTCCACAACTGATAAAGCATTTAGGCTTAGATCTTTGCACACGTCATTAATCCTTTTCGCATTCACACTTACTCCATATTTCATATCTTCTTCACTTGTCCTTCTCATTCTTCAAAAAATCTTATATATACAAGCATATCTTAATCATTAATTAGGTTGGCATCATATAAGATTAACACATTTCTTATGTCAGCAAAACATCCATAAAACATAGCTAATTCACACAATATATTGTATATGCTAAGTCGGCCAAGATCTTCAAATATTAGAATCATAGCTTGTCTCACACTAGAAACCGGACTTAAAAACCAACATACCGAACCAACCAACACACTAGACCACATATAACGATCATCTTTGATAGGGAATAGCTTCCGCTAACCATCTCATACATTCAGTACTGTGTTAACATCAATGACAACCATTTTACATTAATGACAACCATTTAATGCAATCCAATTTCCAACAAGTTTGTGGTCCATTACATATTGTAAGCATCATAGGATTGTTATTGTAAGTTTGTTAGAGAACATCTATTCTTAAATAAGAGAATTAGATGATATGGAAACATCCTAAGAATAGTTCTAGTGTAAATAATATTTGTGAATTACTGGTTGATTATAGCTAGCAATGAAAAGGGAGCCTCTGCTTTCTAAGAGTATAGGGGTATGTGCAGGATCATCATGGAAAAAAAAGGCCCTTAAGTGGCGATGAAAATTCAGAAAATCAAGTTAGGCAACTTGATTTAAAAATTTGAATTAGTTAACTATATTATTTCAAAAATATGTAAGAATATAATCCATAGAAAATTGAATGTAGTTTTTAAACTACTAGGTTTATTTTTTAAAAATATCTATTTGGTGAAAATTTGAAATTTCAATGCAGTAGTACTTAAATTTCAGGGAAAAAACAAGAAGTAGGTGTCTGTCTCGCCACCCTAACCACAATAAAATGATAATTATTTTTTATAATATATTTTAGATATAAGTAGAGGACTCATGTCCCGATGTGATGCATATTTTTTTGTAGTTTTTTTCCAAGTAAATAATTAATTATGAGTTTTTTATTACAAATTTAAAAAAATATAAAAACCCATGTATGTCTGACGACCTTAACTTGGTAAAAAATTCATGAAATTCATTTTTTTTAATCCTATAGTATGTGAAGCATAGAATGTTACACACGTTTCAAATTCAAAAAATGTGATATGGTTTGAAAGCTATAGATGTTTTTCAATCAACTTATTAATCAAGACTTTAGTCATAATTCAAATAGAAAATGAATAATAATTATTTATTAAGTTCAAAGTAAAACATAATTTATATTGGTGGAAAGCTGAGAATCTCCTTTAAAAACCCTTTTCGTTTCATCAATTTTGGATTAAAAAAAAGTCGTTAACCACATGGGCCATCATATCACTTACATATCGCCACTTTTTGGCCCATCATGATCCTACACATACACAAAGATCTTATCTCATCATACTATGGTTGATATAGCCATTTTGTCTGCAGTTAGTTGATAACAAAACATTCACCCAACACCCCCAACCAAAAATGATTTAACAATGAATGGTAAGGGAAAACAATTTTATTGAATTGAAAAATAACAAATTAAAAACCTACCTTAAAGTTTATTTAAATTTCTATATAGAGTTCTCAAAATACAATATTAATGCACAAGTATTATTGAAAAACTCTTCTTATAAGTTTTAAATTACTAAGAATTAGACTCAAAGACTCAATAGACACATTAATACTTTTCTAAAGAAATTGTAGAATTTATTAGAGGTATATTTATTATTTATTAGAACTTATAAATGATTTGATCCACTAAATTATGTTATTATTAATTTAACTTTTCATCACTTTAAATGTTCCTTTAGTTCACTTAATATGACTTTTTTATATATATATTACATGTTAAAATGAACACATATTAAATTTATTTTTACATTATATATTGGCCAACAAGGTTTCTAAGAATTTTTAAATTTTTTTAGATGATCTTCCTCTTGCTTCTAAATGCTTATATACATAGTGGGTTTCATTTGTGCATGCCTTTGGAATGAAAATGTGGGGTATAATCATGAATCTGACAATCTTCAAGCTCATGACACTACTATGAAGGTAAGAACTTGGTGGTCTATGTTTTCAATGCCAATTTTTGCTCTAGTGATTGTTAGACCCTATGCGTTATTAATTGTCAATGTTTAAGCCATTTTTAGTTAGATTAGTTTTTGTTCACCATGAATGACAGGAACAATTACAAGTAGTTGTGACTCTTGCATATCTCATTAATTACAATAGAAAGACAAAAATGAGGTTGCATGTTTTTATTTTTGTAGAATATTATAACTTAACAACCACTAAGAGAAGATCATGTTGATTGCTCTCTTTTTTTGTAGATGATAGTAACTACTTCACCTTGAAACAAGATCCATACACCCAAGACATCAAGATTCACAAAACAACAAACAAAACCACATCAAAATTATTTCATGTAATTATCAATATGATTTTGTCATTTATTCAAAGAACAGAAATTTTAATAATATACTTTAAATTTCCTTTTTCATATAATTCTCCTCAAATGTTAATTATATTTTATAACAAAATTATATAAATACAACAATCTAAATCAGCCCCACAATCCATCTTATCTAATATATTCTAACCACAACCTTATCTTTTCAAATTGTCATTAAAGAGACAAAATAGTTGTGAACAAGTATTGTTGAAAAAACTATGATAAGATCTTTATTAACATTAGTATCACACATTTAGTGACATCATGCTGAAGTATTGTGACATGCATAATGGAAAATCGATCTTATAGTGATTGTGTTATAATGTGAGTAGAAGAAAGATGTGAAGGCACTCACTTTGTTATAATCATTAAATGTCACATACACATTATCGTGTGATATCTTGTAGTGAGTTTGAGAAAGGCGACATATTATGTCATGGTAAATACATAGTTTATATAATTTCATGACAAAGACACCATATTGTGGTGTCATATCGAATATATACTTGATGTGGTGTCACTATGTAAACAACATATTGCACTTAATATGATGTCATGACAAAGTAGATTGAAGAGACAAGACCAAGTGTTATTATTCAAAATCTAACAGCAATAATCCAAAACGTGGCAATGTTAACTATGCCACACTTCATCACCCATCATATAAATGTAGTTGAGATAGTGAGTTCTTTCAAAATATCTCTCGATGACTAAACATAAAAAATGGAGATGTCATTTTGTAAGAAAAATCAAAACATTTACAATAGGATAATGATAGTGAATGTAAGAGAGTAAGATACAAAGTTCAAAACAGTATTGAAAGGTTATTAATACATATGTTGCAAAATATTGTAATAATTATTGATAATATGAATAAAACTAAAAAAAAATGTAGTAAGAAATATTATGTTATTTGTGTGTTAAATAATGCATTTTTGAAAGTTTAAGTTATTTTATATGAAATATTATGATTGGTTTTGATTTTTTTGTATTGTAGTCTAACATAAAGTAATCAATATTTTTATATGATTTTTATGTCAATGTTTAGTGACATTATCTAGATTTTGGCTAACTAATGTTTAGAAATGAGGAAACATATAGCATCTATAAATCAATGTCAATAGGTAGAAAAATTGGTGGGTAAAGATTAACTAACTATTTTTTCTAATTTGAAAAGAAAAGAATTGACATTTAATATCAAAAGATTAGAACAATTTTGAAGGTCGTAGGATGAAGAGTTCTAGTATGCCTTTTCATGTATATTTTGGGCTTAGACTTCAAAACAAGAAAACATTACCAATAATAGACCTATAAATTGGGATCCTAAAAAGTTAGAAAAAGTCAAATAACTTGACCAGCCCTAGACAAGAGATATTGATTATTGGTTATTGAAAAATTTAAACACATTCCTAATTATCTAGTTAATCCAAGGTTAGGTAAATATTGATGCAAAAGAAGTAGGGTTTTTTAAGATGATGGAAGAAATTTTATAGCTAAGGTTCAATTATTCATAATATTAGGAAAGGTGTCAACCTTGCATCTTGATTTTTTTAACAAAAAAATATAATTTTTGGTCTATAGAATAGAAAATTTCAATTTCTAGGCTAGAGAGGCTATTTTTGGCCTTGGATTTTTTTTTAATGGGTCACAACCAATTTCATAGCTATAGTGATGTAGATTCTTTTAGATTTATAATTTAAACAATAGGCTCAATTGGCTTCCAAAAGAAAAATTTATGGCTTGAAGAAGTTTGGTTTCCCACATTGAAAATGTAAGAATTAATGATGCATAAAAGAGCTATAAGATGAATTACACTTGTTGACAAACTTATGATTCTTTAGACATGTAAAAATGCCTAATGTGTATCAGACATCTCAAAACTACATTTTTTAATCAATTGCATCATTCTATTATCATCAATGCATTTATCATCATTTCATTTCATTTGCATTATTAATCCTTTTTTAACATCATTTTCAACATTTAACATTAATTTCTTCTATTGATTAAATAATATTGAATTATTTAACTAATTCATTATTTCATTACTAATTATCTCCTTCATTCGCCTAGAAAAATATTTTTAAATTATTTAATTAGGTTCATTTAATATTTCTCTAATGTCATATAATTAAATAATTTTAATTATTTAATTATCCCACCTTTAATCTTTCATCCCATTTAATAGTATATTTTTTTTCAAAAGAGTATATTCTCATCCTCCATAATTAAATAATTTCTAATTACTTAATTCCCTCATTTTTCCTTCCACAAAGCATATTCTTGAGGAATATTCCTTTTCAAAAATATCTTTGACTTTTCTTGTCACAAGCATTCTTAGCCCTTCATCTTGAGATCTAATTTCCACCCTTGATCATGAAATATCCTAACCATTTTCTTACAAATGTGGGGATATTTTGAGCACTAACTAATCCTATCCATCCATATTCCTTGATTTTCTCTTCTTTGTGGGTGTTAAGATGCAATATTGACCCTTCTTTGTGGGCATTAAAACTCATTCTCAACCCTTCATTCAATTATGAAAATCTATATAATCACCTTCATTCCTTCATATTCCTCACCTAGTATTTGAGTAGCTAAGCCATGTTCATTTGAGTTTTTGAGAGCATTATTGAGATAATTTCATCATAGCATCAAGTATCATCTAGGTCACCACATTCATGATCTTTTGCAACAATAATTAAAGGCTAAGTGTTGAGAAATCCAGCATCACAAAACACCAAGCTTCTCCAACAATGGGATGGTAAGATTGTATTCTTGTTTTATGATTTCATGTGTTTGATTTGATATATGCTAAAATTTGTGTGTAATTTCATAGCTTTTGAATTGCAATCAAATCTCATTGGTAAGTGGGTTTTTGAGCATTCTATGATTTGGGTCTTTGGATTTCTAACCCTTTTGAAGAATTCCTTCTTTTTAACAATTCCACTTTTACCCCTTACGTTTCTTGGCACACTTGATGGGACCCATGTCCTTGAATTTAATATTTCTTGTGAGTTTGAGTGATTTTCAAGTTTTTGGAATGTGTTTGTTAGATACAAAGGTCACAGTCGTGCACAGAGTCATGTTTGTCAAAGAATCTAGATGTGGATAATTTTAGAAAGGGTCGTAGTTGTGAATCCGATCATGATTTCTTTTTAAAATTTTAGGGTTTTTAACAATTTTTTTTATTTTGTAGGTAATAGACCCACATATGCTTCTCAAAAAAATTGTATTTTCTACAGAAGACCACATTTGCTTCAGAACAAGGTCGCCCTTACACAGAAGATGACAAATTTTGCATCAAATGATCACATTTTATTTTCTTCTTTCAAGGTTTATAATTGTTGTTTTCCCTATTAATCAGGTTAAAAGTCTGTGGTTACAAAAAAAATTCACTTGTGGACAATATTTGATCATGACTGCCTATTTGAAATTTTTCCTTTGCATAGAGGTCTGTGATTGTCTCAGAAGAAGTTTGTGGTTTTTAGGTAATAGTGTCACATCTATTTTTTTATTCTGCTATTTGATTTTCATTTCCTCATCTTTTAATTTTGAATTTTCAAACCCTAACCCTAGCCTTTACTATCTGTTTTTTCTACTGTGAGGATTTTATAATTGATTGCGTAGAATTTCATGGGGTGAAGATATATTTTTTCAAATTACTAATCATGTTTTCCTTATAGGATTCAAATAGTCCAAGAATTCCAATTTAGACTACTAACACTTTATTTGTAGCCTTGCTTGCAAAATTTATCTCAATCAAACATTGTGTTTTTATTTTCTAGCATAAATAAAATTTACTTTGGTTCTTAAATGAATTATTTTCCATGCTTGGTAGGTCAAAGGGTGTGTATCCTCTCCCCTCATGCCATCAAGTGATCTTGGGTGATGAGAAACAAATTCGATTTGCATTTTTTTTGAGTCACGAAAGGCATCTTGTATACATATCCTCTCCCCTTGTGCCTTGAGCAATCTTAGGTGACGATAAATATCGAGAAACTTAAGCCTTCACCATTTTTATTTTAGTAGTGGGGGGCTGCCCTAGGATTTCATCACCCTTGGGACAACCTCCAACGTTTGTTCAAGCATGCTATAGAAAATAAGGGAGAGTGAAAGTTGTACCTTAAGGTGGTTTTTTAGCATCACTTGAAGCCAAGCCACATGATCCTTAATTCACTGAGACTAGCTGGTGAGGAGAGTGAGAGTGACCCTCCCAATCTCAGGCTATTACAAATAGGCCCATTGTTTAACTGAGCCACTATGAGCCATTGATGTTTAGAAGCTTAAGACCATTTGTCCATTGTGTCAATTCATAGTAGTGCATCATGATAGCATCATCATGAGAAGTTACTTACCACATACGATCCATGGTTGAGGTGTAAGGTGTCTTGCTAGATTTTACGCTCTTTCAAGGCTAGGGGTATCAAGGTGGTACATGACCTTGGTATACCCTATTCACCCACTCATCAGATTCAGATTTAACATTACTTGAAAGGGTGAGGTAAGCTTATTGTGAGGATACGTTCCTTTAATACTAGCTAGGTTGTACTAGACTGATGTGTCTTCTTTGTGATAAACCTTTGACACTATTAGCTAGCTTTGTGGAAGAAAGCTTGCACCAATTATCTTACCACCATTGAAGTCAATTTTTCCTACTTTGTCCATTGTTTGTATCATTTGTTATTGTAGACATCCAAATTTGATCACTTCCATATAATCAAAATCGTCTACTCTATTCATCTATTTCATTAATAGTGATTAAATAATTTATTTAATCATTATTTCATTTTCTACCTAAGGTTCCTAAATTATGTAATTAAATAAATTAAATACTTTACCTTATCCCTTTTCTTCTCTAAATTAAATAAATATGACAAATTATTTAATTTAGTCTTTTAACCCATTTGGATTAAAATCAATTTTTAATTCCCCTTTTTCTCTCTCCTTGTCACATTCTCCATAACCTTCTTTTAATCCAGATTAAATTAATTAATCTATGATTAGGATGTGCATCACTTAATCTTGATTAAGTGTCACATCCTCCATAATCTCCCATTTTCCTCTAATCTCTCATTAATTATCTTAATCTTGTGTTTGCACAACCTTAATTAGAATCATTTACCACATTTAGTTTACCTTTTCTGGTCAACCTTCCCACTTACCATTTTTAGCCTGGACTCTCTTTCCCATGTGAATTTTTATTTCACATTTATTTGCCCAAGGTTCTTCTCTTCCCCATGTGAATTTTTAATTCACTTTTGTCTTTCCAAGGTCTTCCCCATCCCCATGCAAGATTCTAGAAGGCTTGACTTGTCACTTTACATGTGCCAAGGACTTCTAGAACCTTTAACTTGTCACATCACCCACATGTGACAAATCTCTAGTTTTTTGGAGATCTTCTTTTACCCAATAAACTCTCCAATAAATGTAAATTTTTAATTTATTCTTCCAATCACTTCCCCTTTTCCCATGGAGATTTTCGAGGAATTCTAAAATTTCACAAATGTCTCTTTCATCCTCATTTGGGGACAAGAAGTTCCTTTTTGAGGAAATCTTCTCATCCCCCAAGGTACCTCAAAGGTACTTGTCCTTCATCCACCTCATGTACTTCTCTTCCACCTCATTTCCACATCATTCCACCCTAAGACATCTCGCATTCCACATGTCAAGATGTGAGGGCTTGTGAGTCCTCAACTCACCATAGCCCTTCATCTTGATCTTGTTGGATCAATCTCAACCGTTGAATTCTCTAGAGAATTCCAATTATCCTATAAATACCCCCTCATTTCTCCCATTTTGGAGATCAAGTATTTTGCTACCAAACTCTTATCAATTTTCCATTTGAGCTCTCATCTCATAATCATCATATCCTCATCCATCTTGCATATCATTTTGCACACTCAACATAGCTTGTCATCCAAGGAGCACACAACTCTTCAAGATTCAAAGGGCCAACCAAGGAAGGAGCAACATAAAGGTATAACTAATTTCAATTAATTGTCATCTTGTTTTTATGCTTATCTTGTCTTAGGCTAATCATTGAAGTGCCCTTTTATTATGCTATCTCCTCTTATTGCATCATTTTAGCATCTTACATTGGGACTTGACATTTTATTAGGATCACATTTCTGGCATGCCCGGTGGGACCCACAAAAGGGTTTCTTTCTTTTACGTTTGTTGTTGTTAAGCTTGTTTGCAGGTTCAGGTCACAGAGGGGCGAATATGCCCTCACGATCGGACTTTTCTGACAGTTTTTACTGTAGAAGTGTGAATACGCCCCCGCAGTCCAACGTTTTGCTAATTATTTTTTTGCAGAAGTTCAGATACACCCCCACAGTCCAACATTTTGCTAATTGTTTTTCTGCAGAAGTGCAGATACGCCCTCACAGTCCAACGTTTTTGCTAAGTTTTTTCTGTAGAAGTGCGAATACGCCCCCACAATCCAACGTTTTTGCTAACTTTTTTCTGTAGAAGTGCGGATACGCCCCCGCAGTCTAACATTTTTGCTAACTTTTTTCTGCAGAAATGCGGATACGCCCCCGTAGTCCAACATTTTTGATAACTTTTTTTTGCAGAAGTGTGGATATGCCCCTGCAGTCCAATGTTTTTGCTAACTTTTTTCTGTAGAAGTGCAGATACACCCCTGTAGTCCAACGTTTTTGCTAACTTTTTTCTGCAGAAATGCGGATACGCCCCCGCAGTCCAACGTTTTTGCTAAATTTTTTCTACAGAAGTGCGGATACGCCTTCGCAGTCAACCGTTTTTTATTTTTATTTTTTGCAGAAGTGCGGATACGCCCCCGTAGTCCAACGTTTTTGCTAACTTTTTCTACAGAAGTGCGGATATGCCCCCGCAGTCCAACATTTTTGCTAACTTTTTTTTGCAGAAGTGCAGATACGCCCCCGCATTCCAACGTTTTTGCTAACTATTTTTATGCAGAAGTGCAGATATTCCCCCACATTCCAACATTTTTGCTAACTATTTTTCTGCAGAAGTGCGTATACGTCCCCGCATTCCGATATTTTTGCTAACTATTTTTTGCAAAAGCGTGGATACACCCTCCTGTTCTAGCATTTTTCATAGTTAACATTTGCTTGCAGGGCCTTTTATTTCATTCAAATTTTAAAGTTCTCTTTGTTGTTTTATCTATTCACCTAATATAATTGGGGGGAAGTAATACTTGTTGTTTGTTGTGTCTTTTTTGTGGTGTTACCCTAAGGGGGCATTGGTTTATTTTCACCTTCCCCTTTGCACTTTATGCGGATCCGAGGGGGTAGTTGGAAACAATTAGTGTCTTCTTCTTAGTGGGACCTGCTTGGAGATTTCATCACCCCAAGGGGCGATCCCAACCACACGTACCAATGGGGTATATAAAGGGGGGAGAGCCAAAGTTGTACCCCAATCCAGTTGTGTCGTAATTGGTGAAGCGTTGAAGCTAAGGTGATACCTAGCTAGATGTGAAGATTTGGTCCGAGCCTTTCAGTATCTTGCTAGGGCTCCCGACTCATGCTTGTGATGGACTGGTGTTCACGATTGTGCCTCACGTACCAAGCATATATCGAGGAATCCCTAGAAACCTTGTTCATCCTAGAGTAAGACATTTGCTGGCTATACCCCTTAATACTAATCATAGGATTATGCTTGTTCAAAGTGTCTTTCTATGAAAAACCAGTAAATTTTGATAAGTCAAACCTTCATTGAGTCATTCCAAGTCCTTGCCATAATCTCTCATTTCCAAACCAAGTCACTGTTCCTGTAGAGGGGCGGATTCGCCTCCCCTGTTTCAACACTTTTTACTATAGAAGAGTGGATACGCCCCCCTATTTCAGCACTTTTTACTACAGAAGTACGGATATGCCCCCCTATTTCAACACTTTTTACTGCAAAAGTGCGGATACGCCCCCTTTTTTCAACACTTTTTACTATAGAAGGAGCAGATTCGCCCCTTTGTTTCAACACTTTTCACTGCAGAAGTGTGGATACGCCCCCCTGTTTTGACGTTTCTAAGCGTTTTTACTGTAGAAGTGTAGATACGCCCCCCTGTTTCAGCACTTTTCACTGCAGAAGTGTGGATACGCCCCCCTGTTTCAACACTTTTTTACTGCAGAAGTGCATATACACCCCCTATTTCAACACTTTTTACTGCAGAAGTGTGGATACGACCCCCTATTTTAGCACTTTTTACTGCAAAAGTGCAGATACGCCCCCTTGTTCCAATGTTTCAAACAATTTTTACTGCAAAAGTGTGGATACGCCCCCTGAACGAACCATTTCAACCATTTGACCATTCTAAACCCCCGTTTGAACTCGCAAAGTCTCCATTTGACCATTTGATCATCCTAAACACTCATCTAACCAATCCAAACATCCATTTGACCATTCCAAACCTCCATTTAACCTTTCTAAAATGTCCATTTATCACATTCTCATTGATCATTCCACCATTTAGGATACCCATCTTACCGTGTGACCTAAACATTTGCACTTTCCAAAAGATCACTTCAACAACACATCTTCCATTTGCATTCATCATCATCTCTCAACACCAAATTCCTTAAACCTTGTTTTAGGAATTATCTCTCGAATTGACCAAGGTGTTAAGTTTGATCATTATCCTACATATAAATCCTTGTCTTCAACCTAATCAATCCACTTCTATCTTGAGGAAGATTTGTGTTGTAAGTCAATGTCATTGGCCCAAATCAATCCCCTTCCATCTCAAGGCAGATTCAGTGTCGTGATCATTGATTTAGCTAGCTCAAATCGATCAACCAACGTCATAAGTCACTTAGGGTGATTTCCAAATCAAGTTTTAGAATCCCCTCCAATCAAATCAATCCTCATCCAAATCATCCAATTGATATATCTTCAATTGATCCAATCAAATCAATCCAAATCTAAATCATCAAATTGATATATAATCAATTGATCCAATAAAATCAATCCAAATCTAAACTATCCAATTGATACATCATCAATTGATCCAATCAAATCAATCCAAATCCAAATCATCCAATTGATACATCATTAATTGATCCAACCAAATCAATCCAAATCCAAATCATCAAATTGATATATCATCAATTGATCCAATCAAATCAATCCAAATCCAAATCATCCAATTGATACATCATCAATTGATCCAATAAAATCAATCCAAATCCAAATCATCCAATTAATACATCATCAATTGATCCATCAGCCAATCCTTATCCAATCATCAAATTAATTGATACATCATCAATTGACCCATCATCCAATCCCAATCCGAGCTTTCATCCAATCCCCATATGAGCTTCTAATACATCCTACTTTTCTATCCATCATTTATTCTTTCCTTCTAATCTATATCCATCATGAATCTTTATCCCCCTCTCACATGACCAATAATAGTAGTCAAGGGGAATCCTAACTCCGTTGATGACGATAACGAAAATCTTGTTGATCATGAAGATTGTTATATAGATCCCCTTGACGCTATCATTGCTTGCAAGCTCTCTCCAATCGCCTCCCAATATCCCACTACTTCTTCAAACTATCCCACCATGCCTTCATCCACATCTAATAACGGTTCTTATGCTACCCTTGACAAGGGATATCCAACATCCTCACCATCGACATATTCATCATGTCCTCCCTTTCAACCTCTATCCTATCCAACATCCACATCCTCTTATCCTTATCATCATGAACAATCCCAATACCTCTACCTTAATCCCACATCCCAATCTTCCCATCCTAATCCAACACCCACACCTTCCTATCACAATCCCCCATACCAATATTCCTCCTATCTTAATCCACCATCTCAATCCTCTCATCCTAATCTAGCATCCAATACTCCTATGCCAACTCACCATACATGTCTTCCTATGGTGGTCCACCACCTCAATCTTCCCATCCTAATCCAACATCCACACCTTCCTATCACAATCCCCCATCCCACTATCCTTACATTAATTCCACATCTCCCAATTCTAATCCTTCATCCACATCTTCCTACTATCACTCCCCATCCCAATCTAATCTAACATCTACATCCTCCTACATCACTCCCCCTTTTCCTGCATTATATCTTAATCCTCCATCTAATCATAATCCTCTATCTCCTCCTAGTTCTACATCTAATCCTCATCCACACATCCACTCATATAATGCTCCAATTCTTAATCCTAATCCTATATCTCCTCCTAGTCTTCCATCCAATCCCATCCACTCATCTAATCCTAATCCTCCATCTCCTCCTATTTCTACATCTAATCCTCATCCACACATCCACTCATATAATCCTCCAATTCCTAATCCTAATCCTCCATCTCCTCCTAGTCCTCCATCCAATCCCATCCACTAATCTAATCATAATCCTCCATCTCCTCCTAGTCCTCCATCCATTCCCATCCCTTCATCTAATCCTAATCCTCCATCTCCTCCTAGTACTCCATCCAATCACATCCCCACATCTAATCCTAATCCACCAATTCCTAATCCCGATCCTCCATCCATTCCCATCACTCTACCTAATCTTACATCTCTTCCAAATGTCACCCAAGGAATCATGATAGAAGAGACACCATGCCCTCCCACTCTATCATGTACTGTCACTAGTGATGAGGCCCTCCTCCATCCTATACCTATCCCTCCCATCACCATTCCTAACATTATCCAAATGATTGAGCCGATCAAACCCATCCAATCCATTAAATCCCCATCTTCTACTCCTAGATCCACCCAATCCATTGAAGACATCCAATCCCCTCCTCCCAGTCCTAATATTCACAAACTTCAATCCCATAACCTTCATGAATCCTCCATCCTCCTATCTCCCCCAATTCAGGCGTCCCTCCAACACTCTTCCATCATCATACATCCCATACAAGATGATTCATGCCAAGAGGTTGATCCAAAGCATACAAGCATATCCCCTTCTCCAAATCACGATCCTCCCATCCCGTCCACTACATCCCAAGATCATAATGCCCCATCCATCCCATCTCATGATCTTATCCTCCCCTCCACCCCATCTCAATATCATACTAGCTCATCCACTCCATCCCATGATCCCCTTTACATTCAAGATCCAATCACTCCATCTCATGAGCCCTTATCATCCACTGCCATAAATCCAAATCCTATCATCTTCCCTAATCCCTCTCTCGATCCCTTATCACTCATTCCTCATAATGCTGCTATCCCCTCATCTCCATGGCATGATCCTTCATCGCCAATCCCAACGCAACTTTCGTACCACCTTGGTTGCATTACACTTATCTATGGTGGCATTCTTACAGAAGCAAAACAAAGCATAGGCACCACCTTTCCTCCTCCACCTGCTAACACACTCGCATCATGCTTCCAAAATAAGAAGAATCCTACCATAGATCACATGCTCGAAAACATGAGCTATCAAGGAAAAGTTTTAGGCCTTCATGACCAAGGAATATTAGAGCCCATTCAAGTCAAAGAACATCCAGGCACACATGGTCTTGGATATATCTCCCAAAACCCGCACTCTAACGATGTTGGTACAACCTTCGTACATCCTAAACGATCCTCTTCTAAAGGAACAAGAGGTACTTTCCATCGTTCTACCAAGTCATTTTCCGCCATCCCCCCTCCTCCATCATATTACCTCAAAACAACCATCCATCTTCCTCCCTCATCCTCTAAATCCATTTTGGGTCCTTATGTCCCTCTATCCATCATTTCTCATCCTCCATATACTATGGATTCTTATATCCCTCCATCAAACCCCACACATCCTCCATATACACAATCTATTTTGAGTCCTTATATCCCAAAATCACCCCCTTCATCTTATCCTATTCATCCTTTCATTCATCCACCCCATCTCCCTTGTACACAACATAAAAATCCCACCTTCATAAATCCTAATTAGGCTCCACAAAGGCACATACCTACAGATTCTCCATCTACACATAATCCCTATAACCCTACGTCCATCGCTCCACATCATCCATCTCCTCGCATCTATCCCCTTGCTACTAAAAGCACTTTGGATGCAAAAGAAAAAATGTATAAATCCAAATGTCCACATGACTATAAAGCTCCTCATGTCCCCTTCAAAAGACATGTTGAAGAAAATAAAAATCAAGTCCAAAATCCAAATCAATCCAAAAGGCCACAAAGGCCCGCCAAAGCAAAAATAAAAACCAAGTGGATCCAAAAGAAAAAAGGTGCCATACCTTCAAATGAAAAATCCATGATGACATACAAAGCTGCTATTCCCCCACAAAATAATTCACCTCCTCCATCTCCTAAATCTATTTGGGTCCCTACATCCAAAAAATCACTATCCCAACTCCTCCATTATCGCCACCCTCTCCATCCATTCCTCCATCTATATTTTCACATCCACCACATGTGCCAATGTTGGTCCTGAACACCTTCCCCTATCACACATCCACTCCATCATTCCATCCATACACTTTTCAACACCCCATCCACTATCCCCCCTATCTCCCCCGTCCAACCCCTTTGATTCATCCTCTTGCATAATTCATTTCTTCTAATAAGGTTGTACCAACATCCACTGGTCACTTTACACATGGGATCTTATTACCTCATATGGAAATTGATGCTTGAGTCCCTAATCCATCTCCTTATCAAATATCCTCCAAATCCACATATTCATATCCCTATCTTTATCCATCTTCATCCACATCCTAGTCTAAAAAATACAAAAAGAGAGAAAAAATCAGAAAAATACAAAAAAAAAAAAAACCAGTAAAAAGAAAATCATTTGTCCAATGGTGAAAATTTGGAAAACAAGCACCTTGGATAAGTACCATGATGAAAACCTAACAAACAAGCATCATGCGTATTTTCCCCATCTAATCTCTTTGCACGATTGGGGGAAACATCCACTTGTGCATTCCTTTCCTCCTTCTCTTACATCTACCTATCTTCCACATCCTATCCATCCTATCCCATTTATCCCAGTCCCTCCATCTTCCTTGTGATCTTGATAAATGTAGGGGAAAACCTATATACATGCTTTGGACACCTCTTGGCATATATTCCCCTCATCCATACACTATCATATTCCTTATCCACCTCTCTCTATCTTCCATTGTCCATGCATCCTATCCACCCCTATCTATCTTCCATTGCCCATCTCACTCCCTTATCCACCCATCTTGCTATCCCTCTTGCCTCATCATGCAGGACACATCTAGAGTGGGGGAATCTCCTTATTTGCAATCGGGTCCTTGGAGACATCATCCATCCATTCCACCAAGTAATCCTCTCCATCTCCCCATCCTGCCCATCCTTACCTCCCCATCCATTTATCCATCCAGTCATCCCTTCCATCTACCAAATTCTTATCTTCCTATACTCTCATCCACTAGTCCTTTTCGTCCTTTCATCCTTATCTACACCATTCCTCTATCCTCTTATCCTAGCCTTACATATTTCTAATATCCTCTCAATCTTCATCACTCATCTATCCATCATCTATGCACCTATCCTCGTATCTTCTTATCCATCCATCCCTTTCCCTCTATTTTCCTCCTATCTCATCATCCCTTGTCATTGGTATCTCACTATAGGCTACCCCCATGCACTCCAATGCCATTCACATCCTAATTCGTCCCTCCTATCTATTTCCCACATATTTCTCATAATCTTTCATCTATACATCCTCTCCTCCCCCCAATTCATCTTCTAATAATCTAGATCACTATCCCATCCCCGAGCTTCGCATAACCCACATCAAACATATCAACCATCCCATCTGCACGGCCTATCCTGGCTCATCATATCCGCTCCATCAATTTATCTTTGTCATCTCATCATCTTTTATCCATTGTCTGACGTCTGTCTCTTGTCGAACTACGTTGCCCCTATGCTTTCATGCAAGCAAGGTCGATCATTTGATCTACCCCCGAGGCTCTGTCTTTTGTTTTGTCTTGTCATCTTCCATCATTTGTCTTTGGCCTTGTACCAACCTACATCACCCCTGCGATCTCCCATCGGCAAGGCTAAATAATTTTTTCTACCCCTTGGGTATATGTCATGTCTTTCACCATCCATCATAGGTCTCGATTATCCTCTTTCCGCTTTTATCCATTGCCTTTTATTGAACTACGAGGGCTCTACGCTTTCACGTAGGCACGATTGATCTTTGATCAACCCTCGAGCCCCTAGGTCTTTAGGGTTTTTATTGACTTGTGTCTTGTCATCCTTTCATCCTATCCTCTTGTCATCTTGTCATCTTGGCATGTCATCAAGTATGTCCCTATCCTAGTTGGTGTTTACAAACAATGGTCATTTGTATCACAAGATCCAATCAATTTCTGGTATCCTGCATCATATCGATCTTTTAGTTTACTATCCATCATAGGTCTCAACAGGATGTGTCCTTCCTAATAGACCTCATCAGCCCCATCCATCATCTTGATCCTATGGCAATGGACATTTGAAATTGATTATGATCTTTTGATGCTTTTGGCTTTTGTTTATCATTTGAGCTCCCTATCATCACTTTTCATGGTTGCCTTGATCCATCATATCACGGTGTGCTTTGACTAGTCAACATAGGGGCATATCTTGCTCATTTCTTTGTTTTTGTCTTCTTGGTTGTCTCACATAGTACCCACCAAGATCCCTGAGGTCTTGTGTTATGCTGGGGCATCCTTTTGTGCTTGTGGTTATTCCAATACCTGGCCCGACCAAAATCATCACAACTTTGGAGTGTTGGGATAGCCTTCTTGTTTTTTGTGTTTGTTTTATGCATTAGACATTAATTCGTCTTGGTTTACATACCTCGACGCTCGGTGTCTTATGCTATAGAAAAAATCAATGCTCCAAAGATGGAAAATTGCATTAGGATTTCATTTCATTCCATCATCTTACATGTATCCCTCATCCTCGCATCCAACACAATCCCCCACCAATCCATAATCCTTCATCAATTTCTCTCCCCTATCCATCCAATCTCTTATCATCATCTCTTCAATCTTCTTAGAATACTATCAACCGGTTATTCTAATCATCTTGTCCCCCATCATTTCATTTAACCATCTTGCCTCCCCATCCAATCATCATCCATTCAATCTAGCACAAATCATCTAATCACACTCTTGGTCTTGTTCCCAGCCTTGCATGTCTGAAAAAGTATGTAAAATAGGGTGTATCCACCCCTCTGCAGTAAATTAGAGGGCATATCTGCACTTCTATAGCAATCAGGAGGGCATATCCGCACTTCTGCAGCAATCCAATGGGCGTATCTGCATTTTTGTAGCAATCCAGAGGGCGTATCCGCACTTCTGCAATAATCAAGAGGGTGTATCTGCACTTCTGCAGCAATCAAGAGGGTGTATCCACACTTCTACAACAATCAGAAGGGCATATCCGCACTTCTACAACAATCAAGAGGACGTATCTGCACTTCTGTAGTAATCCAGAGGGCGTATCCGCACTTTTGTAGCTTGACTGGGGGCAACATCATCTGTGTCATCAACTCCATTTGTGCTCACCTTTATCTCCCATCGCTTATCATAATTTTTTGTTCATCACTTTACATTGTCATTTTCATATCCCCTTTCATCATCTCATCTCTCATCCTTTCCCCCATCTCTTCCTCCTTCATCACTCTCCCCCCCTTTTTTTTTTCTGGGTTGGGGCAGACCCACCCTTGCAACGGGGCGGACCTGCCCCCACGGTGAGGCGGACCCACCCCTGTAGTGGGGTGGACCCGCCCTTGGCTGGGATGGACCCACCCCCATGGCGAGGCGAACCCACCCTCGGTCGGGGTGGACCCACCCCGCAGCGGGGCGGACCCGCCCCTGCGGCGAAGCAGACCCGTCCCCTCAACGGGGCAGACCAGCCCACACGGCGGGGCGGACCTGCCCCTGTAGTGGGGCGGACCCACCCCTACAGTGGGGTAGACCCGCCCCTGCAGCGAGGTGGATCCGCCCTTTTTTCGGGGCGGACCCGCCCTTCTGCAGTGGGGCAAATCCGCCCCTCTGCAAACATTTTTTTCCATTTTCTTCCCGGGGCCGCCATTTGCAAACCGTGCGTCGGATCGACTTCGTTCAAAAGGAAAAATTGCTTATTTTTTCGAGCTCTTTCCAACCATATCTTTTGTTTCTTCCTATCAATATATTTTTTGGGACCCCTCTCTTTTCCCTCCCTTTTTAAGGGGTATTTTTTTAACTTTTTATTTACCTTTTTTCCTCTAACTAATTCGTTCCCTTCCCGGGGCCGCCATTTGTAAACTGTTTGTCCGTTTGACTTCATTCAAAAGACAAACTTGCCTAATTTTTTCCCCTCTTTTCAACCATACCATCTATTTCTTCCTATCAAGATGTTTCTCGGGACCCTTATTTTTGCCCCATCACCCTCTCGAGGGGGCATACCCTTCACATTTACCAATTTTCCCTGCCATAGTCAATCCCTTCTAGGATTGGGGCATCTTCATCCATTCCCCACTAATTGGACATCTTAGATCCTCCTCCCCACACTGGGGCATCATCTTCTGGTTACTTCCTCTATAGAGTCATTTGCACTTTCTTTTCTTCGAAGCACGATTATTCTAACGGTACTTCGAAGAGGGGCAAAATGTAGACATCCAAATTTGAACACTTCCATATGATCAAAATCGTCTACTCTATTCATCTATTTCGTTAATAGTGATTAAATAATTTATTTAATCATTATTTCATTTTCTGCCTAAGGTTCCTAAAGTATGTAATTAAATAAATTAAATACTTTACCTTATCCCTTTTCTTCTCTAAATTAAATAAATATGACAAATTATTTAATTTAGTCTTTTAACCCATTTGGATTAAAATCAATTTTTAATTACCCTTTTTCTCTCTCCTTGTCACATTCTCCATAACCCTCTTTTAATCCAGATAAAATTAATTAATCTATGATTATGATGTATATCACTTAATCTTGATTAAGTGTCACATCCTCCATAATCTCCCACTTGCCTCTAATCTCTCATTAATTATCTTAATCATGTGTTTGCACAACCTTAATTAGAATCATTAACCACATTTAGCTTACCTTTTCTGATCAACCTTCCCACTTACCATTTTTAGCCTAGACTCTCTTTCCCATGTGAATTTTTAATTCACATTTATTTTTCCAAGGTTCCTCTCTTCCCCATGTGAATTTTTAATTCACTTTTTTCTTTCCAAGGTCTTCTCCATCCCCATGCAAGATTATAGAAGGCTTGACTTGTCACTTTACATGTGCCAAGGACTTCTAGAACCTTGGACTTGTCACATCACCCACATGTGACAAATCTCCAGCTTTTTGGAGACCTTCTTTTACCCCAATAAACTCTCCAATTACATTTATTCTTCCAACCACTTCCCCTTTTCCCATGGAGATTTTTGAGGAATTCTAAAATTTTGCAAATGTCTCTTTCATCCTCATTTGGGGACAAGAAGTTCCTTTTTGAGGAAATCTTCTCATCCCCCAAGGTACCTCAAAGGTACTTGGCCTTCATCCATCTCATGTAATTCTCTTCCACCTCATTTATGCATCATTCCACCCTAATAAATCTCACATTCCACATGTCAAGATGTGAGGGCTTGTGAGTCCTCAAATCACCTTAGCCCTTCATCTTGATCTTGTTGGATCAATCTCAATCGTTGAATTCTCTAGAGAATTCCAATTATCCTATAAATACCCCCTCATTTCTCCCATTTTTGGGATCAAGTATTTTTCTACCAAACTCTTGTCAATTTTCCATTTGAGATCTCATCTCATAATCATCATATCCTCATCCATCTTGCATATGATTTTGCACATTCAACATAGCTTGTCATCCAAGGAGCACGCAACTCTTCAAGAATCAAAGAGCCAACCAAGGAAGGAGCAACATAAAGGTATAACCAATTTTAATTAATTTTCATCTTGTTTTTGTGCTTATCTTGCCTTAGGCTAATCATTGAGGTGCCCTTTTATTATGTTATCTCCTCTTATTGTATCATTTTAGCATCTTACATTAGGACTTGACATTTTTATTAGGATCACAATTATTTTCAGGCTAAACTACATCAAACCTTAGACCTTTAACATCAACTTGAAAACTATCAAAACTTCTATCAAACACTAAAATAGAAAATAGAACCACATCTATCAAAAAACAAATATCATCTTTGTATAACTTACCATGTCTATCTCTACATTCTATCATGATTGCATAGCATCTTCCCGCACTTTTCTAAGCTTCTAATCACCTTTGTAATGCATATGATTTATATTGAAAACTCTACTGCTATTTCTCATAATGTTGACCATTAGAATCATTTTCTTGAACATTATGACTCTTTTTCTAGATTGCCATGGTTGATTTTGTAAAAGCTCACATCTGCTTTCTAATTCTATTATGTCTGCTTGCACAACCATCATCTTTTCTTTCCCTGCTATATTTTTCAATCTCAAAACTTATTCATTCCTATCAAATTTCACCTTAGACACATTCATAACATTCTATCCTATTGTTAGAACATCTATCATGGTAGACCTACACATTTACATAGTCATTCTACACTTTTGGTTCAATCCTTCAAACTTGGTTTACCTAGGGTTTTCCATCATAGCTTTCCTAGAAAAAACATCAATTATATTTGCATCAGACTTTTTTAGTAGCCTTAGACAACATCAATCCTTTCAGGCCATCCTTTTACATCATAATCTTTCATCAAACATCAAAACT
This sequence comes from Sequoiadendron giganteum, assembly GCA_007115665.2. NCBI lineage: Eukaryota > Viridiplantae > Streptophyta > Pinopsida > Cupressales > Cupressaceae > Sequoiadendron > Sequoiadendron giganteum. Next base: position 398,564,302 of record CM021102.1, on the reverse strand, counting down.
AGCCTTTTGACATCAAACCAATCAAACCTTATCAACCTCATAATATTGCTATTGTCTCTTGATATAATTAGCCTATCATCTTGTGGTATTTTCAAATTTAGTGGAAACCATCTTCCCTTTAGACTTGCTAGATCACTATTATCCTTGTTTACTTGCACTCACAAGACTAGTTCAAGTAGAGACATCAACATATCCTTTCATCAACAATTTGAGACCTAGCTAGATCAATAAAAATCAGTCATCATCTTTAGGTTAACATCATATCAAAACATCCAAAACTCCACTCACACTCTTATCATAGGTTTGAGTACCAAAAAATTAGCATCATATCCAAAAATCCAAAATCCACTCATACTCTTATCATAGGGTTGGGTATCAAAAAAAAATTCATCAAAAATTTCAAAAAAAATCAGCATCAGCACATCTCTTTTATCCGAAAGGTTTACCAACATCCCCTTTTGCATAGTCATTTTGAAAAATAAAACCCAAATCAGCAATTAAATCTCTCATTTTCAATCCTTCATCATAAATTAAAGTCCATTGAGAATGTTTATGACAAAAATAAGGTCCCAACATAGAAAGATAATGGCAACACACACAAGTAGATCTAGTGGACCTACCACCACCAACATAAAAACTACTACTCCTATTCCATGGGGTTTTAATCCTAATGATGTTCCTCTAACTTATTCTTCCCCTCAACAACACAATGTCAATCCCTCACAACAATACAATTTTGATCCTTCACAACAACAAAATGCTAATCTTCATCAACAATGTGGTGCTACTCCACTACAACAAAATGCTAATCTTCATCAACAATGTGGTGCTACTCCACTACAACATAACAACAATCCTCCATCAAGAAATTTTCAACTTCAACACCAACATATGATTTCACAACAACCATACCAAACCCCTTAAAAATCAAGATGTGATAATAGAGGATGATAGTGATGAGGATATTATCGAAGAATACCTCTTGGAATTCACCCAAGATCCCAAGTTGCAAAAGGTAATGGACAAGATTTTCAGCTCGGATCCTAACACATACTTCCTTAGACTTGCACAAAATGGTGCCAAACTACCCATTAAATTTAATGTTGGAGCACTCAAAGACCCAAATCTCATTCATATGGATGAAGACACCATGGTTAGACATATCCCTAAACCAGCTGTAGATTCGAAGATACATCCTCTCTTTTCTAAATCCAAAGCACCAATGAATGAGTCATCTTCCATGCAACATGTTGATAATCCCTTATATAGAAAACCATCTCAATTGGAACAAGCATATTTTTCCCAACATAGTCAAATGGATTCTATCATGAAATCTCAAAACATCACTCAACAAGAAATAGAGCCATTTTCCACACCACTTGTAACCCACAATGTGTCAAAAAATACATGTAGACCAAGCATATCAAGAAACCTACATGAAACATCCTTGTCACAAAATCCACCATAACAAGGACCCAGTATTAATATGCAAAACATGGGTAACCTTCCACCTAGACCTACATATTACACACCAAATCACAACCCAACATTCAACCACAACTACATGCCACCCACAACAACACATGGAATCAGCCATTTATACCATATATGATCAAAACAACCCATCCATACAACAAAACAATCCACCCCTTCACAAACAACAACCATCTATCTATCAAAAAAACACATAAACTAACATTCCTCAAGAAGAAGGTATGTATCAAACAAAAATTCAAGATCAAACAAAAACATAATACTCATAGAAATAACTCCCATATTATGACCCTTCATAAAATGTGTGATACCAACAAGGGTTACAATTCCAAAATTTGGATCCTAATGTCATGCAAAAATAATATGGATCTTCATCTACTCAAATTCTCGATCCACAACATCAAAATTTCATACATCAACAAAAAAACACCATACCTCAACAACAACATATGATTCCTCAACAACATCAAACCTTTACACCACAACATTGAACCTTCACACCACAACATCAAACCTTCACATCACAACATCCAAATATTAATCCATAATATCAAAATCCCAATCCACAACATCAAACTATTAATCCCAAATACTCACATAACATTCCACAAGGACCCAACCCCTCTTTGCATGCACATAACATTACTTAAGGTCTTACATCCACACAAAGCCCATCATATGATTCAACATTAATTGTGAAAAGAAAAGCTATAACATGCCTAATCCTCAACCAAAAACACCAAGTACCAACATAGCCTTCCAAATTCAAAACCTTAGTCAAAGGATATCATAAATATAATATGGTAATCACAAGAAGAGTTATGAATTATAATACATATGTCCCTATACATTTTATCATAGCATACCAATGATCCCATTTTTGAAAAACTTTGAAATTCCAAAATTTGATAAGTATAAAGGAAGAGGGGACCCAATTGAGCACGTACGAGAATTTTTGTAACCTGCATGGATGTTGCTAACAATGGCTCTTATCTAATGATAATTTTCCCAAGAATTCTTAGAGGTGAAGTGATTGAATGGTTCTATCACCTACCACCTAGAATTAAAATCTTTGATGAGCTACCAGAAAATTCATTAACCATTTCTCATATAACATTGAACAAGACATCACAATTCCCGATTTGTATAATATAAAACAAAAAAATGTGTCATTTTCTTCTTACTTACAATGATGGAGACATAAAGGGAGTAAGTTAAAATGGCCTATTCCTAAGAAACAACTTGTTGAAATATTTATCTAAAATATTCAAACTAGCATAAGCTTCTAATTGACGATGTTATGCCCTAAACAATTTGAAGAGATCATTGAAAAGGGTTTGACCATTGAAATAGCTCTCATAGAAAAATATGTCATCAAATTATACAATAACAAATGATAAACCTCGCATATGGGCGAAGAATAAAAATGTCACTAATGATGGAGTGGTTGAAACTAAATTTGTTCAAAACATACAACCACCTCCTAATAACCACCAAAATAATGTTCAAAGCAATCAAATCAACTATCCTCAAAACAATCAACAAACAAATAAAACTCAAAACCCTCAAATATGACCATCAAGACAAAGAAGCCAAATGAAATGAAAGTACACTCAATGGGAGAACCTCTTGAGGTGGTTTTCAGAAAATTACTTCAAACAAATCTCATCAAGCGTCTCAATCAAAGGAATTATAAAGAGCCACAATTTAAACCTCCATGGTAAACTGAACATGATAAATGTGAATTTCATCGAATAAAGGGTCACAAGACTAACAACTACATGAAAGTAAAGAACCTTATTCAAGACTTAATTGAGAAGGGAGAGGTTGAAATCAATCAACGTCCTAGAGCCTCCAGAAATGATGACTTGGGTATTTATAAGGATCAAATCCCTGACCATACTAAGGGGAATGAAAAAGGAAAAGGATGAGATTACACTAAAGTAGCCTATACCAATGATAATGTAGTGGGAAACATCCATGAAGCCAATAACCATATCTAAGTTTTCATAATAGTTGGTAAAAATCGTGAGTGTATTGTTACTACACGATGAGGGAAGATCACCATTCAAGGAACCCTACCTCAATCCAAATCCCTTATCAAGCCCTCAAATAACTATAACCTTCTTGACCAACTAAAGGAAACCCAAGTCCAAATTTCTATTCTTGAGATTCTTAATATATCCCCCACACACAAAGAGATTTTGGAAAAATATCTCATTGACTCTTCTGTACCTAATGATATAAACACCAATAAATTTCAAGCCATGATTGGGCACATTTCCTCTACACATCACCTAGTCTTTTCTAAAAGAGACCTTCCTATACATTCATTCCACAACCAAGGTTTATACCTTGAATTTTGCACCCACAAGAATAAAATCAAGAGAGTTTTGATGGATGGTGGTTTCGGCTTAAACATCTATACCTTGAAACTAGTAAAACACCTTGGATATTCTAATGAATTCATTGAGACAAAAAAAAATTATGACTATAAGATTCTACGATGATAATGAAATAAATTCGAAGGTACCATTAGACTTCCTATTCAAGTGGGACCGAAAATAGCAGAAACTACTTTTCAAGTATTAGATCTTGAATTACCCTACAACCTTCTTTTGGAACACCCCTAGATTCACGCAATGCAATCAGTTCATTCTAAATACCATCAATTCCTAAAATTTCCTTATAATGACAAGGAAGTTACAATATATGGTGATCCTAAACCTTTTCATTATTGTAAGAATCTAGAAGAGAAATATATGAAAATCCTTCAAATTCCTAGTAATAATATCTCCTTCCATTCATTATCATACATTGATCCATCACCCCTCACGTCATCCTCACAACCTTCATCATCCTCAACTCCATCCTTATCATCCAATCCACCTCAACCCAACCTCAAGATTCAAGTACTTGATAATGGATGTGGATATTATCACTTCAATCAATATTTTTGCATTGGGAAGCTCCCTCCCTCACCAAGAACTTATGGGAAACCAAAAGAAATCAAGGAAGCTCCATTGGTCACTATAGAATTCCAACCTACAATGCTTACTAAATGGAGAGACATAAAAGATGAAGTTTTCTTTGAAGAACACCTTTCTACATGGCTATATAAAGAGGAACAGAGGAAGAGAAAGAGCTACCTCCAATTCCTATTGATCCAAACAAAAAAGGTTATCAGTTAGCTAAGGTATGGGATTTATAGGAAAAGGTGACCTCAGCTTGAATGGACAAGGCATGAAGTAGCCCATCATCATGGAAAAGCATAAGATAAATCAAGGATGAGGCTATGGATCATTATAAAATGTTTCTCCTAACACTGGAAATGCCTCTTGTGAGGAGTATTCATCTTCTCCCATGGTTGAGATATTGGATGACTATGACCCTATAAAAAATGACCTATAAATCACAAACCTATTCCAAGAAATTTGTGTGAACACCATCACTACTCTTTCCTATGACCATCTGTCCCAAACACATGAACTTCAACTTGTTTATACACAACTAATCAATTGGGATCAACACCAAAAAACACCTACTTTGGACATTCGAAAATGATGGAGCCATCACTTAGTTTATGGGACTTCGGGATGGTGTACCACTTGGGATCACAAATTTGGCTTTGACATTGAACTTTTACAAGCAGAATATTTTGGAAGGGAGATTGAATCTTCTAGTCAAAAAATAAAAAATAAAAAATAAAAAAAAATCAAAATTAGATCCCCTAGTGAAAACTATGATGTGGCGCTATTAGATCAGGAAAATGTGAAAATAAAGGACTTAAAACTCTTCCAGGCACCCAAGGATGGATGATTTAATCTCCCTATCATCAGACAATATTAGGAAAGATTAAAAGTTTTGGTTGAAGATTCCGAGTCGATAAATGTGGGAACACTAGATATGCCAAAGGTAAAATTATTATGCAACCTCTCTAGATCTTGAGGAAAGAATGAACTTCACAACCTTCATAGAAGAACAAAAGATTAATTTTTCCCAGACCTAGTTAGATATGCTTGGTTTAGATCCATCTTTAGTAGTTCATCATCTCATGGTTTTTCCTAGAACTAAGCCCATGAAATAGAATCTTCATAAGATGCATCCTCAGATACCACTGTTGGTCAAAGTGGAGCTAAAAAAATTGCTTGATGTGGGATTCATTAGACCTATTGACTATCCTGAGTGGGTGTCGAATTTGGTACTAGTTTCAAAACCCATTGGGGCATAAGGATATGCATGATTTTTAGAGATCTCAACAAAGCATGCCCGAAGGATGATTTTCCTTTTCCAAACATAGATATAGTAGTAGATTTGATAGTAGGCCATGATATTATCTCTCTTATGGATGGGGTTTTTGGATATAACCAAATCAAGGTAGCATCCAAGGATCAACACAAAATGACATTCACTTGTCCCCGGGGAACCTTTTTCTAGAATGTTATGCCATTTGGTCTTAAGAATGTAGGAGCCACCTACCAAAGGGCGATGAATACTATATTTCATGAAATGTTCCATATCACGATGAAAGTCTATGTAGATGATATCTTGGTGAAATATTTAACAAGATGAGGACACCTATATAATTTGGCACTTTTGATAGATTAGAAGAGTATCAATTAGCATTAATACTAAGAAGTATTTTTTGGCATAACATCAAGAAAGAGATTGGGCTATAGTTTTTCCCAAAGAGGCATAGAGGTAGATTTCACAAAAGTTAAGGTTATTATGAAAATGGCTCCTCTTAAAAATTTGAAACAGTTCTGTAGTTTACAAGGAAAAATTCAATCAATCACGAGATTCGTAGCACAGTTAGCTGATAAGTGCCATCCCTTTACACACTTGATTCATAAATATGTAGTCTTCAAGTGGGACAAAAAACGTGAACAACCTTTCTAGAAAATCAAGGACTACTTGGAATCCTCTTGTCTTGATGCCTCCTATATAAGATAAACCTATGATCTTATATATATCATCCATAGTAGTAGCTTTAGGAGCTTTGTTAGCACAACTTGATGAAACCAACAAAGAAAGAGTGGTGTATTATATTAGTTTCACCTTGGTTGGGTATGAGCTAAATTATAGACCTATTGAGCTAGATTGTTTAGAAGTTGTATTTGCATCCCAAAATATCAGACATTACATGGCTAACCAATAGATCAAGCTAATTTCTAAATTTGACCCTTTGAAATATTTATTGTCGAAAGAAACACTCACTAGTCGAATGGAAAAATGGGTCATGATTATTAGTGAATTTGATATAGAATATGTGGAAAAAAGGCAATAAAGGACAAGTAATAACATACCAACTAGTAGAGGCACCCATTGATGATGATCATCTAGTAAGATCAAAATCCCTAATGAGAGAATCCTTGTGGAAACTCAAGTTAACTATTGGAAACTATATATTTATGGATATCATACCCAACATAGGTCAGGAGCTGATATTCTCTTTGTCACACACCAAGGAGATAGTATACCTAAATCATATAGGATTGTATTCCCTTTTACCAAAATTATAGTGGAATGTGACACACTTATCACTAGATTAAGAATGGTTGTTGAATGGAGAATCAAAGAGCTATAGGTTTATGGTGATTCAAAATTGGTCATTAGATAAGTGAATAATGGATATCAAACAAAATATGATAAATTGATTCCCTATAAGAGGATTGTGGATAGTTTCAAGAAATATTTCTTTTTCATTCTCTTTGAGCAGATACCAAGAGTCAATAATAAGTTTGTTGATGTAATGGCTACTATTGGCTCTCTTCTTGTTGAAGAATAATCCTAAGTTTGAATTCCTTGTGGAAAAAATCTTTGTACTTGCATTCAAGGTCTTAGAATCTAAACTTGTGTGTGATTTTTTTGGCCACAAGTCACCCTAGTACTAAGACATCTATGCCTATATCCAACACGGAGCCATACCCCTTGGCCTTACTAGTAACTAAAAGAAAACTTTCATCTATTGAACCACATACTTTATTATCCTCAAAGATACCTTATATCAATGAAGCCTTGATAGTACATTGCTTTGATTTCTCAACTTGAAAGAAGCTCAAATTTCCTTACAAGAAGTGCATGAAGGTGTTTGTGGGTCTCATTCTAGTGGGCCTAATCTACTTAAAAAATTGCTCATATTTGGATACTATTGGCCAAAAATAGAATAGGAAGCCACTCAGTTTACAAATAAATGTCTTTAGTGTCAACAACATAGAAATCTCATTTATGCATCTGCACAATAATTTCACTTGATCACTACACCTTGGCCCTTGTCACAATGGGGACTCAAACTTATAGGAAAGATATCCCCTACTTCATCCAATGGACATAATTTTATCATAACTGCCACAAAGTATTTTACAAAGTGGACAAAATCTATACCACTAACATACATTACTAGCAAAAAATAAGCGAAGTTTATCCTTAATTATTTGATTTATTGTTATGATATCCCTCAAAATATCATTAATGATAATGGAAATTCATTTAAGAACCAATATATCTGTGATATTTTCAAAAAATTCCATATCAGACACTACTTCTCTACCCCATATTACCCTCATGGAAATGGTCAAGCAGAAGTGTTTAAAAAAATCCTTCAGATCCTTAAAAAGATCATTCACAATGTTGATAGTGACTGGAACCTTTAGTTAAACCCTACCTTGTGGGATTACAGAACCAACATCTTCACAACCACGAGCATAACACCATTTTCCCTTGTGTATGGAACCAAAGCCATATTTCTTGTAGAGGTTGAGATTCCTCACCTAAGGGTATACCTAAAATATCTTTCCAGCAATGAAGACTACTAAGTATCTAGAATTCATGAGCTTGAGCTATTAGATGAAATAATTTTGAGTTATTTGAACCATATACAAGCCTATCAGAATCATCTCAAACATAGCTACAACAAAAGGATAAAGAGTAGAAGCTTTCAAGTTGGTGACAAAGAGAATTAGAAAATTTAGCTCAACCAAGATGGAAAAGAAAAAAATTGAGCCAAACTGGATAGGACCCTTTTTCATCACAACAAGTTACAAATCCAATGCATATCAGTTGGCTACTCCAGAAGTTGAACCCCTTAGTAGAACCAATCACTAGTATCCATCTCAAAAATTTCTATACCTGACTCATCAGAAAATCCTAAGAAAAAACCAAACACAAAAAATAATAAAAAAAGTCAAAAAAATCATTGCCCTGATGAAAACTTGGAAAACAAGTGTCTTGATGACATCAACAAAAGTAAAATATTAAAAAAAATAGTAAAGATAAATAAATCATCCTTTAAGTGAAAACCACTCTTGTGGTGCTTCTAGGATAGGTACCATGGTGAAAAATTGGTAAACAGGCATCACATTTGAATAAGTCCCGCACCACCATCTATCTAAACTAATTTTCCACTCCATCCATCCTTTTATCCCTTTCATCTCACTCCATCTATTTATCACATAAAAAATTTGCATTCATTCATGGCTTGATAACTTGTTAAGTGTCGAACCTTGTCACACTATCTCCCATCCACCCTATCGCTATAATTTTTCTATATCATCCACCCATCCATAATAAATGTAATCTTGTTTCGAAGTAGGGGCAACTTCCTGAATGTGGTAAATGGAATGGATCATTTCTCATCCCATCATCTGCATAAACTTTCAAAACACAAAAACATCCAGACAATCCTTCAAAAAACCAAAAATATCTAAATAACATAAAAAATCGAAAAAATCATAAAACATCAAAAAAAAAAAAAAAACATAAAACATCAAAAATCCAAAAAATTGTAAAACAATCAAAATCCTTAAAATATTGTTGGTTGTCTTGGTACAAGTCGCCTTAAGTCTAATGATAAAACTATGATGTCTTTGTGTTTATAATGTAGGAAATTCCATCATTGATGAGCCTTTGGAGCACTAGGTTAGTCCCCTTAGGTCCCCCTCTTGGTCTCTAAACCTCTCAAAATATAAAAAAATCCAAATTACTGGAAAAAACTAAAAAAAAACCTTCAATAACCTCAAAAGCACAAAAACATTCAAAAATATTATCTCTACTATCGCCTATCCTCAATAAACTATCCATCTATAATAAAAAATCATCACCTTCATCCTTTGATTAAGCAATCAAACAAGCAAAGCAAATATCAAAATCCCAAAGAATTCAACATAAAAATCATAAAGACTTGATTGTTATCAGACTAAAGCAATTCCTATGTGTTAATTTTCTATCTATCAAACACTATACTCAATATCAACATCCTGAAATATTCTCTAATGGATAGATTGTTCCTACAATGGGAATTATTGATGGATAACATCCCTAAACAAAAAAAAATCTTTGGCAAGTGATACAATAGCTTTGTTTATCTTTTTTTCGGTCTTTTCTTTTGATTTATCTTATTGTCTCATCTAGATGGCCTCTCAACGATGTCCATAAGGATTTAGAGAGGAAGGAATGGGTCATGACCATCAATTTCATATGTCATTTTGTTGGATATTTTTGCAATATTACCATGGTGAATACTTTCCTTGTGTGTGTGGAAGTTGTTTTAGGCAACTAAATTGGCCTTGCATGTTAGGTTCTTCATACCTCTCTATGCATTGGTCTAAAATTATTTGAACTTCTAACCCATACACTCATAACAAGGTTTTTGTATGTCTACTATGAGCAAGAGTACTTCTTGTTTGCAAATCAAAGTCCACACAATACATACAAAGTCACCTCCGTCATTAATACCTTGGTGCATAGTGTCTATTTGCTACATTAATAAGGATTGCAATGCGTAATATCGTAAAATTTCACTCCCTACAATTTCACCTACATTATTGTATCCACTTTAGTGACTACTCCCTTAGTATTTGTGTATGCTCATTTTATCTCCTGCATCAACCTTTTTCCCTTCTCAAGATGCTCAAGACCCCTTTTCTAGTAACTACCTTCATGCATCAAATTTGTGTTAAATCTTGTGTCGTTCTTGTCCCTATTGTTTTGTAGTGTGATTTGTCTAGACACTAACACATCACGTAGACATATGTGCAGTGTGATAGAGTCTTGTGACATTTTAATGATCGTTTCTGAGTGCCTTGCCACTTGTTAGCTAATTTTTTTGGTGGTAATGACTTGGGATACCTTGTAACGGCTCACGAACCTTTTCTTTCCTCCTATTTTCTCTTTAAAATCCATCTTTCTAATTCATTCAGTCTTATTTATCTCTCTTGGTCTCTCCTATCTAGCTTCTTAGATTCTCTCTTCAACATTCTCTCGTCTTTCTCTTGCTATAGTTCTTGCACAACTCACTTGCTTGTTACAATAGCCTCCAAATCCCAAGCTCTTATGTTCTCATAATGCTCTCTTCGCTCTCACAGTTGTATCTTTCTCTCTTTGGATTCCTCAAGCCTTGTAGGTGATATCTCTCATTTCTTGTGTCTTTGAGAATCTTAGCATTTCTCACATACCCTTTCTAAGCATTTTACTATTTCATTTATCTAGCTATTTCATGGTATGGATTCTCCTCCTTGAGTGAGGATTAATTTTATCACTTTGTATTTGATTACTTTGTTCACTTTCTCTATCTATTTGGATATATGTGGAGGTGGAAACACTGAAATGGGGATTTGACTACGACAAGCCCATAAACAGCCCCAAAACATTTCCCTCAGTCTTATGTGTGCAGGTATTGAAGATATTTACTTGCTAGAGGCTTCATTACTTGGATTGTTGTTAGAAATTTCTTTATCCTCTTTAGTCTTATCCTTTAATTTACCTTATTTAAATTCTATTACTTTCTATTATTTTCCTATATTCTGGAAGTTATTAGTAATCATATTGTTAGTAGTCACTTTAGCTATTCTCTGAGACATCCTCATTTTCGGTCCGTACGAGATGCCAACACACTTCTAGGACTCTAGTGTGCTACGCTTATGCTCATATTCCACATTGCTTTCCTTGGCCGAAAACTTTCTAGTTATTTTGGAAATCCTCTATGATTTACTCATTCGGATTCTGAAACTCTCACTCGATTCCTTGAGGTAGTTTGGGGTGGTCCGCTCCATGGGATTCTCCTGAGAATAAAGAGACTCGTGAGCAGAAAATCACCCTTATCTACATTTTGGTTAAAGTGATGTGTCGACTTTTAGTGTACTTTTTTAGGCATTGTTTATTATATTTAACTTGTTATTTTCAAAATGAAGTTAATGCCTTCTTTTATCAATTCAATTTCTAATTTTATTCAAAGTGTTAATTGATGGGAATTTTAAAAATTTTCAATTTTTGCCTGGTTGAGGCATGACTAGTTACCTTTTAGAATGGAGGTCTAATGCTTAGGGTTTAGGGTTTATATTACCCATGGTAATATAAATTGTTACCTTTTAAACCCTCACATTATATTTTAATGTTGACCTGTTATTGAGGGTTATCGGTCGCTTGGGTCATCTGACTGAGTGTTTCCTTCGTTCTCTTACATGCCCCTTTTCACTTCACCTATCAGTTTTCTCTTTGCCACTTTGGCCTAATTTTTTATGCCGTCGATGGTTTTTTCCGGCCAGCCCCACCATTATATTATATTTTTTTTCATTGTAGCTTGGCGGACTGTCCGATCACGGGTGATCTGGACCGTTCCTCGCAGACCTCGCAAGTTTTCCTATTGATGTCACTAAGGTGGCATGAGGTGTGCGAGATGCTACCATCTGTCATATACAGAGGAGTGGGTCCCTTTCCCGATGCACCAACAGTGACAAGTGGGTGTCTTTTCACCAGTGGGAATTAAATGACGGGGATTAATGATGACCATCCCTCATAGGCCTCGCACAATTAGATTAAATATTCCCAAAGGTACCATGAGGCTTGCGAAATGGTGGCATGTGGCTTGTCTTTTGGAGCAATAGGGGCTAGGTGGGGCCTATTTCCCAATCGTGACCTCCTATTTTCATAGGCTATGATTAGTTGTGGTTTTCCCAGGCAGTGATGTGGATTTTCAATGATCATTGACTTGATCTAGGTCATCTTACTTGCCAGGTATGTTCCACATCAACGGTTCAATTTCAAAGTATTATTATTCATCCGTGTGAGGAGTTCTTGCACTCCACAAGTTGTTTTCATTAATGGTGCGGGTTTTTTAGTGGATCTTCTCCTAGTTTCCTTATGTACGAGCTGTATCCTCCTGATAAATGCAATGATGGGAAGTACAAAACTTTTCCATAAGCCTAGAATATTTTTGTGGTGGCGACATCAACCACTAATCATCTGCATGCTTGTACAACATTTGGGCAATTAATATTCCTTGCACTAGTTTACTCTATAAATTCCTATTGAATTGCTCAGTATTATCATCACATTTTGAGTTGGTTTTTTTGAAGGTGGTGATTTACTTGTTATTTCGAGCTACACATCTTCAATGGATAAGTCCATGGTGCGATGAAGTGCTAGATTGGGTGCGAGGAATTCATAGCATGGGGAGGAAGAACCTGTTCCTAGTGCTCCTGAGGCAGTTGATCAAGGTATTGAAAAGTGGTCTAGGTGTTGCAATTCCCCTATCGTGCTCTCTTCAAGATCTCGTGGTGATGGGTCTGAGACTGAATCGAACTATCGTTTCTATCTCGTGACTATGACTGAGCTCGTGGGTGTCGATGAGGAGGTCCTTGCAGTTTCACCAATAGCTACAATGGCACCGTTCCATGTTGTTGGGACTAGTGCTGGTGTGGACAAGAAGAAGAGAATGGTTTCGCTTCATACTAAAGTGAGAACCAGGAGCGGTTTCCTGTACCGAGACCGTGTGTTGGCTAAGTGATTGCTAGTCGGTGGTGTTGTTCCGGTGGTTCATTTATTTATTTTTGATGTGGATGTGCGCATGCATGGTACGGTCTTTTGTTTTTCTCCGACCGATTACTGGGGCATAACCGTTTTTTATTCCTCGGATCATTTATGGTTTTTCTAATGATGAGGATTGTTTTTAAATGTGAGTTCGAATTTCATTTCATTAGAATGAAATTGATTTTGAAATTAACAATGGAGCTCGATGCTTATTGCTCTCCTATTCTATAAAGGAGATTTTACGGCTCATTGTTAGGGTCATATTTTTTGTTTCCTGAGGCTTAGTATATGTACAGTCAGTTTGTTTACCGTAGGTTTTTTGAAGGTATTAACTAGTACATTTTTTTCAGGGCGGGAATATTATAAAACAAGCAAGCTCTGCTTATGTAATAATAGATATTGAAGCAATAATGAAAATCTATTAGAACAATTTCTCTCCTAGTTACATGTCATGAGTTTTGAATGAGTTTATTAATGATATATTCATTCAGCTTAAATGGTATATTTGAATGTGTACTTCATTTTCCTGCTTTAAATTAATGAGTTAATCAAATTGCTTGAAAATAAGTTACAGATTTGTGATGATGTATTCAGGATTCATTAAGTAGTATTGTTTTGAAAAACTGAAAATCTCATAGTTTAAATCATTATGATGTCTGGTTTATGTTTTGTATGACTCTGTCGCCCAATGGATGAGGCACTGGGTAATTTCTTCAAGATTCTTTTTTGAGGTGTAGGGTTGTAGTTCTAAGCATGATGGTTCAAGATCTGAACAATTTGAAATATTAAACCCTATATCTTTTGAGATGCAAATCTTACTTTAATTTTCAGTCTCCTTGCTTTAAGATAGCTGTTATTGTTCTTTAGTTTGCCACAACCGGGGTAATTGTTATCTAATTTCATTAGTGGGGACTGTATCTGTATGAAGAATTGTTCTTACAGTTATAAAAAAAATTTATGAACACACTTAGGAAAACCCTCCCTAGTTTCACAGAGCCAAAAGTGTAGGAGATCTCGGTCTCTGACTGAATCTCGTTAGTTGGCCACTAACTTTGTTAGTTCTTGAATATAAAGGTTGGCTAACTCTTAGGGAATTACAAAGCCTTAGCTAAGATTGTTATGAAAAAACACCAACATTAATGATGTTCCATTTCATGCATGTGATGCTGACTTGACTTTACCCATGTCAATTTGTATCTTTGATCCTTCTCATGAAAATCCTTTTTCTTCAGAAAATATTTTGTTGCAAGAAGACGAAATCATTGATACTTTTCTTAATATTACTCACTTCTCTTCTAGAGATGATGCATTAGTGAATGATGGAATTCCTCTCATATCGGATCCTCCAAGGATGGATGTTGATAAAATTTCTTCAAATGATTACTCTATAAGTTGTGAGGAATCCATAAATATTATCTATGTCTCTCCTGCCCCTAAAAGGCCTAAGAGACTGATCATTTATCTAACCCTAGTTAGTCCTTCTCCTAAAAGGATTTGTTCTATTAATGGTGTTCCATTTAATATTGATTCTCCTATTCTTTGTAAGGCTCGCTATTATAGAGTGATATCCCATAATTATAATACTAGAAAGAACAAAAAAAATATTGATAAACCTACTTTACCACCTTATCAACCAAGTCTTCCTTTGGCACCTAAATCTACAAGTAAAGAGGTGTTGCTACAATACTGGTTTACAATTTCTGGGAGATCCTGATTTCTATTTAAATCACATATTTTAAGAAAATATAATGATTTAACCCTTGAAAAGCTCCATTTAAAGGATTCCAATTGAATATGGTTTGATCAAACCACATTAGATCAAACCCCCTTGGATAGAACCTCACTAGTTTTAAAGTATACCTATAACAGTCTCCTTTAGACCTATCAAAATGCTGATAAAAAACCACTTTTGATTTACCTTTTGAGGGATCAAATGAATTCATTTAAATTTTATTTTTTGTAAGTATATAATCCTTATTATAAGTTTCCCAAAAAGTATAATTTTAAACAAATTTAAATTGATTGTTATATTTATTTTTTTATTTCTTGTGAATGTAGGTTTTTCATCAAAAATCAAACTCTCTATTTTGCACATGTGTAAAATGAGTAGATTATCAAAAAATAAATTAAAAATATTAATGCACTAGATATTAAAGTCCTTGATCCAACAAAAAAAAAAAATTTCGGTACATACAAAAAAAAATATGTTGTATACGGTCTGCCTATGTCTGAATTGTAATTGGTTTGACTTCGAAACTTGACTAAGGAAAAAATATTCAATAAAAAACTATGAAACCAAATGAAATTGCTAGATATCATAGTTACATATCTAAATTCAAAAAAATTAAAATTTTATCCTTCATGGAAAAAAATCTATGTTGTATATGGTGAGCATCACTCCTTAAAAATGGTGTTTACTGAAAAAAATAGTTTTCGAAGGAGATGGAAAAAGAAGTGCAATCTGTTTCTAAATTTTTTGAAAAAAATATGTTTAGAATATACATACAAAATGTCACAAATCACTGGTTTGCATCATCTTCAAATTCCTCATGGTTTAGCCGCTATAGGTGCATGAAAGTGAAGATTTAGTTAGAAAAAAATAGTTCAGTGTCCAATTTGGCCAAAAATTGTAAACTAGTATTGTGAGATCACCCAAAGCACTTGGTGATTACGATCTTGTCGAGCAACTCATGTTACTCCAGCCAAGATCTCACTATGGGACTTTCTTTAGTCTACTCTGATTTATCAAGGTATGCTTCAGGAAGCCTTGCAAAATATCATCTTGCCTTCTTCTGCTAGGCCGACAAATGTTAATGCATTGATATATCATGTATTCATGTGGATTCGCTGAATATTATTTTCTATCTATAAGAAATCCAACCTCTAAAAGTACAGAAGCAATCCGACCCTCTAATGATCATAGTTAGCATTAATAAAATTAGCATTAGACATACTCTCATTGATTCAGGTACAATTCTTAATGTATGTAGCATTGATCTATTGCTTAAAATTAAAATTGATTCATCTTCTCTTGATGATTCTTCTCTTGTTATTCATGGGCTCAATAATGTTGGTCAACATCCTTTAGGCATTATAGTATTTCCTTTAAGGTTGGGATTTTTTTTACTATACCCACCCTCGTATGTGTTATGTTAGAAAGTTACCATATAACCTTCTTCTCAGTAGACTGTGGCTATGGGTGCAGTCTCGTCTACCTTGCATAAATCTATTAAGCTCATTCCTAATAATCAAGTAGTCACAATTAGGGTTGAATACACTTATGTGAGATGGTAGCTATCGGTCAGGCTTTAGCTATACCTACTCTTATCCCTTTAATTCCTTCCAATGTGTTGATGTATACTCCAACAATACCTATAAAGGATACTCTTGAGGTAGATGTTCTTGAAGAAGATGCTTCTAAAGAAAAAAATCCTAAGTCTACCTCTTCTCAAGAAAATGCATGTCTCAATGATGATTGGGGTTCCTTAGACTTTATAGATTCCTTCATTTTGGAGTATAAAGTCAACCCAATCCACTTAGACCTTTTGATAACATCATCCAAACCCGTTATCAACGATTATTATTCTTCTATATTGCGAGATAATGTGAAAAATAGTTGTAATGTCCTTGATACTGATCCTCCCCATTTTGAGAAAGATGATCACACCTCTATTAAAGTGGATAATATTAGGAATCTTTTCAAGAAGTTTGATGGTGATCCCACACAATATTTTGATCCCCATTGCTAGAATAATACTCTCTATATAGATCCTCCTCAATATTTGTAGACACGCTATGGCCCTGGATACAAAATTGCCTCTAAATATCGTTATGGGTGTAACAAACAAGGCATTCAAGTCTCTATATAATGTACACCTCGCAAACATAATTTTGGACTTGGTCGCTCGAATCAACAAACTAAAAGGAAACCATGGCTGAATGACATGATTTCCGCTCAACCCCATTCTCTTGAATTGATTCATCCTCCTTTTTCTACTATCTTCATATATTCTTCTTTTGATCAATCAAACTCTTCCTCATAAGAGAAACGGTTGCTTCCTACTCCTCATCCTCTATCTAAGCAAGAGAATATTTTTGAGGCTTCTCAAATCCCACTTGATTACTCTTCCTCCTCATACGCATAAGAAATTTCATAAGCATGATAAAGAATAACATTATTTTTGTGCATACCATCAAGTGCTTGGCCATTTCACTAGTGAATATAAGGCCTTGAAGGATAAAATTTTGGCAACATAAGGGCAGACAACTAAGAGGGGGGAGTGAATCAGTTGCCACAAAATTTCAAAATTATTAAACTTATTAACCCTTATTCTCAGATATAATTAATAACCATGAAAGCATGAATCAATAACACATCAAAAACACACATAACACCAAGTTTTTTGCGTGGAAACCCTGTTAGGGGAAAAACCATGATGGAGGTTAATCCACAAGTTTATACTCTATTAAAAGTATAAGAAGAATAAATGAGGAATGCACATGCATTCAGGCACACTTCCTAGAGCTCACTGCTCAAATACAAAGGGAGACTCATTTTCTTACAAAAACTTTGAGATTAAATCCATCTAAAGATTTTGAACTGAGAAAGTAGCATTTGCTAATGCCTAATTAAAATTTATGTTAAGCACATGAACACTTCTTTACTCTTCTTCAAACTCTACTCTACCTTTGAATGATCTAAATTTATTTCCACATATAACTCGCACACTTCGCATCATGCATGTATCAAATGAGATAAACAATCTCTCATATATATCTGCAGCAAGGAATTACATCGCTTCATGTCGACTTCAACAAAATAATAAGATGAATACAAAATGTCAGCCCAAAACAATAAAGATTATTAATCTGAATCTACCAAGGTCAGCCACAACATAGTAGAGACCCAAAAAAATGTCCTCGAACACAAAACGCCTTCAAATATTATTCCTCAAAGATCCACAACATGCTTCAATCACCTTGTCGGCCATGAACATGAAAAAAATGAACACGCAAGAGAAAATCATCGATCACAAGCACAAAAATCAATGCAAATGTGCAACATAGATAGAGCATGATCTAGAAACATTAAAAAACACCACAAGAGCATACACAACAACTCATATTACTAGAATCACATTATCTTCTTCTAGAAACACCAACTACAGTAACAGAATAACTGTCGAAACAAAAAAACTCATAACTTGATCAAATATTCATGCGTACCTCTAAAAATTTTGGTGGATAAACTAGATATGCTTGAAAACAAACCCTTTAATCTGCAACTTCTCACCATCAATATACTAAAATTTCCATCATATTGATCTTCACTTCTTCACAGATAACCTACAACTTATTTTATTATAATTTTCTCAATATCCTCGACATATACAATCTTAAAGACATTAATGCTAATAGTGTTGATATCAATGACAACCACATATCAATAACACAACCACAACATCCAACATAAAATATAACAAATTCTCGATTCTGGTGTCATCACTCATCTATTTGTTGATGCACCTGCGTCTTCTTCAAATGACAAGTGATATGAAGGTCTACCTCTATCATGTCCATTCTAAGCATCTTCTCATGAGATTCTATTATGATGTTTCCCATTATGTGGAATTTGTAGCTTTACTTACTCATTGACGTTTATGGTCATATACTATTATGTGCAACCATACTCTCTCTTTGGTAATGACACAATGGTATCTTGCATGGTTCTTCTCTCTTGTATACTGGGGGTAGTGATAACTTGTTCTTGAGATGTGCGTCCTTCTTAAGGACCCCCTCTCTTCTCTCTATCTTTGAATTGGAGTGTTCCTTTGAATGGACCCCTTTGTCTTAAAGGGTTCCCTACCGAAGGAAACCCCTTTGAAGGCTTATTCTCTCAAATGAATTCATTGGCATCTAACTTGGAGGAAGCCTGACTAGACCTATATTTCCTATGACTGTCCTATATCGTAGCTTGTAGTAGCCATGGGTTCATTTGATTAGTCTTTCTTTGAAATACTAATAACCTATAGAGCTCCATTCCATCAAGCTTTCCTTGTAGGACTAAGAACCTAAAACAACCAATTAAACTCTATGGAGCCTTTCATTTCCCCCCCCCCAAGACCGAGCACCTGTGGCACCTCCTTTGCAAGATCGAGCACCTGTAACCAAGAAATTTTAGATCCCTTTGTTCAATTTCTATGGGATCGAGCACCTATGGAGCCAACTCTATAGGACCGAACACCTATAGATCTTTTGTTCAAAAGAAACTAAGGAAATGATAGTGTAGTTTTCTCTTGTTAAGATGCATTTTTGTTTTAAACAACAAAACCATTTATGCAAAAATAAATACAAATGCATGCCATCAAGATACAAAAAAATGAATTAAAAGATATAATTGTTCATACAGAATGCAAAAACTAAAATATAAAAATGATGTAATTTTATTATATATATATTGAGGGCATTACAAAATTTGTTGTTTGATTACAAAATTGGGAGCATCAAAATGGAATTCTTCAAGCACACAAAATAAATATAAGCATTCAAATTCCTTCAACCGCCACCTAAAGGCACTCTATCTGGGTTGGCAACAACAATTTTTTGTGGGACTGAAAATTTTGGGAAAATAGCCCCATGTTGTTCCTCACTAGCCTTGCACGGAGAAGTGCCACAACTTATTTAGTGGCTTCATTCTGAGTTGCAATCATGATGTAGATGGCATCACCAACCAACCCGCTCCATGGAAATATTTTGAACCCAACGATTACTACATTGACTCTTATTGAATTTAGGTTTAATTAGGTGCTTCACTACTCTCATTCTCCCAGTCTCAATGTCCAAAGGTATGAATGATAGTATACACAAAAAAATCAAGGAGCGTGGAATTATGCACATGAACCTAATTCAAGAACACCTCTCCCTTAGGGGTACAATCCTTTGCTCTCTTAGGATTTGGCGACTTTGAATATCTATGGCTTCAATTCCCTGGGGTAACTATATTAGAACTTTCACCCTATCACAATGTAATGAATTTCCATGTGGCTCTAGAAAAGGATTTCCCAAATTCTTTAGTAAAGGCACACAAGATCCATAGGAAAATATCCTTGCCATGACTGCAGTGAGTGGAATTTAGGGAGTTCAAATAAAAGACATCTTTGTGAGGCTTTTTTTTGTCAGTTTAGTTGAAAAATAACCTGAGTGGTTTAGAGGGTTGGAGAAGGGATCTATAACTAGTTAGAATATCCTTCATAAAAAAAAATTCTAATGGTTCAAAGGTCTTGTTGATGTTTTTGCCTTACTGCGACATTTCTTTCAGATTGTGAAAGAAAGGAAAGAGTCTATGAGAGATTTTGTATATCATTTTAATCAATCTCTTTGACGAAACCCCACACTAGAACAACCAAGAAATATAGTTTAGTTTCATGTATTTACTTCTACAGCTGATCCTAATGTCTAGCTCATTTTAAAGAGAGATAAAATCTATGGAATTGAACATGATTAGTTTGAAGAAATAAGTATTGAAAATGACTTAATTACGGTTGGAAAATGGAAGTCAGATGATCCTAATAAGCCTATTATTGTATACCCATTGCTTATTTGAAGTTTCTCCAAATCCAAAAATGTTACAAATCAACCTCGTCCTACTATTGAAAATATGAATTTGACAATATTGGATTGAATATAACCCCAACAAGAAAGAAAAGAATATGAAAGGAAGGAAAGCCAATTTTGGTATGCATAGGCATATAGTTTAAATTCTTCAATTGAAACAAAAGATGATCTCAACTCATCAAGTAATGATGAGGAATTTTCACCATGAGGAAGGTTTTCTCCCACACTTAAATTTATTTCTCCTGCCTATCCTGAGCATAATTCACTTCCTCATGACCTTTCTGAGAGGGTCAAGTGTCAAACTCTCTTTTTATTCTAAATCTTGAAGCCTTTACCTTTGAAATTTTTGAAGCTGCATGTGTAATCGAAAAGATAATGATCCCTGTAATGAAAATGAAAAAGGTAGAGTAAAATGGTTGACCAATTTAAATCCTCTATTCATTTTTGGTGAGTCCTTTGAAATTCAAGATAATCTTCTATTTGAGGATTTAGATTTATGTTTACAAGACTTTCTACCAAAAGAGGTTATTTATTTTAGTTGACAGTGAAGGAGAAGATTCTGTAGTAGTGGAGGATTAGAATGCAATGAAGCCACCGAGTAGTTGTATTAATGAAATAATGACTTACAAGATAAAATATTGTGATACTACAACAAGCTTGAAAAAATTAAATTTGTTACAAGGGTGAGAGATTATTTAGATGATTATGTCTCAAGGAGCCAAAAAAATTCTAGATGTTTCAATGCAGGACTATTTGTACCAAGAGGATATCTATGATGAAAAATGGTTGTTTGGGGAAATTGAAGGTGATGAATTCTTCTTCTACGGTACCAATATTTAGACAATTCTAATATCTTCTATACTCCAAAAGTTGCATGCATTCATAGGCATTTTTAGGTCTAGATAATTCTTCTCTCAACCCATCAATGGTTTCGTGTGATCTGTCCCTTTCTCTTTCTTTGGTAGGTTTCACCCTACCCTCTAAATATTTTCCTTTTGGTGTGTCATTTTTGTTGTGCTTGTTTGGGTTTTTGATTTTTGATTTTGTTTCTCCTCTTTGCTCTGAATCCATGCCCAATGGATATAGAACTGGTAGTCCTTGTCCCTAGTCGGAGCAACTGTTACCTTAGTGTTGGTCATCACTCACAAATTTGGCATCTCCATTCAATTTTTTTGGTTAATCTGTAAGTCGTGTGGTGTTTTATGAGGTGTTGCTAACTTGGGCAGTGAATTCACTAGTTCATCTAACTCCCCCTTTTACCACCCCTTCGTTATTTTGTTCTTTATTTTCTCATGAGTGGTGTATTGTGGGATTATCATAACTTTTTGAGTACTCCAAGTCTTTAATTTGGGGGTTGGTAGTCCATACTTGAAGTTCTTGAATTGGCTAAAAATATCACCAGTGATAAAGCTTTGAAGTTTTCAAGTTTTAGTGGTTTCTAAAACCATCAACGATATTTTTGTTAGTTTCATGAACTTCCTGTTTTACCACCCCAAGAGCATTTTTCAAAAGAAACAAAGGAAATGGCAATGTAGTTTGGTCTTGTTAAGATGTATTTTCATTTTAAACAATGAACCCATTTATGCAGAAATGAATAACAATGCATGCCATCAAGATATAAAAAATGGAGTTAAAAGATAGAATTGTTTAGAAAGAATGCAAACACCAGAATATCAATACATTTTAATATATACATATATCGAGGGAAATACAAATTTTTATGTTCAATTACAAAATTGGGAGCATCAAAATGACATTCTTTAGGCACATAAAATGAACATAAGCACGTGGATTCCCTTAACCACCACTTGGGTGTGCTCTATCTAGGATAGTGACAATAGATTATCGTGGGATTGTGAAAATTGGGCAAACACCCCCATGTCATTCCTCACCAACCCTACATGGAGAAGGGTCACAACTTCTTCAATGGCTTCATTCTAAGTTGCAATCACGATGCAAATAGCATCACCAACCAGTCTGCTATGTGGAAAGTTACTCAGCCTAGTGATTGCTACATTGAGTCTATGATAGAATTTAGGTTTAACTAGGCACTTTGCTGCTCTCATTCCCTAGTCTTGACCTTAGAGTTACGAATAACGGTATACAAAAAATTCTCAAGGAGCATGGAATTGTGCACATGAACTTGATTCAACAACACCTCTCCTAGAATTTTGTGCAATACCTCTTCTATTTCACTCTAAACAGTAAATACCTCTATCAATTGGCCAGTTAGTCACCTAAAGAGGGGACTACATTCAATCTCCTCTAAGAAAATGAAGTCATTCATGGACACTTTGTCACTCTGAGCACTCACCATCTTGGAAACTTTAAGATGGTGAAGTGTGGATGTGCCCACTGAATTTATAGAAAGTTGGCGAGACATTCAAATTGATATTCTTTAAAACTAATCAAGTGATAGGATGGTGATGTGGTTAAAATTAACTATTGGTGTCACCAAGATCCAATTGATATTCCCAATTCATCTTCTAGTTGGACATTTTGCGCGTTTGACTCCATTGCACCCATGAGATAGCTATTTGATGTGTAGTTTGCAAAGGATGTTAACTACACAAGAATTGACAACCATAGGGCAGAAATTAAAACAA
This sequence comes from Sequoiadendron giganteum, assembly GCA_007115665.2. Lineage (NCBI taxonomy): Eukaryota > Viridiplantae > Streptophyta > Pinopsida > Cupressales > Cupressaceae > Sequoiadendron > Sequoiadendron giganteum. The sequence goes on along the minus strand of CM021102.1, from coordinate 398,540,783 downwards.
GAAACATCTATCGATCGCCCAAGGTCATATCATTGGCAATGTAATTATTCTGGTCATTAATTATCTTCATCCATATTTTTTCAAGATGGATAGTTAAATCGAAAGAAAGTGTTTCTATGTTTAGCAATTTTCAAGAAGAGAGAAAGACCCGTATATCTGGGTGGAGAACAATTCAATGAGGTTCTAGATTCTTGAGAGTACACTATGTTGTAATCAAGGGAGGAATGATTTATTTTGTTTCGGGAATTTAATTTGTGTTGTAATAACTTGCAATATGTGAGTTGTAATTCTTGAATGTAATGTTGATCATACTGATTTATGTGTCATGTACATATTTAGAGCATATTTTCTATGAGAAATATACTATGGTGCATTTAATTCATTTATTGTAATTACGAATCCTTTATATTTTCATAATCAATGATCATTCATCATCCTAGTTTGTGTGCTAGTTGATTAGTGATTTTCTTGAAGTTGTTCACATTAGTTTCATTTTTATGGTCTAATGTTAGCCATCTTTGTTGCTTTCTAGTTAAAAACACATTTATTATCAATTAAATCATACGAGGGAGTTTTATCTCCAAAATTCAAAGGAAAGTCACAAATACAATTGTGACATTTCTGGAGTTGTTAAGGGATTGGTCCCAATACATTACGGGTTATAGAGTTGATTATCTAAGATAAATTTCTAAAGAACAATCCATTCGCTAACAAGTATCTACCTTCATGCATCATCTTTGTGTTAAGCCTTGTGCCTTTCTCATCCTTGTCATTTTTTATTGTGATTTTTCTAGACACTAGCGCATCGTGCGGATGTTTGTGCACCATGCTAGATTTCTATGATATTTTGACATTCAAACGATCATTTTTGAGTGCCTTGGTACTTGTTAGCTACTTTTATCGATGGTAATGACTTGAGACACCTTGTAACAACTCAGGAACCTTCTTTTCCCTTCTATTCTCTCTTTAAAATCCATTTTTCCAATTCATTTGGTCTTCTTGATCTCTCTTGGTCTCTCCTCTCTAGCTTCTTGGATTCTCTCTTGAACATTGTCTTGGCTTTCTCTTGTTATATTTCTTGCACAAATCTCTTGCTTGCTACAATAGTCTCAAGCTCCCAAGCTCTTACATTCTCATAACGTTGTCTACTGCTCTCTTGGATATCACAATTGTCTCTTTCTCTCTTTGGCTTCCACAAGCCTTGCAAGTGATATATCTCCTTTCTTGTGTCTTTGAGCATCTTGGGATTTCTCACATCCCCTTTCTAATCATTTTACCATTTCATCTATCTAGCTATTTTGTGATATGGGTTCTCCTCCTTGAGTGGGGATTGCTTTTATCACTTTGTATTTGCTTACTTTGTTCACTTTCTCTATCTATCTAGTTTTTTGTGGAGGTGAGAACATTGAAATGGTGGTTTGACTGTGGAAAGGCCCTAAACAGCCCCAACATTTTTTCCTCGATCTTATGTGTGTAGGTATTGAAGATATTTACTTGTTGGAGGCTTCATTACTTGGATTGTTGTGAGCATTTTATTTATACTCTTTAGTTTTATCATTTACTTTACCTTTTTTTAATTCTATTACTTTCTATTATTTTCCTATATTCTCAAAGTTCTTAGTAATTAGATTGTTAGTGGGCAGGTACTAAAATATGGGTAGCCAATTTACTTTTTCATCTCGAAATAGAGAAAATGCGAGTGCATTATAACACGCTCGTGTTATGGTTTAAATTTCAAAAAATGTGTGCATTTTGAGTTCAAAAAATGTGCATTTTTTTAACTAGAAAAATATTTCCAAAATGCGAGCGCATTGTTTTGGTCTACATTGAATTTTTTTTCTTCTCTTTTTATTGTCTCTTATTGTTATATTTTAGGGAAACTATATACATGAAATAAACATTTAAGTATTAGTTGATGTTTACATATGGATATTTACTTTCTTAAAATTTAAGTTATATTTCATGTATATAGTTTCAAGATGTTTGAGAGTGGTTTCGGATATCTAGGAGTTACAATGCAAATTCTAGTTTTTGGAAGATATTAAAAAATTTAGACTTAATCAAATTTCAATAATCAACATGTTAAATTTTTGTAATCAACAATTTGTATCATTTTTATCTCTCTATCTCACTCATTTTTTATCCCTTATGCTCTAGACCTCTCTCTCACACTCTCTCCTTCCCTCTACACTTCTATCTATCCAACCTATCTCTCCCCCTCCATCCCTCCCTCCTTTCCTCCTTTCCTCCTTCCCTCTCTAATTTTCTCTATCTCCCCCTCTCTCTCTCTTCCTTCCCCCCACCCACCTTCCCTCTCCACTTCACTCTATCTAACCTATCCCTCTCTACCTCTCTCTCTCCCTCCCTCCTCTCTCTCTCTCTCTCTTCCTTCATCCCAACCACCTTCCATCTCTACTTCTCTCTATATAACCTATCCCTCTCTACCTATCTCTCACCGTCCTCCATCTCTCTCTCAATATCTCCACCTTTCTCCTTCCCTCCTCTCTCTCATTCTCTTTATCACACTTCTATCTCCCTCTATCCCTCCCTCCTCCCCTCTCTAATTCTCTATATCTCTCTCCCTCCCTCCTCCCCCCTCTCTATCTCTCATTCCCTATATACTTCTCTCTACCTCTCTCAATCTCTACCTCTCCCTCCCTCATTCCCTCTCTCTCCCTCTCCCTCTCTCTTAATCTCCCGACCTTCCTCCTTCAATTTTTGTTTTTCTCTCTCATACACTCTCTCCCTCCCCCATCTCTCTCTCTTTGGTTTAGAATTTAGGGTTTAAGGTTTAGGGTTTATGGTTTAGTATTTAGGGTTTAGGCTTTATGGTTTATGGCTTAGGCTTTAGGTACAACCTCTTCTCCCTCCCCCTCTCTCTCAGGTCTATCACTCCTATCCCTGCCACCCCCTCTCTCTCTTAGGAATATCTCTCACTCCCTCTATATATATCTCTTAGGTATATCTCCCACTCCCTATATATCTATCTCTCTCAACTCTCTCTCTCTCTCTCTCTCTCTCTCTCTCTCTCTCTCTCTCTCTCTCTCTCTCTCTCTCTCTCTCTCTCTCTCTCTCTCATCTCTCCCTCCCACCCTCACTAGAGAACACACACTCTCTCTATCTCTCTCTCTAAGGTCTCTCTGTCACACCCCCCTCTCTCTCTCCCACTCCTTCTCTCACAGGTCTCTCCCTCCCACCCGCTCTCCCTCTCTCAAGTCTCCGCCTCCCACCCTAACTAGAGAATCTCTCTATCTTCCTCTCACCCCTATATCTCAGGCCTCTCTCTGCCACCCCCTCTCCCTCTCCTAGCCCCTCTCCATCTCTCAAGTCTCTCCCTCCCACCCTAACTAGAGAACTCTCTTTCTCTCTCTCAAGTATCCACCTCTCACCCTAACTAGAGAATTATCTCTTTCTCTCCCTCTGTCTATCTCCCTCTCCCTCCCTCTCTGTCTCTCCCTCTCTCTTAGGACTATACCTCCCACCCCCTCCCTCTCTCTCAAGTCTATCCCTCCCAACCCCTCTACTTCTCTCAAGTCTCTCCCTCCTACCCCCCTCTCTCTCTCAAGT